>JAPUBX010004055.1:35804-94372 GCA_028672205.1 Proteocephalus fallax | reverse complement strand
GGAAAAGTCCACCCGCCACGGAGCCGACGACAAAGCACAGGCAGCCATGAATGCGATGCGCGCTCTCATCAAGCACTTACTGGCCAGGCGTCCGGACATCTTCACGAGGCATCTTCGACATATTCAAGATCGATGGGGATGTGCCCGCAGCGCGGAAGTGGAGGCTGTGTGAGGTGCAGCAAAGCATCCTCTCGGGAGCCAGTTAGTAGTCGGCAAAATTGGCCATAACAGGTGAGAGGAATCGCGCAATATTTGCTTCCCATTCGACAAAAAATGGGTCTTTACCAGGTGAAATTAAACACACGTTTCGAAGGTGAAGCCACTATCTTTAATTGATAGATATAGTTGAGCGTCTAGAATTGATCAATAATAAATGAACATTGCGTGATGATGATCGTCTGTCTAAAATTACACCATCCACTCAACCTTGCAAGACTGAAGAGCCAATCATAATTCGCCGCATTTAGACAGATAGATTTTCAGTCGCACGGTCAGGTCGATGGATATCTGTAAGCATGTATGCGGGACCTTTTCAATGTAATATTAACAAAGTGTAGACATCTTGCTATATTTGATAATAAACATATGATGCTTTACAATCAAACTAATGATTAATTTGAATTTTAAATAAAAACGCGAACGTTAAAGACCTATTCTACTACCACCTATACTTCAATACTGAAGGTTTTTCCCTATCGTGACCTAAATCAATAGTTTGCAATCATTATTTTTTAAATTTCTTGTACGATTATAATAATACTTGATGGCATTAATGTTGATTAATATTTCTCATAACGTCCTCGAAGGATAGTAAATGTTTATCTTGGATTAAAAATAAATTTGGGCGAGAATTTAAAACTTTGTTTTTCTTATGAAATTAAAACAGAAATTCAGTTGAATAAATGGCCCGAAAAAACTTCCAAACATCCATTATAGTACATACAAATATGCAAATACCTCTTGATACAACTAAAATCATCGTCTATTAGAATAGGTTCCCAATGGTAGCCCAAAAATGTATATACGGCTTTCGTGCATTCGATCATAAAAATAGCGAAGACGTGAGTTCAATAAAGAGAGTTCTGGTAGCAATCAGGGCGTATCGTTTCTGAAAGACACTTTCTCGCCTGCATGCTTCTCTGCACAATAAGCGATGCAAATCTTTCACAATCGACATTGCATTATTGATTTGTGTTTGCTTTGAGTAAGCAGTCAAATCGGCGCAGGGTTTGATTGGAAAGGACAAGACGAGACAGTGAGCCCCTACGCGACCGTTCAAGTTGGCAGGTTCCTCGTCGAACCAAGACAGTCCCACAAAAATTAAACCCTACCTGGGATGGAAAGGTGGCTACTTGTTAGTGTCTCTTTGTTCAAGCATCCACGGAGCGCAATTTAAAATTAACGTTTTTTTCTTAAAAAAAAACATCATCACGCGGTAATATTTCGAGTTTTCCGAGACCTTCCGGAATGAAACAAGTCGAACCTCAAGCTTTAGTGGATCTTTCAAATTAATACGCGATTGGTTTGTTTTTTATTATTTAGCGAATGCCATAATGCCTCCAGATCGGATTAAAGTGTCGGATCTGGTAAGTTTCGTAAGCTATTTCTTTTAAACTAACGAATACTACCGAATTGCGGTTGGGTCAATAATGCAATAAGGCATGACGGCGTTCAACTGTGAACTACCGCAACTCGATTACTTGAAACCCGGGCAAAATGTTCAAGAAATTATTTAACTTCTTCTTTATAATCGTGCAGGGATGAAGACAATGATCTGAAATCGAAAATCCGACAGAAATTAACCCAGTGCAATCCGACGACTTTCTTGGTCAGGCAATCATCGAAGTTCGAACGCTCGGTGGCGAAATGGACCTCTGGTATAACCCCAGGTACAGATGCCAATACACTTTCGTCTTATTGTCGATGGTCGTTAAATGATGACACTAATGGGGAGATAATTTCGCCTTTTAAAGACAAGGAAAGAGTTATCCGATTGGGTTTGCGCCTAAAAGTTTTGGTTTCTACTTCAGGAAAAGAACAGATAAATCAGCCGTTTATGGAGCCATTCGAATGAATATTTCTAATTGAAATCAAAGGTAGAGGGAAAATTCGGTTCGTCTGCTACATTCAGTACGCGTGTCTTCCTTGAGGGGTGAGTCTGAGAAATCGTGCGTCTGTGCAATTCAGTTTTAGTGAGTCATCGATCAGACAAATCATTTTTCGTGTGGTTAAACTTGTGTATTTTAGACGATTTTCAATTAACCTGTGTAGAAAAACATCCACCTGTATATTTGCACAATCGGGTACCACGGAAGAAGTCTGCTACGGTTTGTTAGAAAAAACCTGATAATATCGGCCAATTATTTCGGCAAAAGCGGTGAAACAGATTTCTCTGTCGTTTAGGAAGAACTTTGGCGTGTATTCTTCCTCCCATTGGACAGGAAGTGAGCGATGAGTTCTCCATGCGCTATGGGATCGAGCATATTTCAAGCGATGACGTAAGTTTCGAAAAAATTGATAAGCAAATGCAAGAGACTTCCTTCGTGAAGCCAAAAGCCACAATAAACACTGCGTTTGTCGTCATTTGCGAAGTCATTTTGCGTGCCTTACAACCAAATACAACTGCGATGCTGTACCCGCCCAATTGTCAACACTACTCGCCAACATCAACGCCGGTTACGCTCACACAAGCACCGACAACGGTCAGACCCTTCTGAACGATTCGCTGCAAGCAATTTCGGGGTTTGTAAATTGAAATCTCACATTTTTATATTTTTACGAACTTTCTGTAATACTAACGTCATTTGTTTTTTTTTTTTATTTCAGAGGGAAAATTTTGTAAAGATTTTGGACAACTTTTCACAACGCCCGCAATCGATCTTTCAAAGTATGAGTAAGCAAGAATATTTGTGAACACGCGACTGGTTTATTTGTGCTAAGTATAGAACATAACAAATTTTATCAATGATGATAAGAATTGACAATTAAAGAATGAAAGATTTGAGTTCTGCAGCCATTTTCGTGGTTCATTAACAATCAGTTTAAGGAATTTGCATCTAGACAAACTTGAATAAATGGAATATGAACAATTAACTAATTAGCTTTGAATGATGCATTTTGGGCGTAGGCCATAAGACAAACCACTAGAAAACGTTTTTTTTAAATGGCTGAAAGGCGTGAACGTCTTAGCAAACGGAACATCACTGGCAACATTATACAATAAGAGGAATTATGCCATCTCTTACGACGAACTAAGAAACTTAAGTCACCATTGCAAAGCTGGTGAATTTGAAATAACCATATTCAAAAAAAATCGTTTTTAGCAAAATCCGCGAAACTGTTTTGCTATGGAGTTATGGATGAGACAACCCATTTGACTCAATAATAACTGTAGCTTGATGAAAATGAGAATCGTCACCTAATTTATTGATGTTTCAGACAAAGCTTTGCCAAAAGAAATTATTAAATTTAATTGGCCAATGAGAACCTTAACATGAACAATGAGCAAAAAAAGGGACCTTAAAAATTGACACATAAATATTTTAAAACAAGAAACAAACATGACACATGCTATGATATGTTTTTAATAAAAAAAACTTTATTGTTTTATTTAGAAACGTCTTTCCCAAGAACCATCTGATTGGTAGCGAGTGCATCTGTGTTCGACTTGAAGGTGTTGGTAGGGGCGGTGATTTCGTGTGCTTTACCAGGACAGGACGAACAGTGGCAGCCCAAAAGTTTTCAATTTTCTTTTCAGGCGGTATTTCCAGGATCTCAACCAGAACGCCTCGCCGATATGAAATCTACAGTCGATTTACTTACGAGCATCACATTCTTCAGATTAAAGGTCAGTTTATTTTAACAGATAAGATAGTCTTGTTTTAATATCGTTTACGTGTGATGTTTGGCGGCTTTGGCAAAAAAGGTTGGGTGTGAAACTGTTTTTGGTTATTATCTTGAGGAAACATTCCAGTTATAATAACCTGTTTTATCAAGTTTATGACAATGTGTTTAAGGGCCCGCTGTTCGAAGCGACCATCTAGAGTACTACAAACTTTCTTTGCAAATTCATGCAAGCCTATGGAGCTAACAATTTATATGTGATTGCAAAAACACGATTCTTTTAAAAAAGGTTTAAGGGCAGGCACTCTTTTATCGGAAAATGTGCAGGAATTGGCTTCGCCTCCACGGAGGCATACGAATTGCTTGCGCGCGACCAATGTAAGCGGAATCTCTTTGAAAGGTTTGAAGGGCACCAAGACCCGTTTTATCGGAACAGGTCCAGGACTTGGCTTCGCCTCCACGGACGCTGCAGGTGCTGCGAATGAATCGAGCCTGCATGCACGCGACCTACGAGTGTCTCTCGGACAACGTGCAGGCTCTCTACGGCGGTAACTTCCAGGCCGGTGGGTGAGCTGACGCAGCAGCAGCAACAGAAACAGAAATAGCAGGAGAAGGAGGCTGTGGGCGAGGCCACACCGGTGCCCGCTGCCAACCCAAGGAGAAGAGACAAAAAACAGGCCCGCCCGATAACCACTTCGACATCGATCCCGTCCTCAAAGTGCGCTCCCTACCGTACTGGCACAAGCTCATTTCGCTTTAAGTGTCGGTGATCGAGAAGATGACCGGAAGCACTACAGACGGTTTAACAGTAAGTTTGGTTAAAACATCACCCATAAACATCACCCGTAATAAGCACAACGGGCCGATAATAATGAAGCAATAAAAACGAAAAAACTTGCATTAATTTTGAGCGCTACTGAGAATCAAGGGAAGGATACACTCGGCCACATTCAACACTCAAGCAGCAATTTCAACCTTTTTGGTGAGAATCAGAGTGACTCAGCGGATTTGGATAAATCTCAGGTTTGTGTGATGGTCCCCGCGGGCCGAAACCTTGTTGACAATCCCAATCAAACGGCGTTTTGTACACCGTTTTTAAAATACCTTGACGATATTCAATCTGTAAAGCTACTTTGCCGTTTTAATCATTGGCTATGAAACTGATAAGAAGCATTAATATTTGTATTATTTTCCGCATACAGGTTTCCGCAGGATCTACAAACTTGGGTTATTTGTCCACCGATTCGCACAGTAAACACTTCAGCTTGTTTTGATTGCTGATTTTGATTATTCCGTCATCAATTTGCTGAAAGCAACGTTGCTCTTTTTTCCAAATACGCTTGAATCATGCCTATAATCGTTACTAATAGGAGCAATTTGACGTTCTAGATAAAATCATATCTGATTGGCAATCCGTCCTTAACAATACTGCACGAGGTTTTACTGCAAATACTAGAGAAGCCCGGCCTTCATTTCATTGAATTATCTTGAGCGTTTCTTATTTTTCAAGTGTCGCACGAACACTCATAATCTCTACAATTTGCCGTTAAACCTGGTACGATAATCCACATAAATGTGCAATTTATTTTGGAACAGGTCGCAGCCAAATTCGATTGCAAGATATTTGGTTGCATCAAAATGTATAAGGTTCTTTCATATAAACAAACTGACAGCCCTGTCTATTTGTCCACTATCTAGACCGTCGAGAAGGTGCTTTTGGCCTACTCGGACAGTGTCTTCCAGCCGACTTCCTAGCCTCTAGGGCAGAGACTTGCGCATTGCCTGTACACTTGTCAACAACATCCAGTTAATGCGCGTCTAGTTGGAAAAAGGTCTACGAAGCCATGGAAGGAGACAAAGTTATTTTTTGCCTCTTGATTTGAACAGATGTTCGAGTAGTATAAGTATTTGTAGTGGCAGTAGTAGTAGTTGTAGTAGTATAATTCTAGATTAACGTTGATTCATATTGGTCCTTCGTAGTTTCCAATCTCCGAGGTGATTCTTGCGACCGAGTTGACGCAGCTGCAGGTCAAAACTCCAAAGACGCTGTGGATCTTCTCCAAAGCTCGTCGTTTACAAATGAATTTGAAGACGGGTTTAAAAAAAATGTTCTAGAAAATGGGACGCCTGCTTCACAGGGTAAGAAATAATGTTTAATGGAGCCTTCTTTATTTGCTACAATCAATCTGTCATTCGCGGTCGTTTGTTTTTCGAACCTGCAGTGTAAACTATATTTGTTGCACAAGCATTTTGCAGCAACAGCAATCAAAAAGTGAACATGGAAGCAGACTCTGAAAATTGTCTACGACCACTAATGGAACATTTCGAGTTAGGGTTATCGGCCCAGGCAAATTCCTGCGAGAATACGGTTGTTAAACGGTTGCTAAAAGAAAACAAGTGTGACTGGGATTTCAGTTAGGTGTCTAACAACAAAGACGCTCGAGATGTAGATGAATCGATGCAGTTTAAAGATTCATTAGTTGTTCTCTCTAGAGTGTGTAAGCATACGACGACGAAATGATTTAATTTGTTGGAAGTCTAGCAGGTGTGACAAACAAAGCTGTCTTTGCCAGCCTTCTTTTCGACGTTGAGCGACTTTTCCGGTGGCAAGGACCAACCAACATGTGTTTGTCGCCATCTTGATTATTCAGATAACCGTCTGACACAAATTTTATACACAGATACCCCCTCTAACCGAATGAATTGAATTTAAAGGACTTGTGGGTGATTAAAATGCATGCAATCGAAAAACGGTTTGAACTTCCAACAGTAGTAGACACAAAGCAGGTTATTTATTGAATTAATACATAATGTTAAATGTATCGTCTTAATGCGTGGGGGATTTCAATTCTGACAATATCGATGTCTCTGCAGCATCCTCGCGACGAGGATTGTCGTGCTCCGGTTGGAACAGCGTCGGCAAAATTGATCGGCGGGGCGCAATCGCTTTTCAGTCACGTTGGACAGAACGTGTCAACAGCGCGGATTTTGCAAGTGAACATGACTTTGATGAAAACGTTTTATATATTAATTCACCACTGTGGTTCTTGGTCATTGCGGTACTGACCCAATCGCAAGGCAAGAACACGAAAATGTAACTTTCGGACAAAAGTCTAAATATTCCAGCAATTCAATAACTGTGTATATTTAAATGAGTAGTTGTGTTGGGAGCAAAACGATGCAACAACGATGGAATCATGTTTTATCGGCAGGCGATGACTCATTGTAGTACTCGTTGATAGTCTGTTTGTCGTTTTTCTTCAGGAATTGGCAGTTGATGCAACAGGCGGAAAAGGAGGTGGCGGAGGAGGAGGATGCGGGAATCGCGGTGGTTTGAAACCCTACTAGTGCGAGCTGCTCTCTTAAAGTTCTCAGAACCATTCAGATCTACTTTCACGCCGGCGGTCGCGGCCTCAAACGCTCCTTCCTTGAGCGGTCTCCTCATTTGCTCTGCCTCATGCAAGCCCTTGCCTTGTACTCACAGTCCACGGACTTCCTCTTAAAAGACTACATAAGCGCCAACGTCATGGTTTCCGGTAGGTGCATTCGACGGACGATGACAATAGAAAGAAAATTAAACGGCAAGCGAGCAGTCTCAGAGTTCATAAACACCAAAGTTATATTTGTGTCGCCTTTTTGCAAGCGAGCCAAACTGGCTAGGCTCCATCACAAACAACAGCAACAACCACGACACACTTGGCGCCCTATACCCGACTTATCCGAATGCCTCACTGAACACGAGAATCCTTTAAGAGACGTCGCATAACGATAAATTTTTACTTCTTCTTCTTAAAATAGTTATATCTTGAAGTATGCTTCTACTTGGTAGATTCTGCGCCCTCTGACGAAAGTTTTGGGTTCCTAAACGTTCAGGTGGAAGTCTTTAAACATCCAGGAACCGGAGAGTACAAAGTAAAGGTCAAAGGTTCGTTGTCGATTTCGTATTCTTTCTTTTGAGCAACGAAAATATCCAAAAATTTAAATCCCTTTTTTATTGTAAAGTGCTGTCAGCAACCGATTTGGGTGGAGTGACGATTTCCGGTGTATTCCGTCCATTCGTTGAGTTGTTTCTCTTCGGACCTGTTCTTGAGGATAGAAAACGCCGATTCACGACGAAGTCCAGATCTGGAAGCATTTCACCAATGTTACAACGAGACGTTTGTATTGTGAGTCCCTAGGCCTGCCGCCGTCTATTATTTTAACAAATCCTCTTGATCATCCACGGCTTTCGGAATTTCAGTTTGTTTTCTTTTAACTACGCGCACGATGACAATGCACGGTGCATTTTATTAGTCAGTAAATAAGAACCCATGCGAAGAAGATGTTTTATCTTCTTCTTCACAACTTTTTCAAATCGGAGCGACCCGGAATGGTACGAATTGCAGTTCATCGTGAAAGAATACTGCTTTGGGCGACAGCGACTGCATCGTCTCCACCTGCGTGCTCACCATCTCGAGAGCGCTCGACCTCAACTGCTCGGCCCTTCTGCGACTACCTCTCTTCCGCTGCCTGGACGCGGCGACCTCCGAGCTGGCCTCCACCGTCCTCCGCATCCTCTCGCAGCGAATCTCTACATATAATTAGGTAGCGCGCGAGTTTGTGCGCATCAAGACAGGTGTAGCAGCAGCGGCGGCGGCGTCATCATCATGCCCCCCTCCTGCTGGAGTCACCTCCAGTGGGGGCACCTCAAGTCGATGGACGTGGAAGGGTGCATCTGCACCTGCAATTGCTTCAGATCCGTAATCACCTTGAAATCCGATACATATATGCATCATTGTTATTATGTCCCAACTTTCACCCGCTGTCCTTCTGGTCACCTTCCGCAAACACGATTATTTATCTCTTGTGTTGCTGATGCATTGTGTTTATATAGGTTCTATTTTTAGCTTCGGTATTCAGTGAAATTCCAACATGTTAAGTAAAAGGCAAAACACGAATCGTGAAGCATGCAGAAAATTGACAAAAAATCTCTTCATTTTTAAGAATTCTAAAAAATTATTTTTTTAGGAATATTCGGAGAGGATAAGGATAACAGCGGTTTTGATAACAGTTATATTTGAATTGAAAGGGATCATGTGATTTGCTCGTTTGATAAGCGAAAGGAACGCGGATCATATGATTACAACCATACGTCAAAATGAGTCACTAAACATGCAAGTGCAAAAGGCGGGTTTCTGTTTGTGGTCTAGCAAACCGCCACATCTTCTTGGTGTCTTAAGGACAGATTTAGTAATCTTGTATAAAGGTAACAATGCTGAAGTTATTTTCTCCCCGTTTCTTGCGAATACCACGACCATAATCATAAACGAAAATAGATGTTTGTATGCCAAACTTGTCTAAGGCATGTAAGAAATCTTCACTATATTGTCTGAGCAACGTGTGTGGAGCCTTTTGACGGCCACCACCATTTAAAAGCGGCAATTTTGCTTTGCGAAGAATTATTGACTCCACTAAACATCTCCATCGATCTTTTCAACTATACTTTTGCAGAAGAAAACTACCTTTGAGTGAACTCAATCAATTGAATTGGTTTACCATTGATCAAACGAAAATACTCGCGAAAACAGCATACTGAATACCTTAAAAAAACATTAATGCTGACTGCAAGTCTATCTGAGCACCATGATGGAGTACGAATAGCTTTGTGATGAGTAGGTGTCTTTGCACATTATAAATTACATTTAAAACATACCTTGTTGTTGTGGGAATAAACAAGAGCGACATTATCTGGCGAAAACTGCGCACGGATTAAAAGTCAATATAGAAGACTCCCAGTAACGATGAGAAAATAACCGTGACAGTTGTGCTGCAGAGGGTTTTAAGTTGAATTTGCAACTCCATATTCCATTTAATACATGACGTATTGAATTGGGTTTGACTCAGTTTAGAGAGACAAGCGTTCTCAAATTACACCATCGGTAAATGAACTTACTTGGTCGAATTCAATAAATAGATGTAGAGGGCGTTATTATTAAGGAAAAGACGGATCCAATAAACAGAAAGACAACTCGATACAGCCATGACATTGAAGGATTACAAAAACCTTGCGAAGGTGTTGATTAAAATGTATGTTTTTCTCGCCTACGTCAAACGGCATTCAGGTGTTCCAATCACGCTATTATCCTTTAATTATGCTTCAAGGAAACCAATTAAGTTTGATGAATGTTAAGTCTTCTATCGTGACGAATAGTCGAATACTTTAATAAAATGTATTAACTTTTACCTTGTCAAATTTACAAAAAGTGAGATTTCGACAAAACGGCGTCTTAAACTACAACCGCATGTTTTAACAGGAAGAGATTGTGGTCGGTAATAATATGTGCTTGGATTCTGTTATTGGTTTAAAATTGAAACGTTTTAAGGAGCTATTAGTTTTCCGACAACGGTTCGGGCATTAAGCGGGGCTTTTTAAAAGAAAAAAAAACATTTTTTTTAGGGGGAAACTGCCTATTTTTCTAAATTTCTTGGAATGTTTCTGTCAAATTTGCAAATCAATGGACCTCTTGTTTCAATTCCTCGGTTAACATGTATTCATCATTAAATGTACGCAAATATTGGCGAAATAAGCTAAACGATTACCCCAAAATTTCTTAATTTGACGAAGTCAGTTTGAGACACGCCTTAACTGCAGATCGCTTATTCGGAATGAGTGAATAGCGACATCTCTCCATGCCGAAGAATGAGACAATTTTAAATGCGAATAATTTTCGAGTTCGGTGAAAATCTGTGAAATTGTAAGGTCACAGATTATCAGACAGACGATTGGTGTGTGGCTATACAACACCGTGGTATTTTGAGATCCAATTTGAAGACCGCGAAACAGTCCGCGGATTTAAAGATCAAAACATTTTTCAGGGAATTAACATCTCGTGGTTTACTTGGTAGACATAAGAGACGGGTTCCTGTTAATCTGTGTTGGATTTTAACAAGGATAATTGATGTTCGTTATAACAGTTTAATGCAATAAGCCAAAGCTACATTAAAGTCTTATTTGTAGACTTGTCTCGGCATTATAGTGAAATGTTTATTTGCCGGATCCAATCAGCAACATTTGTTCAAATGGGAGACCTATAACGTTATTAAATAACAGGAAGGGAATATAGTTTACAAGATGCAATAAATGCACAAACTCCCAGCGTGACTTGAGATGCAATTATGATCATGACACGAATGTAATCATAGCACGTGCCAAGTAACGCAGCTGTTCGACATGTGAGTTCGAATTCACGAACCCAGTGGGTTTTTCCTTGAGGGTCGTACACAATTTGCTGTCGTCTTTTCGAGAGTCAAATATCATGCAATCTTTCGTAACAAAACGACGTAAGTTTTGGTAAGAAAAAGAAGTTGCCATTGCAATTAAAATCATATAAAACCACACATTCTCCAATATGTTACACGCTCTTCTCGAATGTTACAAAGCATCTTGCAGATAGACAGTCTTTGTTATTGAGCAGCGAATGTCATCGAGCATCCGATTTTGTGTGGACGACTTGTGAGGTGTTTCTTTTTAAAGCGGCTTAAAGCTTTAACCAGTCCATTGATAGCGCCCTTGAGCGACGCTGGAGCAAACGAACCCTCCCGTTTGTCAGTGATCTGGTGAGAGGCGAAATTTCCCCAAAAAAACAAATAAAATCGACTTAAGGTAAATTCACGCCTTTAAGTGTTTGAAATTGATTGCTAATCGATAACAAGTATTTTATCCGCCAGAGATGAAGCACAGCAATCGAGACAATGGCAGAACCGAATTATTGGGGAAATGTAAAAATCTATAACGCGTCGCTCTTTGGTTGGTTTGCAAATTGTGATTCGTTCATTTCGAGCTTATGCTTCTTGTAATCTCTAAACTATCCGGTGTAGCTGGTTACCAGTCAAAGTCCAAATGGAGAAAATAACAACGGCGTAATGGCGGCCATAAAAGGCCCGCGAGAGTTCCCGCCATACGGCGACGACGTTTTGTCTGTTTGTGATCAAGTAAAAGGCCACATTCTTTTCGCTGTCTTGGCAGGACAGATTTAGTCGTTTTTGGAAAAGCATATATTGTTTAAGTTATTTTTACACCGTTTCTTTTGCGAATACAACGACCATAAGCATAAACTAAAAAAATGTTTGTTTGAAAACTTTCCAAAGGCATGTAAAAAATCTTCATTTTATCGTCGCAGCAACTCGTGTAGGGCCTGTTTACTGCCATCACCATTAGAAAAGAAATAATTTTGCTTTTTTTGGAAAATTAAATTTTTCCGAAACAGTTTCATCGATCTTTTTATACACTTGGAGAACGACACCTCTGTTAAAACTCCTCAATTGAATTGATTTACAATTGATCAAACGAAAATACTCGCGAAAACAGCTCATTGAATGCCGAAAAAACAACTTAATTGTGATGAAAATGGGTTTAATTTTCCGATACGCGCTCTCTGGGCAGAGCCGTTTTCTTTTTCGGCTCGATTGTATAATAAATGGAGATGACACGACAGGGGGTTTAGGGATAATTCCGTGTGTCAATGATATCGATAACCTTGAAGGGTAAGGCCATAATTAACTCAACATGGGCGACAAGCTTCTCTTTCTAACTGTAGTTACTTCAATTGGTGTTGGCTTGACCGAAATGCCGGAATCTAAGACCTTTGACCAAATTGACCAAATGGTCGGCAGTGAAATGTGTACCGTAACCAAAACAATCGAATGCTTTAACGGTTGAATAACTTCCAAAAAACCAATTTGTTGAAGTCAGCAGTAGCACTCGTCGTCAGAAACACTTCAGGCCAACGTGAAAATGAATCGATCACGACAAGAGCATATTATTTGCCGATAAATGGTCCACAGTAATCCGCATGTATTCGTTGCCATGGCCATGGAGACAATTTTGAAGGCCTTTAGTGCAACTTGTGCAAGCAGTCATCACATCGAGCAGCCGTTCGCCGGATATCGGCTCAAAGTTCTTGCCACCAACATGAAATTCTTGCCAATGACTTTATTTTATCAACACAAAGATGACCGGAGTGCAGATCGTCAAGAACAGATTAACGCAGCACTGGTGGTCCCACAACACTGTCTTAATAACATTGAAGACCTTCAGAATTAGAGCACGTGTCAAAAGTTCGCGTCGTAAAAAAATCGGCTGTTTCTATGGTCCATTTCCTTAGCAATGCTTAAGAACCCCATCGTTTATGATAAATATATTTGCATTTAAATATAGGTAATTCCTTTAGAAACATATTACGACACACTCAAGAAAAGCGTTGAGCAATTCATTTATCTGGGACAACTAAAATCTAGACGCAATCTGGAAAAATGCCTGTTGCTGTTGGTAATCCGTCATCTTTAATTTTGTCACTTTGATTTCTCGTTGACTGTAAACGAGATAGGAATAAATATATACTACTTGTCTTGTGCGAGTAGTGCTGTCCGCTGAGATAGCTAGATAGTTTGACTTACCTCTTCATGTCCATAAATAAACCGGCGATATGAATAATCTTTGTATTAGAGATCATATTATTCCTGTATAAACATGCTTGTAAAAGAAAAACCGTTGACGCGCAAAAAATAACTTCAATGTGCGTAGATAACATCGGGTTCATACATCTAGGATAAGTAACTAATTGACATTATTGGTGTTGAAGCATTTGTCAAGAAGTTCATTAGCTGTGGAATTTAAAGGGTTGCCTATTTCGAATCCGGACTCAACGGTTTTTATTAATTAAACAGGTTTTCTTCATGGTCGAGAACGTATCCTAAACATGGATTGCGGTGCGTGTCTTAAATTCAGCCTCTTGTGGCTGCTACGAATGTAATTCGTTTTTAAATGCCCGAGCGAATTGCTAATCTACAGAAAATGCAAGGCAATTGTAAAAGAATCGTCGAAAAATCGATGCACACATGTATCAGAAATTCGCCGAGTTGAAGCAGAGTTCGCCGTGATTAACGTCCTGAAAAAGGTCTACTAGAGACAAATAAGTAAACACATATACTTTTAATAGTTTTGGTCATAGAAAAAAACGAAATTAAAATTTCAATTCCGTACAGATATCGATAACCTTGAAGGGCTAAGCCATAATAAACTCAAGATGGGCGACAAGCTTCTCTTTCTAACTGTTGTTTCTTCAATTGGTGTTGGCTATGCCGAAGTGCTGGTGTTGGTTCAACCGAAACATTATCAGCATGTATTCGTTGCCATGGCTCACAAGAACCTGGCCAAGGAGACCATTTTGAAGGCCTTAAGTGCAACTTGTGCAAGCAGCTATCACATCGAGAAGCCGTTTGCCGGATATCGGCTCAAAGGTCTTGCCACCAACATGAAATTCGTGTCAATGTCTTAATTTTATCAACACAAAGATGACCGGAGTGCAGATCGTCAAGAACAGATTAACGCAGCACTGGCTGCCCTACAATACGGTCTTGATAAGATAAAAGAAATTCAGGAGTTGAAACCAACTCGTCCCCCCTAGAATAGAAATGTGCAAACGTATTTTTATCTGCATTATTCCAGCCCTTTCTGATTGCCGTAAGAATCCTCTTGAATGGCAATCGCGTCTCCGAGATGAGATTATCGTGACTAACAGGCAGTGGTTGTAGCAGGAGGGACAAGCCTTACGCAATCTCCTTTGTAGTAGCAGTTCCGGATAAGTAATCGACATTCTGGATATGTTTTGCAGGCCGAAAAACCACGTCATTGTAATAGGCGCTCAACGCGAGACGCCACCGTTGCTCCATAGCTGCAGAAGCTGTTGACAATGAATAGTATTGTTTGGCTCCCATAATAGAGCGTAATTGACTGCAATTTGACGGAAACTGCATTTCCACAAAAAAATTCAGTCTTTTCTTGTCCTGGTAAAAACAAGACTCATCGACAGTTAAACAGAGGCAATCAAACTTTCGGACGGCAAATTTGCATTTCGATGGATTAACCGCCACAGTATACTCGACAAAACTTCGGAATAGCCGGAGGAGTCTCTTGTCATGATAATGCCTGCTAACACCATGAACAAAAATATAATCTTGGCAAACTTCAATACCATAAAGGCCATCCAATTAGCCATAAATGCAATCCTAGAAAATAGCAGGGGCAACATTTAGCCCAAAAGGAAGGAAGTTGTGCCTGAATAACCGAAAGGGGGCATTAATGACAGTCAGCAAACTGGATTCGTCATCCAGTGGAATCTGTAGGCTAGCATCTTTTATAGAAAAAATGCGACCCCTTTAATTTAAAAAGGATGTCTTCTGGTTTCAGAGTCAATATGTTACGCTCGATCTATTGGTTCAGAGCCAGTTCGACAGATCTCTTTATCCCAGCGCGTTCCTGCCCGCTCACGAATTTTCTATCTCCAAACCTTTGGCTGGCCTTAAGAGCTCAAAAGCGGCTGGTCCCAGCAGAGTACCCCCTGCGATCCTTAAAATCTGTCACCGCGAGATTTCTCCGTTTGTCAACCAGCTCGTCAATCATTCGTTTGGAGAATGCTCATTGTCTTCGGAATTGAGAGATGTCGCTATAACACTTATTCAAAAACCGCCCAATTGTTCCGCCGTACCTGTGAAGTATAGACTTATCGCCAACTCATCTGTGTGGTTGAAAGTGATTGAGAAGAACCTCCTCTCAATATTGGCCGACACGCTACAAATTGCCGATGACCCGTTTCAGTTTGCTTATAAACCAAATTGAAGCACTCTGAACACCGTGGCTACGTTTTCGCACAACCTCCAATCGTCACTTGATGCCGGAGCGAAAGCCGTCAAAGGAGTTTTCTTGGACTTCTCTACTGCTTTCAACACTATCTCACGCTCCCGCATCCTTTCTCAACTATGTGAAGATGGATGGTTGATTAATTGGCTTCGAAACAATTTTTCAAATAGACCTCAACATTTAAGAGTCGGTAATGAAGCCTCCACCTTCTTGCAAAATAACTGCGATGTGCTTTCTCCGTTCCGTTTTTAACTATTACGCGTCGAGCCTTCGGTCCCCAAACGACGTGACACTAATAAAATACGCGGATGACTTGACTTTATGCCATGCATGCAAGACGAATGCTTATTATCAACAGCCTGGTCAGGCAGTCACTGAGGTACTCAAGTGGTCGTTTGAGAATAGACTTTTGCTGAATGCATCTATATAACATTTTCCCTGACAGCTGCTGTTGACACTCCCGACATCTCTTCGCTCCGAAATTTCGCTTCGAGCTCAAAATCGAAATTCCTCGGCGTTAGTTTTAACAGTCGGTTATCATGAAGTGATCATGTGGATGCCGTCTTTGGTAAATGCCGTGGACTCTGCGTCCTAGTTCGTCGGTTCAGGAGACTTTGCTTAAGCTCTGGCCACATAAAAACCTTTGTTCCTACCTGTATAATTCCCCTTATTGTATATTGTTCTCCAATAATTTTTCTACGGCCTTAAATGTTCTGACTTTGTAACCCTTCATAGACTTTTTAAAATAATCTCATTTTCTAGTGGTCTGCCTATTCTCCATATTCAAGAAATCATCGTTCAACGCCACTTCAATAATTGTTCACTAATCGCTGCTCGTATTTTAAGTGACCCATCCCATCCCCTCTATCCCAGTTTAGCTGAATGTAAATCTTTTCGACAAAAATGCGTAGACTATACCGTTCAATACCAACAAGAACAGCGGCATATCACAATTCGGTCATTTCCTACTTGTCCTGATTTTTAGTATCACCAGAGCAGGTGAAGCAGGACTTAAAAGACAATTTTCACATCTAATACTTGACATATTGCCTATTTTTACTGCTGAAAGTTTTGGTCCTCGTGACCTCAATAAAGCGACTACAATTATTATTATTTGTCCGGTTGAAAGTGATTTAGAAGCACCTCCTCTTTACATTTGAAAAAACGTTTATGCCAGTTTGCTAACAAATAAAACAATAAGCACTCTGGACGCCATGTCTATGTTTTCACACACCGTCTTTTATTTACTCAATGCCGGAGCGAGAGCCGTCAAGGGAGTTTTCTTGGACTTCACCTCTGCTTTCAACACTTCCTCACGCTTCCGCATTCTTTCTCAGCTATGGCGTCGAAGGATGGTTGATTAATTGCCTTCAAAATTATTTCTCTAACCGACACCAACACGTTAGAGTCGGAAATGAAGCCTCCTCCTCCTCCTTGTCAAATAATTGCAGTGCGATATCCTTTCCTTGTGAACTATTGCACGTCTAGCCTTCAGTACCCTAACGACATGACACTAGTAAAATACGCGGATGACTTGACTTTATGCCATGCATGCAAGACGGATGGTGATTCTCAACAGCTCGGGCAGGCAGTCACCGAGGTACTCGTCAAAGGATGGTTGATTAATTGGCTTTAAACTTATTTCTCGAACTGGCGCAGCACGCAAGAGTAGGAAATGAAGCCTAGTTTTCATTGCAGTGTACTACATATAATAATAATTAATAATAATAATTGTAGTGGCTTTATTGAGGTTACGAGGACCAAAACTTTCAGCATTAAAAAAGGCAGGATAACAAATATTAGATGCGAAAATTGTCTTGTAGTTCCTGTTTAACCTGGTCTGGTGAGACTAAAAATCGGGACAAATAGGGAATGACCGAATTGCGATATGCCGCAATTCTTGTTGGAATTGAACGGTATGGACGGCGCATTGGTCGAAGAGATTTACATTCGGATAAACTGGAATAGAGGGGATGGGAGGGGTCATTTAAAATTCGGGCAGCGATTAATGAGCAGTTATTTAAGTGGCGTTCAACGATGATTTCTTTGATAGAGAGAATAGGCAGACCGCTAGAAAACGAGATTATTTTAAAAAGTCGATGAAGGGTTAAAAAGTCCGAGCATTTAAGACCAGGGAATATTACTGGGGAACAATATACAATCAGGGGAATTATACAGGCATGGACGAAGGTTTTTATATGGCTCGAGCTCAAACCAAGTCTCCTGAATCGGCGAACAAGGAAGCAAAGACGGCGGCTTTTACCAAAGACAACATCGACATGATCACTCCACGATAACCGACTGTTAAAAATCACCCCGAGATACTTCGATTTTGGGCTCGAAGCGAAGTTATGTAGTGAAGAAATTTCGGGGGTGTCGGCGGCAGCGGCTGTCAGGGAAAATGTGATATGGATGCATTTTGATGCATTCAGCAAAAGATCATTCTCGGAAGACCACTCAAGTACCTCAGTGACTGCCTGCCCGAGCTGTTGAGAATCACCTTGCGTCTTGCATGGATGGCACAAAGTCAGGTCATCCGCGTATTTTATTAGTGTCGCGTCGTTAGGGGACCGAAGGCTCGACGTGTAGTAGTTGAACAGGAAAGGAGATAGCACAGCGCCTTGTAGTACACCGCAGTTATTTGGCAAGGAGGTTGAGGCTTCATTTCCGACTCTGACATGTTGACGTCGATTGGAAAAATAGTTTTGAAGCCAATTAATCAACCATCCTTCAACGCCATCTTCACATAGGTGAGAGAGGAGGCGGGACCGTGAGATTGTGTTGAAGGCAGAGGAGAAGTCCAAGAATACTCCCTTCACTGCTTTCGCTCCGGCATCAAGTGAAGAGTGGAGTGTGTGCGATAACGTAGCCACGGCGTCCAGAGTGCTTCTATTTGATTTATAAGCAAACTGGAAAGGGTCATCGGCAGCTTTAAGCGTGTCATCTAATTTAGAGAGGAGGTGCTTCTCAATCACTTTTAACCACACGGATGAGTTTGCAATAGGTCTGTACTTCACAGGTCCAGCGGAGCCATTGGCCGGTTTCGGAATGGGTGTTATAGCGACGTCTCTCCATTCCGAAGGAAAGGAACATTCCCCTAATGAATGATTTACAAGCTGGGTCACAATTGGAGAAATCTCGCGGTGACAGATTTTAAGAATAGCTTGGGCGACCCTGTCGGGACCAGCCGCGGTGGAGTTCTTAAGGCCAGCCAAAATTTTGGCGATAGAGGATTCGTGAGCGGGCAGGAAAGCGCTGGGATTAAGAGATCCAACCAGAGGTACCGCGGAATGGTCAGCGGATTTGAAGATAAAGCCATCGTTCAGAGCATCAAGGTCTAGGGCACCACTTGGTAGATGTGGGCGGCGGGTTCCTGTCAATCTGTTAAGATTTTTCCAGAGATCACCGGGTTTTGATGTTCTGAACAGCTCATCTACAAATATTTTGTTAAAACGATTTACCTCAGCTGTGATCTGTTTCGAAATTGGTTTAATTTCTCGATACCTCCCCTGTCGACAAAGTCGTTCCTTTTTTCGCCTCAGTCGTTTCAGAAATGGAGAAGATATTACACGAGGCGTGAGGGATAGTTCCGTGAGTGGACCATGCGTATCGTACAAAAATCGGAGATAACTATTTATATTGTCGATCTCTTTATCGAAGTCGGAATCCTCGAAGACTTTGAAATCGGTTGTGGCAACGGCATCTTTTAAATTGCACTGGTTTTGGAGGCAGTGAGAGCGGATACGAATTTTTTTAGGTTTGGGACAACATTGATGGTTTTTTTACCCTTGCCATATATTTTCGGTAGACCAACAACGATGCAGTGGTCCGACTGGGCTAAAGGTGCACGTTTTCGACATGCATACAGAGAAGAATCGGACACAAATATGTGGTCGAGAAGATTCCTTTCGCGTGTTGGAAAATTGACTATGGTATTAAGACCAAGTGTAAGAAGAGGGCTAATTGGCGCAGAATTGAAATCACCACACAGTAAAATGAAAGAATCATCCATAATTGAAGAAATAAAAGGTATAAGCGAATCATAGAACTTAGAAATGTCTGCTCTGGTAGTTTTGAAGAGACCTTGGATGGCACATAACCCCAACACATTCAATAGCATTAGCTGCATAGCAGAAAACCTTTTTGTTCGATTTTGACCAGCTGAGATTGATGCAACTCGCGACACCACCACCCTTAGATTTAACGCCGACCACTCTGTCTTGACGAAAGCATTCGAAATTTTCTGGCATAAATATGTGATCAAGATTGATGTCCCTAAGAAAGGTTTCTTGTAGACAGACCACGCCGACAGGTTTAAACAGAGCCGTTGTAAGCAGCGAGTGAAAAACGTCAACTTTGTTGAGAATTGAACGCACATTTAAGGACGCAAGAGCTGGAAGTGATGTATTGGCGGGATAGCGACTGCGAACAGCATTTAGCCAACCAGCTCGATGCTTCCGCTTGGTCTGAGTGAGTGGTAGTGGCGGGAGTGCAGTAGTTGTAGGCACAAATCCACTGTTCTCATGCGGTCGGTCGATTAAAGCCTCATTATGAATGCGAGAAGCATATTGATTAATCGATGTCTTTTTATAAAAATAACCTGTTAGACAGCGATTTGCACTTTAGAAGGGACTCAGATAGACTTGCGTCAACAATCAAGTGTTTGCGGTATTCAGTCAGCTGTTTTCGCGAGTATTGTCGTTTTGACAAGGGTAAATCCATAAAATTGATGCGTTTAAACAGAGGAATTTTTTGTTGCTAAATGTAGTAAAAAGATCGATGAAAATGTTTTGACATAACACTTTTCTATAATAAAGCAAAATAATTTCTTTTTTGATGCTGGTGGCGCACTGATATCCCTATCAATTTTTTAAGTATTACACGTCTATCCTTGGGTCCCCTAACGACGCAATACTAATAAAATTCGCAGATGACTTGTGTTAATGTTTAGATATTAAATGTTAGAAACTGTGTGGCTATATATACTGTTGTGCGGTTATGCTTAGTCGAACGTCTGTACATAATATTTTCACTCAAACAAATTCAATGGCTGGATTGTTAATATTCGGAATGAAACAAACACGTAGACTTAATGAAGGAAATGGCGTTTTTTGATGGAATCATATTAATTCAATTAAACGACTACTTCGCAAAATCTTGAGCGCCGCACGGGATGTAACATTTAAGAAACTATGTGGATATTCATACTGTTGGTACAGTACTAACGTACACAAATCTAATGATATCATGGCGAAATGGATTTTGTAAGCGTGGCAATAAAGATTTGCGAATTAAGATATAGTGCATAGGCTGGATATGAAACGAATGCAATAGAACCACTTGGAAATCGAAAATGTATTGAATAGTTTGTGCCACGAGATTACACTAATTTACGTGTGAGGTCGTAAATAGCCATATAAAACGTTATTTACATGCGAAAATATTACGTTTTTGGAAATTATAACATTATTTGTACTATGAGAAAGCCAGATTCATGAATCGAAAACATTTCAAAAGCCTTGTCTCTGTTCACGTTTAACACCCCAGCTATAATATGTAAGATTAGTGTTCAATCAAAAACATTCAAATCTTAATATGTCAAAGGACCATTTATTTATTTGTTTAACAAAGTGGGTAATCTCTGAAACGAATAAGCTAGTAAGCGTTCTACTCAATGTCACAACTATCCTACTTTAATAATTCGAACGTTTTATTTTTGGTATGGTGTTTTACGCTCACAAATAAGGGTAATTAAAAACAGAGAGATTAAAAAAACCACGTTTAATAACGCCTTCATTCCTGCTGCCAGTAAACAACAAAAAACATTAGAGCCAAGCTTACATCGCTTTGGTAAAGTCTAACAAAAACTTAAATCGTCACTTTGAACCACCCAGATCGAAAAAAAACCAACCGCTGTGCTTTTTTCACACACCAAGCGTGTGAAAATAGTAAATCGAAGCAATACGCATACTTTGAGTGCCCTTAAGAACTGATTAATGCGAAAACTTTGATGAAGGTTTTTCCAGCTGAAATTTTCTTCACCATAACCTCGCTCGATGCATAACATATTTGAATTTGCGACACATTAATTAATGACTTCCATAGGTTAGTTATTAAGTTATCCTGCTGAATCTTCGTTTTGAATCAAATTTAGACCTAGTTAAACTTGTGTGACAGCTTCTAGCATAGCTATGCAATCTAACGACTGCCTGAGCTATTGAATTCAATGACGCATTAACAACACTTTCTCCATTCATAGACGCACGAACCCATTTCATTTTGTCGTGTTGCCACAATCACGCCATAACATTTAAACTAGGTGTGCTTGAACCCACAACGGCTGCAGAGGATTGTAGATTAAATAATATGGTTGAAGTATGTGAAATAAAGTATTCAGACAAAGCGAATTGTCCGATAATTAACCCGATTGACAAAATAATAGAACGTTGCAATTTTGTAAGTGCTTAAAATTCCATACCATCTTTGTCCATAACTCAGAATACTGTAGAACTGATGAGCGGATGAACCAGCTTCATTAATGTCGCGGCCAATGGCGTCCCATGCGCGCGATCATAGACAAGGTAGACGCAGACGGCTTTAAAGTTATGTCTCCAACTGCTGAATTCCATGTCGATGCATTGACTGCGTTAACAGAACATAGAGAAACAAAGCTATCTTTCTTTAAGTAAAATTCAAAATTCAGTTAACGTCATTTATCAAATGTTTAAGGCATTGGAGATCTTCTGGCTAAATAGGTAAAATGAGCGGGTCGACGGGTGTCTTGCTAAACCTTGTTCTGTCAAACGAATGCCTCGACATATTTTAAGAAACAACAAAGTGTTCAGAACTCTTCTATTAATTTAACAAGCATTAAACGATATTTCCAGAAATTAGAGCAAGCCATTTTATTTCATTTACGCAATCATTTTGAGTTGTCTGGACTCATTAAGCCAGTATCCCAAATTTATTGTTTATTTTACGAAAGAGACTACACAAGTTTCGATATCTCACGATTGTAGCCAATAACGGGTTTTTGAAATTTTTATTGCAATCTTCGTTACTGAAATTCGCTTTTAAAAAAACAAATGTGTTTTGTAAGGATATATGTTTTTACAAGTTGCTGTCTTAGTGACTTCCGACCATTTTCTAACTGTACAAAGCTTTTCTATTTTCGTTGGTTCAGACGGGAGTGCCTTAATGATGAAACCGATAATTCCAATGCTTTCGAGGACCTACATGAATTATTCAGAGCATAGTAGACCAAACCAATGAGGAATGGTTTGCCGAATTAAATCATCGATTTTTTGGAAACTGGAGCATGAAAACGATGGTTATCAGCTTGTGCAACTCGTTCGATGTTTTCGATCCTAGGACATTTTGCATTCAACGGTTTTCACGTTGTTAAGCTAAACATTAAGACTTAGAATTTAAAAATTGGCTTAAGTAAAGGAAAAATGCTACGTATTTTTTAAAAAGGTGGTCGCCACACAATTTGAATGATATTGTCAATTTCGTTGGTCGATGGTTCAATGCCATATTCGGATTTCCGTAGAATAAAAACCGATTGTCAAAATGTTATATAAAGCGACTCTTGTATGTTCTTGCGGAGAATCATACTTATCATATCAGCTTCTTAATATTTTATCTACTCATTACCTTCCAACTCTGAAAATGCGTTTGGAAAAAGGTTGCCTTGTTATGCCCGTGGAATTGTATCCGATGTTCAACAGTATAGGCGAACAATATCTCACGTACTTTATGGTTACGGCAGAAATGTTGTATCCTCTTTACATGCATTTTTTGTTATGAAATAATCTACTTAATCATTCTGCTCGTTTTCATTACCAATACCAGTTCACTTGAGTGTTCGGCATCGTTCTACACGCACATACGAAAGTCATCAACCAGATATGGACAAGCACATTGAATCGCGCATTCACATTGGCTTCTAGTCAACGACAGATCCTTGTTTAAGGCATAGGCTTTCATCGATATTGCATAGCCTTACAATAACGTCATTTCTTATACAAATGCTCTCTGTGAACCACCTAGTTAAAAAAAACCCACTTATTCATACGCCAAGAGTGAGACAATTGCAGATTATTGTTTTTATAAAAATTCACCAGAAAAAAAGAAGCGGGGAGTTAGGGTTGACAGCGTGTAAGCGTAACATGAAGAAAATGGATTCCAAGGCAGCAAATTGTAAACCAATCGAAAGAGCTTGCATATGCACACATGGTCATGAACTGCTTAAGCCAGTGCGATGTATACCTTCGACGTAGCTTGCATTCATAGAGTAATTTTGAGCACCCAAGATTAAAGTCGGTTTTAAAAATAAAGGATACGCCACACTTATAAAAACCGTTACATGGCAGCAAATTGTATACCAATCGATAGAGCTTGCTGAGCCACACATGGCCATAAACTGTTCAAGCCAGTGCGATGTATACCTCTAACATAGCCTGCATCCATAGTGTAATTTTCGGCACTGAAGATTACATTCGGTTTTTAAGCTAAAGAATACGCCACACTTATAAAAAACGTTACATGTCAGCAAATTGTATACCAATCGATAGAGTTTGCAAAGCCACACATGGTCATTAGGTGTTTAAGCCAGTGCCATGTGTACCTCTAACATTGCTTGACTCCATAATGTCTCATTTTGTTTTTATTGATAAGTAACTCAGTCTTCGTCTTCACAAATTTTTCTGCAATGCCATTAGACTAAGGATCCTTGCCAAAATAAAAGATCTTTAAGTACGGAACCAAAATAATCACTTCGAGAGTAGAAATGTGGAAAAAAATATTATCTGCATTATTACAGACCTTTATTTGTGCCGTTAGAATCCTCTTGAATGCCAATCGAGAGATGAGATCATTGCAAATTAAAGGCCGTGGTTGAAGCAGGAAAGACGAGCCTTCCGTTATCTTATCTGTAGAAGCAGTTATGGACCAGTAATCGACATGCTGGATATGTTTTGCAGGCCGATCAATCATGTCATTATTATAGGCGCTCAAAGCGAAACGCCACCAATGCACCATAGCTGCAGAAGCCTTTGTCAATGAATGACATAAATTTTACACAATCATGAATCGTCTGACGAATAAGTATTAATGCACCTGCACCACAGCCCAGTTTCGGCGTATCCACGTTCAGCTGTGGACAACCGCCGTGATATGCAGACAACAGGTCGGTCCTCTTGCTCCAACACAGCGGTCAACAAAATTGATCGGCGGCGGGCAATTGCTTTTACGACACGTTGAACAGAACGTGTCATGACGTTGATGAAAACGTTTCATATATTAATTCACTACTGTAGTTCTTCCTCATTGTTGTACTGACCTAGTCGCAAGAAAAACCACGAAAATGTATCTTTCGCTAAAAATAATTCCAACAATTCAATAACTGTGTACATTAAAATGAGCGGTTTTGTTGGGTAGATAACGATACGAGCACGATAGAATCATGTTTTTCCAGCAGGCGATTACTCATTGTGAGTTCTCGACTGATGGTCTGTTTGTCGTTTCTTTTCAGGAATTCGCAGTTGAGGCAACAGGAAAAGGAGGAAAAGGAGGAAATCGCGGTGGTTTCACACCCTACACGTTCGAGCGGCTCTCTATGGCGAATGGCCGATCTGAAAATGTTTAATTGTCTGTCGTCTTCCATGTCCACAATTACACAATAGATGTTCGCAACGTCAGCTGTTACAATAGCACAATGTCGACTTTTAATTTAAAATGTGTGTCTGTCCAAGGTCCATTTATTGGTATACAATTCGCAGCAAATACCCGTAAACAAGGGTATGGCCAATCTTGAGAGGTTTTGTTATCTGTCATCTTCCATGTCCAAAATTACACAATTAATGTTTGCCATTTAAGCTGTTTTTATTGCACAAGCTCGACTTTCCATTTTATATGTGTGGCTTTGCAGTCTATCTATTGGAATACAATTCGCAGCAAATACACGTTAAACAAGAATATGGCCGATCTGAAAATGTTTAGTTGTCTGTCATCTTCCATGTCCAAAATGCACCCTAATAGATGTTCGCAATGTAACCTTTTTAATAGCAAAAAACGCGACTTTTCTATTTCAAATGTGTGTCTTTGCAAAGTCCATCGATTGGTTTACAAATCGCAGCCAATTAACGTTATACAAGAGTATTGCCAATCTGAACATGTTTGGTTGTCTGTCATCTTCCATGTCCAAAATTAACACTAATAGATGTTCGCCATGTTAGCTGTTTTTCATTGCAACAAGCCCGACTTTTCTATTTAAAATGTGTGGCTTTGCAAAGTCTATCGATTCCAATACAAATCGCAGCAAATGCACGTTAAACAAGAGTAGTGGTCTGTCATCTTCCATGTTCAAAATTACATTATAAATCTACAACTTTCGCGGTTTTAAACAATTACAAATCATGCAAAGTTTCTTTTGAATTTACTCCCACTTACGTAAAACCAAACCTTCGAATAGAATTTTTAATTAGCGCAATATTTGTATTCGTATTTTTCCTTAAACAAAAAACATTACCTTCAATGAAAACCTTTATACACCGCAGTCTGTCAGTAGACTTTGTAACAATCAGATTGATTTGCAATTAAACTGATCGATTATTGCATTCAGGAGAACCTCGGTTTTTTTGTGAGTTTTCGTTTTTAATTTATGTGTCAAGCAAGAGAATTGCTAATCTGATCTGGAAGGTAGACGAAAGTCGAAAACCACTGTCTTATAGATGCCTTTTTTCTAGGGATATCATTACAAAGACTGTAGCACTAAATGCTGCCTGTCTTTACGTCATATGGGTTCGTCTGCAACGGGTGTTGTTTTAAGATAAGATCTAGTCGTATTCATTAACCGATTTATTTAAATTGAAATGAACCAGAAACCAAACGCGATACTCCAATAACCGTAGGTATGGGGAGGGGTCTTGCAGGCGTGAAAGCCTTACATTAATTAAATGTTGTTCAGAAGCTTTCTGTTGCGTTTTTTCGCTTATTCGATTGTTTGCATAAACACACGCGAATTCGTTTTCGTAAACACGCTGAATAATACTTCCTCGGCAGGTTGTCGTCCATAAATGTGTAGCAATGATGCTGTAAAATAAGCATTTAGTAATCGTTACTTATAACGGGAGTATAAAAATTATGGTCAAAACATACAGCTTGTTTTTTCTTGGATGCAAAGAATAGTTTCTTTGTCTGAACATTGATCGTTGGGCTTCCAAAATTTGAAATATTTGTCATAAACCGTGTCACCTTCGAAGGCCAGAGTTAATGTCTACAACGGTATAACGTAAATCAAGTTATGTGTTTTATGTCTTAATTGTGTTCGACAAAAATGAAAAAACCTACCTTTCCGTATGTTGAAACGGGAAGCAATAATTCAAACTGATTGTATTGTCCTGGATTGAGTTTAACCATCGGCGGAATTGTGCAAAGTTTGTCACATGGACATTGAGGAGCTAAAAGACATAAAAGACAAACGTATGTTTGGTTTTCAAATAAATGCAATTCATGTTACTTTGTTGACCAATTCGGCTATCCGACTTATTTGAATAACCCTTTTATTAGGCTTACCGAGGTTGGATGTAGTTGACACCATAGTGATGATTTCTTTGCCGTTTACGATGAACTTAAACATTTTTGGATGTATGTTGGCCGGCGGTCTGCCCATGATAACAAATCTTTTATTGACTAAAACAAACAAACGTCAACGCAGTTATTTTTTTCGGTCAAGGTATAATTTTCCAGAAACAAACAATACCTATTTTTTCTGCGCACAGTTTCTGTTCACACGTTCCGGATAACTCTGGAAATGCTGTTATGAACGCTGGACAAGAAAGTGAGATTGGTTTTATAAAATTCATACAGTTATAGGGCTGTCAAAAAAAACAGTGGAGTTCACAATGCTGCCAGCATAAGCTTCTTGGGTGCATACTTCTCCAACACACACCATGTCGTGGCTAACACAATAAACAGCCGATAGACCTATCAAATAATAGAATTTACTGGACGCAAAAAGCAAGTCGTACTGAACAATAGCACAATGATAATCTTCTCCATGGTCGTCATAACGACACTTTTTGTAGAAACGAGTTTACGTGCTCTATTTATACTGCTAGCACAACTATCTTAACCAATAATGCAGTCAACGAACCCCTTCGCGATTTCCGATTGGTTTTTCGACACTTTGCATGACAAACAATGTGATTGATGGAAAATATTCCAGAAATTATCTACTTGAGCATATAAAGTTATTTAGCTTCGACTATGCTTCTCGCCATTGTGGAGGCTTGTTTTATTAATTTTACATCCTGATCTGATGGTTGCACATATTTTTCACAATTACACGAAATTCCGAATAAAATCTTGAAGTCACGAAAACAATCTAGTTTGCTAAAATGCCGTGTCCATTGTGATTAAGAGAGAAAACATACAACAAGCGAATTTAAATAGTTAAACAGTGCATTTTAAATGGCTTACAGAATAAATAGGAGAATTGTAGAATAAATAATGCTAATTTTCGAGGTTTTTAATCATATAAAATATAAATGAGGCAATCATTTAGCTTATTTGAAGTCAGTATATCTTTTGTTATTATTTTTTATTTGAGCTTAATCTTATTTAATCTATTTAATTTAATTGAAGTAAAAATAGAAAAATGTTTGCAAACGGGTTTTGTACTGCGTTTTTGAACTAAAAAAATGTTACAGTTCGTTCCACTTAGAGAACACAATGTCGTTACCAGTTCTTTAAATTAATTGACGGAAATCCTAATCGATTAATTTATATTATTTTATCTAAAAAAAACCATTTAAAATATTGTTTAAAAATGTTTTTTTTCTTTATAACTGATGTAATATGCAATAAGGTACGCATTAAATTGCAAATATATGGAAAATTAAAAAAAAACGCTGTTGGAATGTTGAGCAGTGCAGTCTGTTTCAAGTTCATTTGTAAGTTTTAATTTACTAATAAATGTAATAACTTAAGGGATTCTCTTCTTTGGGCTCCTACTGAATACAATTACCTATGAGTTTAATTGCAAATGAATCAGATTGTAACAAATTTTACCGATAGACTGCAGTAACGTTATAATCGGAGGTAAAGTGTTTGGGTTATTAAAAACAATTCAAAAGATTTTTTTATGATTTCCTAAATTTTAACAGACGAAAGTCGATCCATCGGGCTTCTACTGAATACATAAAACTGATAGGTTTTATTCCAAAGCAATCTAGTTGTTACAAAGTCTACTAACGAACTGCAATCCATAAACAAGTTATCATTAAAGGTTTAGTGTATGGGTAACGAAAAAAATTAAATATATACAAACAGGCGACAAACCAGTTTGTTAGGAACAAATAAACCTCTTCATAATCTCGTATTTGGACAGTAGATGATTCACTGTTGATACTGTTTACGAATACCGAAAAGAAGTTGCCAACCTCTGCGAAGTTTGGCTACCTTACTCGAGAGAACGACATATCAAGGCTCTTGGAGAAAACTCTTGCTCATGACGAAAGATAACTCTGTTCTACGAAGTAATCGCGTCGAAAGTGTTTCAGACTGATATTATCGACTTTTGTGTCCACCCCTTAAACCAATAACTACCATTTCAGACGAGAACCCTCTTTATTCACCTCGACGATAATTCTATTATAGAGCCTTCCCCGTAGGAGGTGTCCTGGTCTTCAACCTTGACGACGTTACTGGTCCTGTAGAAGAAAGCATGCATTATAAATGATTGCTCAATTACATTATCTATTTTCTTAAATGATTTATCGTTATTAGTATTATCCCCTCTAAATCTATACTCCGAAACCCAAGATATCTGCGAGTCGTAGAGGTATAGTTGTCTTCCGTTTTTCTCGTCCAGACAGCATGTTTAAAACTGTAACGTCGTTGCAATGTAGTGGAGAATCGATCACTTTTAAGGTTCCTATTAACCGGAGTCAAGTGTCGTATTGTGTTACGGATTAATAAATAGGACAACGTGACATTTTTTCCCCGACTTAAGCGGCTGCTCGGCTTACGATATGTTTGTGCTCAGCTCCAGATATACAAATCTGAATCGGCTCAAGCCTCCGAAGAACACATTTGGTCTACACAAGTTCTCCTTGAGCAACGTCTCTGTGACTCTTTGGATCCCTCGGTCAAAGCTGACCTTCAACTTTTTCTAGTCGTTCCCGGAGATTTGCATGGTGCGGTATAATCTTTCTTACCACCCATTTTCTACGAGGTTTTATGAAGTTATTGTCATATCAAGGACTCCGAACATGGCGCCGAGCTCTTGTTTTTGCCCATTGGTCGTTGTGCAGTTGTTATGGGGGCTCCGTACCGGAAAAAAACTATTGCTGGAGTTGATGACGGTTGGTTGCTGTCCATTCCATATCTGATTTCCTGTTTCATGCTGTGTGTGAAATGTAACGTTCTTGTCCTGGTGCACACGTTAAGAAGATATGTTAGCAGTATGTGTTGATTGTCTGATCCAAGTTTGTCTCTTCTTCTTAAAACCAGTGAGGACAAGCGTCAGGCTGATGACATCACCCACGTTAACGCAACCAAGATGGCAACTTCTGTGAGGCCACTTATGTAAAATGACCAAACAATAAACTTTACAATGGCAGTCGGTCAAGAAAAGAAGCACAGGTTTGGAAAGCGAGGATTTTAATTCGTCAAGACGATAAAAAACGTCCAGAGGGCGACGATGGTGTCTTTTCCAGTTGTGTGGTCCAGAAATAGCAAACTAAGGAATTGTTGTGCTCCAGTCAGGGTGGCCGGTGTGTGTTTGATGGACATTTAAGAATAAGAGGAGAACTATAGTTAGTTTAATTTCGGTATTCCATTATAATAAGCAATTTTGGCATTTTGTATTCCAAATGCTGTTTTCTTTTTATTCGCCGACACCTTCGGGGAATAGAACTCCCAACTAAGTGGAGTCAATCGTTGGGCAACGTTGCGATACCTGATTGGCCCACCACAATTTCGACGCATTTTTACCACCCCGCGGATGCTGTCGGGCTGCTGCATCGTCAGAAAATAAACCGAACTGCTTTTTACGTAGAGAATCACAAGGTGGGGCAAAGGATTTAGTTGCCACTCTACCGCAGCTATTTGCTAGAGGATTCGTAGTTGAAATGTAATGCACGAACGTTGGTCATCTTCAATCGTGACGCCAATGTCGCCTTCGAAATGACCTCGATAGAAATGTGAAGGTCACATTTAGACCATGCTGAACACCGTTTTTGAGAAGCAAGACGCCAGCATGTCAATTGGGTAAACAGCACAGGTATCTTTATCAGAGCAAAGCGAGGCGACAAGATGCTTGTGATGAATGTACGGTGTTTACTTTGAATTAAATAACGCGGAGTCTCGTTTTTCTTATTGTTTTAGTAGTCTTATTAGTGGTTGTCGCGCGTGATTATGATCAAAAAAATCTAAACTTTCGAACCTTGGAAACTTGAGTAGTCGTTTGTCTTCTAATTAACAGTTATGTTAGACAAAATATTCTGGCGTATTTTCTTTCGCATCAGTTCTAAGGGGCACTCAAAGTAGGCGTAATAAATCGATTTTAGATTTCCACACGCTTCGTGTTTGCATTAGCGTTCAACGATGATAACTTGAATAGCAAAGGAAGACATATAGAAAACGAGATTATTTCCTAAAGCATAAACAGGGTTAAATGGACAGAAGATGTTAGGCTGGGATAACCACTGGAAAAAAATATAAAATTCGAGGAATTAAACAGGCACGGACAACAGTTTTTATGCGGCATGAGCAACAACTAAGTCTTATGAAGCGACAAACTAAGAAGCAGAGGCGACGGCATTTAAAGACGGCCATTCTTAAAAAAGCCACTCGACTACATCAGTTAATGCCTGCCCAAGATGTTGTTGAATCACTACTCGTCTTGTGGCCATGGCGAATTGTTTGAATGGGAAAAGACACCATTGTTACCCTCTGCAGACAAAATTTCACGTAAGGACGATGAGCATTTCGAAAATACAGGAACCTCTTAAAAACAAATTTTCCCAGCTGTTTTTATTTGTTTACTCTAAAACCTGTTTTAAGTTCCTAAATTGCTTATTCCAATGCAGTACCAAACCACAACAAACTATAGTACTCTACTTATTGTTTAATGCCCAAAATAAACCGACCACCCTGACTGAAGCACCAAAATGTTTAAAAAATACTCCCCCTATTTGCCAACTCCTGGACCACACACCCGGAAAAGACACTATTTTCGCCCTATGCAGACATAACGGACGTTTTAATCGTCTAGAAGAATTCAAATCCTTTAAAAATTATATCGGTGTAAACATAATCACAGAAGAATATACCTGTTTTGTGTAGTAAATCTCAAATGTCCAGTCGTGTCAAAAAATAGAAATCGGTATTTCTATTTTGCATTAATGTGATGTATATGATGTTGAAAAACCTGAAGGCTTGGGGCGAATGCCCAGCAACTGCTTATTGGCCAGTGACCATATGTTTCTGAAAGCGCTGACAGCGCATGTTAATCGACTTGTAAAAATGTGACTCATGACTCAACTTGTTTCTTTAACGATGTCACGAGACGAAATGTCGCTGTATATGTGCTTGCTTTACTTCTATTGCCTTATTCTCCAGAACGACACGATGACGTGAGATAGTGTTGAAAGCAGAGGAGAACTCCAAGTTAACTTCCTTGATGACTTTCCTTCCGGCATCGAATGAAGCGTGGAGGGTGTGCGACCACGTAGCCCTTGCGTCCAGAATGCTTCTATTTGATTTTTAGGAAAACTGGAACGGGAAATTTTGCAGTTTTCAGAGTTTCCTCCAGTTTAGAGAGGAGATGCTTTTCAATCTTTGTCAACCAGACATATGAGTTGAAGAGCACTATTGAGCACTATAACTACACAGTATTGTTTTCGGAAATAAGCATAATTATCGGACAATTCACTTTGTTTGAAAACTTTATCTCAAATACCTTAACCGCATAATATTTTCTGCAATACCTTGAAGCAGTTGTGGGTTCAAGAACACCTAGTTTTAAGAGCATGGCGAGATTTTGGCAAAATGACGAAATGAAATTGGTGCGTGTTTGAATGGACAAGGGTGAAATGAATACGTCAATAGCTCAGGCAGTCGGTTGATAGCACACCTATGCTAGAAGCTGCCACTCAAGTTGTTTAAAAGTCTACATTTGATTAAAATGGGGATTGAGTAGAATAACTCGATAACTAACCAAATGGTGTCAAAAAGCATAGCAGTCTGTCGCAAATTCTAATATTTTATATATCCAGCGTGATTATGATGAAGAAAATCTATGCTTCAAAACTTTTGCGACTTGAGTGGTCGTTTGTCGTCTAATTTTCAGTTTTTTTGGACAAAATATTCCGGCGATATTTTCGTCGAACCAGTGCTTAGGGGCACTCAAAGTAGGCGTAATAATTCGATCTGCGATTTCCACTCGCTTCGTGTTCGCATTAGCGTTCAACGATGATTTTGTGAACAGCGAGCAAAGTAAGACATCTAGAGAACATGATTATTTCTAAAAGCATACACCGGGTTAAAGGGACAGATGATGTTAGGCTGGGTAAACCACTGGAAAACGATATACAATTCGAGGAATTATACAGGCACAGACAACAGTTTTATGAGCAAAAAACAAAGTTTCCTGAAGCGACGAACTCAGAACCAGAGGCGAAAGCATTTACAGAAGGCCATTCTCAAAAAAGACCACTTTAATACCTCAGTTAATGCCTGCGCAAGATGTTGAGAATCACTACTTGTCTTGTGGCCATGGCGCATTTAACAAGTAACGCGTTGTTAAGCGTTTACCACGAAGTTAAGACGCACCCGCTGCGAATTGTTTCTATAGGGAAATAAGTGGCCCTATTGTGTATGTGGTAAATAGAATACATTTGTGTGATCACGTTTGTGTAGAGTACTTTGATAACATATCTCGCTAAAATTATCAAGATGCTGTGTGTCTATACATGTTTGCATCACTGTAAGCTGCTAGTGGATTACATGGAACGCGACGGTCAGGTTTTCGAGTTTAATGCATGTGGTCTGTTTGAAGATTTATACAAATAAATATGCGCAGCATTTAGAAGCTTCATTCACGGTTAGTTTATTTTTCTTGGTGTCTATAGTCGCGCAAGCGTACGTAAAAATCAATGAAGAGAGTGATAAATTTAGCATATTTTTTATCAGTTACTAAAGCGCCTAAAAGGTTTCTCTTCAACTGATAACTTTAATGAATATATAATTTGTTCAATCGGGGCAGAACATAGAGCGTGATCGACTTTTGAATTAGCTTACCGAAACCAAATCAGTTTTTTAGCTTAAATGTCACGTTCTTTCCTGGGTTGTTTAAACGGCGCTTGATACATCTTACACCTCTTTGACTTGTGTAAGCAGTTCACCAAAGTGCATGCATGTTAACTGGCAGGTCGGAGTTTCTGTAAAACATGGCGCACAAGCGATTGTCAAGTGATGATTGAGATATTTGTTTGGTTGTTTTTGTTGCCGCACAAATTGCCTTGCCCAAAGTTTTTGTCACCAACCGATTCGCCTAAACGCCGAGAACTGTTGAGGCGGAGGGGATTTAGAAACTGAGCGAAGCTGAAGATTGAGGCAACTTTATCTCCATCTTTTGGAATTCCTATGAAAAATAAATCTTAAAACGAATTACGGTCTTCCGTTTGCAACTTTACAAGTTTCCTTTAGTATCCAGAGACATTTTAGTCTTATTTCTGTTTGTTCTCGGTAATCAACACTGCTTCTTCAATCCAAAGGGATCATTGACCAGAAAAAGAAAGTACCATCCTTCACACCAGCCCTTTTGGGTAAGCGTTTGACAACAGTTATTCTTGGAGTTTTATTATCGGACAAATTAAAGCGATATCTATGCTGGATTACTGAGCGACACAAAGACTCTTGTTTATTTACAGATCATCATGTTCTTATCATGGTGTTCGTATTTATTTCGAACCATCTTCTTCCTCATAACGACTTCAAGTAAGCATTTATTAAACACGGATATCGCAATCAGCGGATTTGTATTTTACACGAATCCTTATAATTTTAAAACAAAGCCTGGTTACCGTTAAAACAGACACAATTCCGAAAACTCTTTTTTTTCCTATTTAACTGGAGCACATAATATACCAAAACAATCTTCGCCTCATTTTCCTACTCTGGACACCACACATTGAAAAGACAACATTGTAACCCTTTGGAGACAAAATTTCACGTGAGGATTACGAGAATTTCGAACAAACAGACACCTCCTAGAACAAATTTGCCGACTGTTTGGATTGTCTTACTCTAAAATCTGTTTTTATTTCCTAAATTGCTTATTCCAATGCAATACCAACCCCAAACAAACTATAGTACTCTACTTATTGTTCAATGCCCAAAATAAACCGACCACCCTGACTGAAGCACCAAAATGTTTAAAAAATACTCCCCCTATTTGCCAACTCCTGGACCACACACCCGGAAAAGACACTATTTTCGCCCTCTGCAGACATAACGGACGTTTTAATCGTCTAGAAGAATTCAAATCCTTTAAAAATTATATCGGTGTAAACATAATCACAGAAGAATATACCTGTTTTGTGTAGTAAATCTCAAATGTCCAGTCGTGTCAAAAAATAGAAATCGGTATTTCTATTTTGCATTAATGTGATGTATATGATGTTGAAAAACCTGAAGGCTTGGGGCGAATGCCCAGCAACTGCTTATTGGCCAGTGACCATATGTTTCTGAAAGCGCTGACAGCGCATGTTAATCGACTTGTAAAAATGTGACTCATGACTCAACTTGTTTCTTTAACGATGTCACGAGACGAAATGTCGCTGTATATGTGCTTGCTTTACTTCTATTGCCTTATTCTCCAGAACGACACGATGACGTGAGATAGTGTTGAAAGCAGAGGAGAACTCCAAGTTAACTTCCTTGATGACTTTCCTTCCGGCATCGAATGAAGCGTGGAGGGTGTGCGACCACGTAGCCCTTGCGTCCAGAATGCTTCTATTTGATTTTTAGGAAAACTGGAACGGGAAATTTTGCAGTTTTCAGAGTTTCCTCCAGTTTAGAGAGGAGATGCTTTTCAATCTTTGTCAACCAGACATATGAGTTGAAGAGCACTATTGAGCACTATAACTACACAGTATTGTTTTCGGAAATAAGCATAATTATCGGACAATTCACTTTGTTTGAAAACTTTATCTCAAATACCTTAACCGCATAATATTTTCTGCAATACCTTGAAGCAGTTGTGGGTTCAAGAACACCTAGTTTTAAGAGCATGGCGAGATTTTGGCAAAATGACGAAATGAAATTGGTGCGTGTTTGAATGGACAAGGGTGAAATGAATACGTCAATAGCTCAGGCAGTCGGTTGATAGCACACCTATGCTAGAAGCTGCCACTCAAGTTGTTTAAAAGTCTACATTTGATTAAAATGGGGATTGAGTAGAATAACTCGATAACTAACCAAATGGTGTCAAAAAGCATAGCAGTCTGTCGCAAATTCTAATATTTTATATATCCAGCGTGATTATGATGAAGAAAATCTATGCTTCCAAACTTTTGCGACTTGAGTGGTCGTTTGTCGTCTAATTTTCAGTTTTTTTGGACAAAATATTCCGGCGATATTTTCGTCGAACCAGTGCTTAGGGGCACTCAAAGTAGGCGTAATAATTCGATCTGCGATTTCCACTCGCTTCGTGTTCGCATTAGCGTTCAACGATGATTTTGTGAACAGCGAGCAAAGTAAGACATCTAGAGAACATGATTATTTCTAAAAGCATACACCGGGTTAAAGGGACAGATGATGTTAGGCTGGGTAAACCACTGGAAAACGATATACAATTCGAGGAATTATACAGGCACAGACAACAGTTTTATGAGCAAAAAACAAAGTTTCCTGAAGCGACGAACTCAGAACCAGAGGCGAAAGCATTTACAGAAGGCCATTCTCAAAAAAGACCACTTTAATACCTCAGTTAATGCCTGCGCAAGATGTTGAGAATCACTACTTGTCTTGTGGCCATGGCGCATTTAACAAGTAACGCGTTGTTAAGCGTTTACCACGAAGTTAAGACGCACCCGCTGCGAATTGTTTCTATAGGGAAATAAGTGGCCCTATTGTGTATGTGGTAAATAGAATACATTTGTGTGATCACGTTTGTGTAGAGTACTTTGATAACATATCTCGCTAAAATTATCAAGATGCTGTGTGTCTATACATGTTTGCATCACTGTAAGCTGCTAGTGGATTACATGGAACGCGACGGTCAGGTTTTCGAGTTTAATGCATGTGGTCTGTTTGAAGATTTATACAAATAAATATGCGCAGCATTTAGAAGCTTCATTCACGGTTAGTTTATTTTTCTTGGTGTCTATAGTCGCGCAAGCGTTCGTAAAAATCAATGGAGATTGATAAATTTAGCATATTTTTTATCAGTTACTAAAGCGCCTAAAAGGTTTCTCTTCAACTGATAACTTTAATGAATATATAATTTGTTCAATCGGGGCAGAACATAGAGCGTGATCGACTTTTGAATTAGCTTACCGAAACCAAATCAGTTTTTTAGCTTAAATGTCACGTTCTTTCCTGGGTTGTTTAAACGGCGCTTGATACATCTTACACCTCTTTGACTTGTGTAAGCAGTTCACCAAAGTGCATGCATGTTAACTGGCAGGTCGGAGTTTCTGTAAAACATGGCGCACAAGCGATTGTCAAGTGATGATTGAGAGATTTGTTTGGTTGTTTTTGTTGCCGCACAAATCGCCTTGCCCCAAGTTTTTGTCACCAACAGATTCGCCTAAACGCCGAGAACTGTTGAGGCGGAGGGGATTTAGAAACTGAGCGAAGCTGAAGATTGAGGCAACTTTATCTCCATCTTTTGGAATTCCTATGAAAAATAAATCTTAAAACGAATTACGGTCTTCCGTTTGCAACTTTACAAGTTTCCTTTAGTATCCAGAGACATTTTAGTCTTATTTCTGTTTGTTCTCGGTAATCAACACTGCTTCTTCAATCCAAAGGGATCATTGACCAGAAAATGAAAGTACCATCCTTCACACCAGCCCTTTTGGGTAAGCGTTTGACAACAGTTATTCTTGGAGTTTTATTTTCGGACAAATTAAAGCGATATCTATGCTGGATTACTGAGCGACACAAAGACTCTTGTTTATTTACAGATCATCATGTTCTTATCATGGTGTTCGTATTTATTTCGAACCATCTTCTTCCTCATAACGACTTCAAGTAAGCATTTATTAAACACGGATATCGCAATCAGCGGATTTGTATTTTACACGAATCCTTATAATTTTAAAACAAAGCCTGGTTACCGTTAAAACAGACACAATTCCGAAAACTCTTTTTTTTCCTATTTAACTGGAGCACATAATATACCAAAACAATCTTCGCCTCATTTTCCTACTCTGGACACCACACATTGAAAAGACAACATTGTAACCCTTTGGAGACAAAATTTCACGTGAGGATTACGAGAATTTCGAACAAACAGACACCTCCTAGAACAAATTTGCCGACTGTTTGGATTGTCTTACTCTAAAATCTGTTTTTATTTCCTAAATTGCTTATTCCAATGCAATACCAACCCCAAACAAACTATAGTACTCTACTTATTGTTCAATGCCCAAAATAAACCGACCACCCTGACTGAAGCACCAAAATGTTTAAAAAATACTCCCCCTATTTGCCAACTCCTGGACCACACACCCGGAAAAGACACTATTTTCGCCCTCTGCAGACATAACGGACGTTTTAATCGTCTAGAAGAATTCAAATCCTTTAAAAATTATATCGGTGTAAACATAATCACAGAAGAATATACCTGTTTTGTGTAGTAAATCTCAAATGTCCAGTCGTGTCAAAAAATAGAAATCGGTATTTCTATTTTGCATTAATGTGATGTATATGATGTTGAAAAACCTGAAGGCTTGGGGCGAATGCCCAGCAACTGCTTATTGGCCAGTGACCATATGTTTCTGAAAGCGCTGACAGCGCATGTTAATCGACTTGTAAAAATGTGACTCATGACTCAACTTGTTTCTTTAACGATGTCACGAGACGAAATGTCGCTGTATATGTGCTTGCTTTACTTCTATTGCCTTATTCTCCAGAACGACACGATGACGTGAGATAGTGTTGAAAGCAGAGGAGAACTCCAAGTTAACTTCCTTGATGACTTTCCTTCCGGCATCGAATGAAGCGTGGAGGGTGTGCGACCACGTAGCCCTTGCGTCCAGAATGCTTCTATTTGATTTTTAGGAAAACTGGAACGGGAAATTTTGCAGTTTTCAGAGTTTCCTCCAGTTTAGAGAGGAGATGCTTTTCAATCTTTGTCAACCAGACATATGAGTTGAAGAGCACTATTGAGCACTATAACTACACAGTATTGTTTTCGGAAATAAGCATAATTATCGGACAATTCACTTTGTTTGAAAACTTTATCTCAAATACCTTAACCGCATAATATTTTCTGCAATACCTTGAAGCAGTTGTGGGTTCAAAAACACCTAGTTTAACGAGCATGGCGAGATTTTTGCAAAACGACGAAATGAAATTGGTGCGTGTGTGAATGGATAAGGGTGAAGTGAATTCGTCAAAAGCTCAGGCAGTCAGTTGATAGTACACCTATACTAGAAGCTGTCACCCAAGTTGTTTAAAAGTCTAAATTTGATTGAAATGGGGATAAAGCAGGATAACTCGATAACTGACCAATTAAAGTCGTTAATGAATGTGTGTCGCAAATTCAATTATTTTATGTATCGAGCGTCGTTATGGGGAAGATAATTTAGGCTGAAAAACCTTCAGCAAATATTTTCAATCAATCAGTGCGTCATAATTCGATCTGCGATTTCCACTCGCTTCGTGTTCGCATTGGCGTTCAACGATGATTTCGTGAATAGTGAGCAAAGTAAGACATCTAGAAAACGAGATTATTTCGAAAAGCATACACCGGGTTAAAGGGACAGATGATGTGTGGCTGGGAAAACATCTTGGGAACAATAAACAATTCGAGGAATTATACAGGCACAGAGAACATGGCTGGAGCTAAAACTAAGTCTTATGAAGCGAAAAAGTGAGAAGCAGAGGCGACGGCATTAACAGATAATAATAATAATAATAATAATTTTTACGCTTTATTAAGGTCTCAAAGACCAGAACTTTCAGCATTTTAATGTTTAAGAGAAATGGAGGAAATAATAAAACCTAGTTTAAAGAGCATGGCGAGATTTTGGCAAAACGACGAAATGAAATTGGTGCGTGTTTGAATGGATAAGGGTGAAGTGAATTCGTCAATAGCTCAGGCAGTCGGTTGATAGTACACCTATGCTAGAAGCTGTCACCAAAGTTTTAAAATGTCTACATTTGATTAAAATGGGGATTGAGTAGAATAACTCGATAACTAACCAAATGGTGTCAAAAAGCATAGCAGTCTGTCGCAAATTCTAATATTTTATATATCCAGCGTGATTATGATGAAGAAAATCTATGCTTCCAAACTTTTGCGACTTGAGTGGTCGTTTGTCGTCTAATTTTCAGTTTTTTTGGACAAAATATTCCGGCGATATTTTCGTCGAACCAGTGCTTAGGGGCACTCAAAGTAGGCGTCATAATTCGATCTGCGATTTCCACTCGCTTCGTGTTCGCATTAGCGTTCAACGATGATTTTGTGAACAGCGAGCAAAGTAAGACATCTAGAGAACATGATTATTTCTAAAAGCATACACCGGGTTAAAGGGACAGATGATGTTAGGCTGGGTAAACGACTGGAAAACAATATACAATTCGAGGAATTATACAGGCACAGACAACAGTTTTATGAGCAAAAAACAAAGTTTCCTGAAGCGACGAACTCAGAACCAGAGGCGAAAGCATTAACAGAAGGCCATTCTCAAAAAAGACCACTTTAATACCTCAGTTAATGCCTGCGCAAGATGTTGAGAATCACTACTTGTCTTGTGGCCATGGCGCATTTAACAAGTAACGCGTTGTTAAGCGTTTACCACGAAGTTAAGACGCACCCGCTGCGAATTGTTTCTATGGGAAATAAGTGGCCCTATTGTGTATGTGGTAAATAGAATACATTTGTGTGATCACGTTTGTGTAGAGTACTTTGATAACATATCTCGCTAAAATTATCAAGATGCTGTGTGTCTATACATGTTTGCATCACTGTAAGCTGCTAGTGGATTACATGGAACGCGACGGTCAGGTTTTCGAGTTTAATGCATGTGGTCTGTTTGAAGATTTATACAAATAAATATGCGCAGCATTTAGAAGCTTCATTCACGGTTAGTTTATTTTTCTTGGTGTCTATAGTCGCGCAAGCGTACGTAAAAATCAATGGAGATTGATAAATTTAGCATATTTTTTATCAGTTACTAAAGCGCCTAAAAGGTTTCTCTTCAACTGATAACTTTAATGAATATATAATTTGTTCAATCGGGGCAGAACATAGAGCGTGATCGACTTTTGAATTAGCTTACCGAAACCAAATCAGTTTTTTAGCTTAAATGTAACGTTCTTTCCTGGGTTGTTTAAACGGCGCTTGATACATCTTACACCTCTTTGACTTGTGTAAGCAGTTCACCAAAGTGCATGCATGTTAACTGGCAGGTCGGAGTTTCTGTAAAACATGGCGCACAAGCGATTGTCAAGTGATGATTGAGAGATTTGTTTGGTTGTTTTTGTTGCCGCACAAATCGCCTTGCCCCAAGTTTTTGTCACCAACAGATTCGCCTAAACGCCGAGAACTGTTGAGGCGGAGGGGATTTAGAAACTGAGCGAAGCTGAAGATTGAGGCAACTTTATCTCCATCTTTTGGAATTCCTATGAAAAATAAATCTTAAAACGAATTACGGTCTTCCGTTTGCAATTTTACAAGTTTCCTTTGGTATCCAGAGACATTTTAGTCTTATTTCTGTTTGTTCTCGGTAATGAACACTGCTTCTTCAATCCAAAGGGATCATTGACCATAAAAAGAAAGTACCATCCTTCACACCAGCCCTTTTGGGTAAGCGTTTGACAACAGTTATTCTTGGAGTTTTATTATCGGACAAATTAAAGCGATATCTATGCTGGATTACTGAGCGACACAAAGACTCTTGTTTATTTACAGATCATCATGTTCTTATAATGGTGTTCGTATTTATTTCGAACCATCTTCTTCCTCATAACGACTTCAACTAAACATTTATTAAACACGGATATCGCAATCAGCGGATTTGTATTTTACACGAATCCTTATAATTTTAAAACAAAGCCTGGTTACCGTTAAAACAGACACAATTCCGAAAACTCCTTTTTTTCCTATTAAACTGGAGCACCAAAATACCAAAAAAATCTTCGCCTCATTTTCCTACTCCTGGACACCAAACATTGAAAAGACAACATTGTAACCCTCTGAAGACAAAATTTCACGTAAGGATTAAGAGAATTTCAAACAAACAGACACCTTCTAGAAAAAATTTGCCGACTGTTTGGATTGTCTTACTCTAAAATCTGTTTTCAGTTCCCAAATTTCTTATTCCAATGCAGTACCAAACCCAAACTATCTCTAGTTCTCTTCTTTTTATTAAATGTACATTAAACACACATCCAACATAAACAGACCACCCTGACTGGAGCACCAAAAAAACAAAAAATACTCCCCCTATTTTCCAACTCCTAGACCACACACCTGGAAAAGACACTTTTGTCGCCCTCTGCAGACATAATGGACGTTTAAATCGTTTCGAGGAATTCAAATCCTTTAAAAATTATATCAGTGTAAACATTATTACAGAAGAATATACCTGTTTTGTGTAGTAAATCTCAAATGTCCAGTCGTGTCAAAAAATAGAAATCGGTATTTCTATTTTGCATTAATGTGATGTATATGATGTTGAAAAACCTGAAGGCTTGGGGCGAATGCCCAGCAACTGCTTATTGGTCAGTGACCATATGTTTCTGAAAGCGCTGACAGCGCATGTTAATCGACTTGTAAAAATGTGACTCATTGTAGTGACTCATGACTCAATTTGTTTCTTTAACGATGTCACGAGACAAAACGTCGCTGTGTATGTGCTTGCTTTACTTCTATTGCCTTATTCCCTAGAACGACACGATGGCGTGAGATATTGTTGAAAGCAAAGGAGAACTCAAAGTTAATTTCCTTGAGGACTTTTGTTATAGCATCAAGATAAGAGTTGAGTGTGTTCGACAACGTAGCACCTGCGTCCAGACAATGCAGCGACTTCTTAATTTTCTTCGTCATTTTGTCTAAAATACATCCCGACCATAAAACGACATTTTTATTAGGCACTTGAACGATAATAAAAACGAGACCCCGTGTTCTTTAAGTCAACGTTAATACCCAACATTCATCCCGAGCCTGATCAAAATACCTGTGTTGTTTACCCTATTGACATGCTGGCGTCTTGCTACTCTGGAACGGTGTTAAGCATGGTCTAAATTTTACCTTTCTATCAAGGTCATTTCGGAGGCCACATTGGCGTCACGATTAAAGATGACCAACGTTCGTGAATTAAATTTCAACTAAGAATCCTCTAGCAAATAGCAGCGGTAGAGTGGCAACTAAATCCTCTATCCATACCCTGTGATTGTGCACGTTAAAAGCAGTTCGGTTTATTTTCTGACGATGCAGCAGCCCGACAGCATCCGCGGGGTGGTAAAAATGCGTCGAAATTGTGGTGGGCCAATCAGGTATCGCAACGTTGCCCAACGATTGACTCCACTTAGTTGGGAGTTCTATTCCCCGAAGGTGTCGGCGAATAAAAAGAAAACAGCATTTGGAATACAAAATGCCAAAATTGCTTATTCCAATGGAATACCGAACTTAAACTAACTTTAGTTCTCCTCTTATTCTTAAATGTCCATCAAACACACACCGGCCACCCTGACTGGAGCACAATAATTCCTACGTTTCATATTCTTGGACCACACAACTAAAAAAAGACACAATCGTCGCCTTCTGGACGTTTTTTATCGTCTTGACGAATTTAAATCCTCGCTTTCCAAACCTGTGCTTCTTTCCTTGACCAAATGCGTCATTTTACTCAATAAGGGCCTCACAGTAGTTTCCATCTGTGTGGCTGTTACGCGAGTAATGTCATCAGCCTGACGCTTGTCCTCACTGGTTTTCGGGAGAAGTGACGTGCATTCCAAGCTTGGTCCTGCCAATCAACACATACTGTGAACATATCTTCTAAACTTCTGCACCAGGACAAACGTTAATTTTTACGCACGCCATGAAACAGGAAATCAGACATGTAATGGACAGAAACCAACAGTCATCAACTCCAGCAATGGTTTTTTCAGGTACGGAGCCCCTTAACAACTGCACACATGAGCAAATACAAATGTGCTTCAGAAACAAAAGCTTGGCGCCATGTTCCGAGTCCTTGATACGACGATGACCTCATTAAACCTCGTAGGAAATGGGTTGTAAGAAAGATTACACTGCACCATGCAAGGACCGAATCCACAAGATCTGTAAAAGCGATACGAATGACTGGCGAGAGATACTAGCAGAGGAAGTCTGGGTCGACCGAACGACTAGACACAATTTAAGGTCATACAGAGACGGAGAGCCTTGACCGAGGGATCCAAAGATTCGCAGAGACGGAGCTCAGGAAAAAGCTGCGTAGACCAATGGTTCCCCTACAAAGTGATCGATTCCTCACTGCATTGCAACAATTACTCGCAATTATTTTGGGTTTCGGGGTACAGATTCAGTGGGGTTATTACTTATAACGATGGATCATTTAAAATTGGATAATTTAATTGAGCAATCCTTTATAATGCATGCTTTCTAATAGAGGCAGTTGACCTCGCCTAGGTTGAAGCTTTTGGAGACCATAATACATCCTACGGGGAAGGCTCTATAAGAGAATTATCGGCGAGGTGAATAAGAAGTTTTACTTTCGTAAAAACAAATTATTGGTGTAAGGGGTGGTCACAAAAGTCGATAAAAGCCGTCTGAGAAACTTCCGAGTTATCCTTCGTCATGAGCAAGCGTTTTCTCTAAGTGCCTTTTTATGTCGTTTTCTCGAGTAAGGTAGCCAAACTTCGCAGAGGCGGGCAACTTCTTTTCGGTATTCGTAAACAGTATCAACAGTGAATCATCTTCTGTCCAAATACGAGATTACGAAGAGGTTTGTTTGTTCCTAACAAACTGGTTTGTCGCCTGTTGATAATTTTTTTATGCATTGCAGTCCTTTAGTAGACTTTGAAACAACTAGATTGCTTTAGAAGTAAACTCACTAGTCTTTTTTAAAAGTCGAAAAATTAAAGGTATCTTTTGAATTGTTTTAAATAACCCAAACACTTTACCTTAAATAATATTTGCACTGCAGTCTGTCAGTAGAATTTATTGCAATCTGATTCATTTGCAAGAAAACGCATAGGTCATTGCATTTAGTAGGAGCCCGACAAACAGAATCTTATAAGTTACTGCATTTATTAGTAAATTAAAACTGAAAAAATAAACTTTAAACTCTCGGCACTGCTCAACATTCCGATAGCGTTTTATTTAATTTTCCATTTATCTGCAATTAAATGCGTACCTTATTGCATACAGCATTGGTTATTAAGAAAAAAAACATTTTTTAACAATATTTAAAATGGGTTTTTAAGATCAAATAATACAAATTAATCGATTAAGATTTCCGTCGATTTATTTTAAGTAATAGTAACGACCGTGTGTACTCTAAGTGAAATTAACTGTTACATTTTTCAGTTTACAAAATCAGTACAGAACCTGTTTGCAAATATTTTTCTATTTTGACTTTAATTAAATTAAATATATATAAAATCAAAATAAGCTTATATTAATAATAATAATAATAACAAACAATACACTGATTTTTAATAAGCCAAAATGTTTCCTTATTTATATTTATTATAATTAAAAACGGCAAAAATTAGCATTTTTTATTCTACAATGCTCCTATTAATACTGTAAGCAAATGCACTGTTTTACTATTAAAATTCGCCTGTTGCATGTTTTCTTCTTAATCACTATAGACACGGTATTTCAGCAAACTAAATTTAAGCTTTCTTTTGGAATTTCGCTTTAATTGTGAAAATTATTCGTGAAACCATAAGGGCAGGATGTTTAATTAAGAAAACAAGCCTCCAAGATAGCGAGAAGCATAGTAGAAACTATATAACTTAATATGCTCAATAAGATAATTTCTGGAACATGTTGCATCAATCACATTGTTTGTCATGCAAAGTGTCGAAAAACCAATCGGAAATCGCGAAAAGGGTTCGTTGACTGCATTATTGGTTAAGATAGTTGTGCTTGCAGTATAAATAGAGTCCGTAAACTCGTTTCTACAAAAAGTGTCTTGTGACGACCATGGAGAAGATTATCATTGTGCTATTGTTCAGTACGACTTGCTTGTTTGCGTCAGTAAATTCTATTATTTGATAGGTATATCGGCTGTTTATTGCGTAAGCCACGACCTGGTGTGTGTTGGAAAAATATGCATGCAAGTAGCTGCTATTGACAGCATAGTGAACTCCACTGTTGTGCTTGACGGCCCTATTACTGTATGTATTTTATAAAACCAATCTTACTTTCATGTCTAGTCCATAACAGTAAGTCGAGAAATAGGCGGAACTTGTGAAGAAAAGCTATGCGCAGAAAAAATAGGTATTGTTTGTTTCTGGACCATTATACCTTTACCTAAACGAATAACTGCGTTGACGTTTGTTTGTTTTAGTCAATAAAAGATTTGTTATCGTGGGCAAACCGCCGGGCAAGATACATCCAACGATGTTTAAGTTCACCGTAAACGGCAAAGAAATCATCACTTTGGTGTCCACATCATGCAGCATCAGTAAGTTTAATATAAGGGTTATTCAAATAAGTCGGATAGCCGAATTGGTCAACAAAGTAACATGAATTGCATTTATTTGAAAACCAAACATACGTTTGTCTTTTATGTCTTTAAGCTCCTCAATGTCCATGTGACAAACTTTGCACAATGCCGCCGATGGTTTATCTCGATCCAGGAAAAAGGAACAGGTTTGAATTATTGCTTCCCGTTTCAACAAACGGAAAGGTAGGTATTTCATTTTTTTTGAAACATTCAAGACATAAAACACATAACTTGATTTACGATTTTCCGTTGTAGACAGTACCTCTGGCCTACGAAGGTGACAAGGTTATTGACAACTATTTAAAATTTTCAATGCCCAACAATCATTGTTCGGAGGAAGACAATTTTCTTTGCATCGAAGAAAAAAACAGCTGTATGTTTTGACCATACTTTTTTACTCCGTTAAAAGTACAAATTACTAAATGCTTATTTTACAGCATCATTGCTACACATTTATGGAAGGCAAACATTCGAGAGAGTGGCATTCAGCGCGACAACGACTAAGAAAACGCGTGTGTACATGCTCACGCCATAACGCAACAGAATACTGCTGGACAACATTTAATTAATGTTAGGCTATCACGCCAACAACGCCCCTTCCCATACTTATCACTTTTGGTTTCGGGTTCATTTTAATTTAAATAAATGGGTTAATGCATACGACTAAATTTCATCTTAAAACAACACCCGTTGCAGGCAAACATAAATGACGTAATGAGGCGGCATTTAGTGCTATAGTGTTTGTAATATAAATAAAAAAACCCATATAAAAAATAGGCAGCTATAAGACAGTAGTTTTCGACTTGCGTCTACCTGTCAGATCAAAAAGGTGAGCTAAATATTAGCCAATCTCTTGCTTGACACATGAATTAAAAACGAAAAATCACGAAAAAAAATTCAGTCTAATAAGTGACTGGGGTGTATAAAAGTTTTCATTGAAGGCAAAGGTTTTCAAATTTAAGAAAGAAAAAAAACAATTACAATTCTGCTCTGTTTTTCTTCTTCCTGAGACTTTTACTGCAAATAAACAGAAATTCGAGCTTGTGCTATAAAAACAGCTATTGGCGAACATATAGTATGTAATTTTGGACATTTACGATGACAAACAACCAAACCTCTCAAGATTGCAACACGCTTGTTTACGGGCATTTGCTGCGAATTGTGAACCTATCGATAGATCTAGCAAAGCCACACATTTGAAAAAGAAAGTCGAGCTTGTGCCATAAAAAACAGCTTTAATGACGAACATCTATTGTGTCATTTTGTGAAATTAAAGATAACAAAAAACTAGATCTCTAGAGATTGGCAATACGCTTGTTTACGGGCATTTGCTGCGAATAGTAAACAAATCTATCGACATTACAAAGCTACACATAAGAAATAGAAATAAGAGCTTTTGTTATTAAAAAAGGTAACAAAGCCAACATGTTATCTGTAATTTTGGGAATGGAAAAAAACAGAAAAATACACATTTTTAGATTGGTTATAGTATTGTATAACGTGCATTCGCAGCGAATTGTATACCAATCGATAGATCCTGCATTGTGCCACACATTGTCATCACGTTATCAAGCTAGTCCATGTATAACTTTACATGGCTTGCATCCATAGTGTAATTTTGGTCATTGACGATAACAGTCAGTTCAAAGTTTCAAGATACGCCACACTCTTATAAACCGTTACATTTTAGCAAAATGTACACCAATCGATAGAGCTTGCAAAGCAATACATTGTCATAATGTGGTCAAGTTAGTGCAATGAATACCTCTGACAAAGCTTGCATCTATAGTGTAATTGTTTTGGCATTGAAGATTACATTTGGTTTTAAGTTGAAGAATACGACACCCTTTTTTAAAACGTAACAAGGCAGCAAATTGTATATTAATTGATAGAGTTTACAAAGCCACGCATGGCCATAAGGTGATCAAGCCAGTGCAATGTATACATTTTGCATGGCTTGCATCCATAGTATAATTTTGGCCATTAAAGATGTAAGTTTTAAGGTTTTAAGTTCCATGATACGTCACACTCTTATAAAACGTTACATGGCAGCAAATTGCATGCAATGGCGTATCCTTTAATTTAAAAACTACATTATGAATGCAAACCATGTTCGAAGTTTAAATGGCACAGACTTAAACATTTAATCACCATGTGCAGTTTTGAAAACGCCATCGATTGGCATACAATTTACTGCCATGTGACGTTTTATAAAAGTGTGGCATATCCTTTAATTCCAAAAACTACGATAATCTGGAATGCCAAAAATTACACGATGGATGCAAGCCGTGTCGGAGGTTAACATGACACTGGCTTGAACACCTTATGACTTATTGCGGCTTTGAAAACTCGATCAGTTGGAATACAATCGGCTGCCATGTAACGTTGTATAAGAGTGTTGCGAATCCTCTAATTCAAAAAACAGTTTGTTATCTTCACTGCCGAAAATAACTAATAAATTACAGCCATGTTTGAGGTATACATTGCCCCAGCTCGAACACTTTATAAGCATGTGTGGCTTTGCAAACTCTATGGATTGGTTCACAATAAAGTGCCATGTAACGTTCTTTAAAAGTGTGCCGTATCCTATAATTAAAAAACAGACTGTAATCTGTCAGTGCCCAATATAACACTAAGGATGCAAGCCTATGTAACAAGGTTATAAATCGCACTGGCTTAAACACATCATGTACTTATGTGTGGCTTTGCAAGCTCTATCGATTGGTATACAATTAAGTTCTATGCAACGTTTTATAGGAGTGTGGCCTTTCCTGTATTTAAAAAAACCACTATTATATTGAGTGCTTTAAATTACAATATAGATGCAAGCCATGTAAAATGTATTCATAGCACTGACTTGAACACCTTATTACCATGTGCGGCATAAAAAAACCATCGATTTGTAAACAATTTGCAACCATGTAACTTTTCATAAGAGTGTGGAGTATCCTTTAATTTAAAATTGGCTGTAATCATCAGCGCTTTAGATAACTCTATAGATGCAATCCATGTAAGAGGTATACATCGTACTTGCTCTAACATATAATAACCATGTGTGGCTAAACAATCTCTATCGATTGCTGATTACAATCCGCTGCCATGTAACGTTTTATAATGAGTGTGGCGTATCACTTTAATTTAAAAACCGACTGTAATCTGAAGTGCCATAAATTACTCTATGGATGCAAGCTATGTAAGAGGTATATCATGGCACATGGCTTGAACACCTAATAAACTATGTGTGGCTTTGCAAGCTCTATCGATTGGTATACAATTTGCTGCCATGTAACGTTTTATAAGAGTGTGGCGTATCCTGGAACTTAAAAACGACTGTAATCTTTAGTGCCCAAAATAACTCTATGGATGCAAGCTATGTCGGAAAGTATACATCGCACTGCCTCAAAAACCTAATAACTATGTGTAACATTGCAAGCTCTATCGATTGAACTACAATTTGCTGCCATGTAAGGTTTTCAATGAGTGTGGCGTATCCTTTTATATAAACACCGACTGTAATCTGAAGTGCCATAAATTACTCTATGGATGCAAGCTATGTAAGACGTATACATCGCACTGCCTCGAACACCAAATAAACATGTGTGGCATTGCAACCTCTATCGATTGGACTAAAATTTGCTGCCATGTAACATTTTTTATGAATTTGGCGTATCCTTTAATTGAAAAAACGAATGTTATCTTCAATGCCCAAAATGTCACTATGAATGCAAGCTTTGTCGAAGTTATACATCGCACTAGCTTGAACACATGATGAACATGTGTGGCTTTGCAAGCCCTATCGATAGGTATACAATCTGCTTCCATGTAACGTTTCTAATGAGTGTGGCGTATCCTTTTATTAAAAAACAGACTGTAATCTATAGTGCCCAAAATTACACTATGGATGCAAGCTATGTCAAAGTTATTAATCGCACTGGCTTGAAAACATCATTACTATGTGTGGCTTTGCAAGCCCTATCGATTGGTATACAATTTGCTGCCATGTTACGTTTTTTTATGAGTGTGGCGTATCCTTTTATTAAAAAACTGACTGTAATCTATAGTGCCCAAAATTACTCTATTGCTGGAAGCTATGTCGGAAAAATACATCGCACTCCCTCGAAAACCTAATAACTATGTGTAACATTGCAAGCTCTATCGATTGAACTACAATGTGCTGCAGTGTAAGGTTTTCAATGAGTGTGGCGTATCCTTTTATATAAACACCGACTGTAATCTTAAGTGCCATAAATTACTCTATGGATGCAAGCTATGTCAGAGGTATACATCGCACTGCCTCGAACACCAAATAAACATGTGTGGCATTGCAACCTCTATCGATTGGACTAAAATTTGCTGCCATGTGACATTTTTTATGAATTTGGCGTATCCTTTAATTGAAAAAACGAATTTTATGATCAATGCCCAAAATGTCACTATGAATGCAAGCTATGTCGACGTTATACATCGCACTGGCTTGAAAACATCATTACCATGTGAAGCTTTGCAAGCTCTATCGATTGGTATACAATTTGCTGCCATGTAACGTTTTTTTATAAGTCTGGCGTATCCTTTTATTAAAAAACTGACTGTAATCTATAATGCCGAAAATTTCTCCATGGATGCATTCTATGTCGGAGGTTTACATCGCACTGCCTCGAACACCAAATGACTATGTGAAGCTTTGCAAGCTCTATCGATTGGACTACAATTTGCTACCATGCAACGTTTTCAATAAGTACGGCGCATTCTTTTAATTTCAAAACCGAATGCAATATTAAGTGCCTTAATTTATACTATGGATGCAGGCTATGTAAAAGGTATACATCGCACTGGCTTGAACACATGATTACCATGTGTGGCTTTGCAAGCTCTATCGATAGGTATACAATTTGCTGCCATAAAACATTTTTTATGAGTGTGGCGTATGCTTTAATTTAAAAACCGAATGTAATCTTCAGTGCCCAAAATTACACTATGGATGCAAGCTATGTCAAAGTTATACATCGAACTGGCTTGAACACATCATTACCATGTGTGGCTTTGCAAGCTTTATCGATTGGTATAGCATTTGCTGCCATGTAACGTTTTTTTATGAGTCTGGCGTATCCTTTTATTAAAAAACTGACTGTTATCTATAGTGCCCATAATTACTCTATGGATGCAAGCTATTTCAAAATTATACATCGCACTGGCTTGAACACTTCATAAAAACATGTGGCTTTGCAAGCTCTATGGATTGGTATACAATCTGCTGCCATGTAACATTTTTTATGAGTGTGGCGTATGCTTTAATTTAAAAACCGAATGTAATCTTCAGTGCCGAAAATTACACTATGGATGCAAGCTATGTCAAAGTTATACATCGCACTGTCTGGAACACATCATTACCATGTGTGGCTTTGCAAGCTCTATCGATTGGTATACAGTTTGCTGCCATGTAACGTTTTTTTATGAGTCTGGCGTATCCTTTTATTAAAAAACTGACTGTAATCTATAGTGCCCAAAATTACTCTATGGATGCAAGCTATTTCAAAGTTATACATCGCACTGGCTTGAACACCTCATGACCACGTGTAGCTTTGCAAGCTCTATGGATTGATATTCAATTTGCTGCCATGTAACGTTTTTTTATGAGTCTGGCGTATCCTTTTATTAAAAAACTGACTGTTATCTATAGTGCCCATAATAACTCTATGGATGCAAGCTATTTCAAAGTTATACATCGCACTGGCTTGAACACATCATAAACATGTGTGGCTTTGCAAGCTCTATGGATTGGTATACAATCTGCTGCCATGTAACATTTTTTATGAGTGTGGCGTATGCTTTAATTTCAAAACCGAATGCAATCGTCAGTGCCTAAATTTACACTTTGGATGCAAACTATGTTAAAGGTATACATCGCACTGGCTTGAACACATCATAAACATGTGTGGCTTCGCAAGCTCTATGGATTGGTATAGAATTTGCTGCCATGTAACGTTTTTTGATGAGTCTGGCGTATCCTTTTATTAAAAAACTGACTGTTATCTATAGTGCCCATAATTACTCTATGGATGCAAGCTATTTCAAAGTTATACATCGCACTGGCTTGAACACCTAATGACCACGTGTAGCTTTGCAAGCTCTATGGATTGGTATAGAATTTGCTGCCATGTAACGTTTTTTATGAGTCTCGCGTATCCTTTTATTAAAAAACTGACTGTAATCTTTAGTGCCCATAATTACTCTATGGATGCAAGCTATTTCAAAGTTATACATCGCACTGGCTTGAACACATCATAAACATGTGTGGCTTTGCAAGCTCTATGGATTGGTATACAATCTGCTGCCATGTAACATTTTTTATGAGTGTGGCGTATGCTTTAATTTAAAAACCGAATGTAATCTTCAGTGCCCAAAATTACACTATGGATGCAAGCTATGTCAAAGTTATACATCGCACTGTCTGGAACACATCATTACCATGTGTGGCTTTGCAAGCTCTATCGATTGGTATACAGTTTGCTGCCATGTAACGTTTTTTTATGAGTCTGGCGTATCCTTTTATTAAAAAACTGACTGTAATCTATAGTGCCCAAAATTACTCTATGGATGCAAGCTATTTCAAAGTTATACATCGCACTGGCTTGAACACCTCATGACCACGTGTAGCTTTGCAAGCTCTATGGATTGGTATTCAATTTGCTGCCATGTAACGTTTTTTATGAGTCTGGCGTATCCTTTTATTAAAAAACTGACTGTAATCTATAGTGCCCAAAATTACTCTATGGATGCAAGCTATTTCAAAGTTATACATCGCACTGGCTTGAACACATCATAAACATGTGTGGCTTTGCAAGCTCTATCGATTGGTATACAATCTGCTTCCATGTAACATTTTTTATGAGTGTGGCGTATCCTTTAATTTAAAAACCGAATGTAATCTTCAGTGCCCAAAATTACACTATGGATGCAAGCTATGTCAAAGTTATACATCGCACTGGCTTGAACACATCATTACCATGTGTGGCTTTGCAAGCTCTATCGATTGGTATAGCAATTTGCTGCCATGTAACGTTTTTTTATGAGTCTGGCGTATCCTTTTATTAAAAAACTGACTGTAATCTATAGTGCCCAAAATTACTCTATGGATGCAAGCTATTTCAAAGTTATACATCGCACTGGCTTGAACACATCATAAAAACATGTGGCTTTGCAAGCTCTATGGATTGGTATACAATCTGCTGCCATGTAACATTTTTTATGAGTGTGGCGTATGCTTTAATTTAAAAACCGAATGTAATCTTCAGTGCCCAAAATTACACTATGGATGCAAGCTATGTCAAAGTTATACATCGCACTGTCTGGAACACATCATTACCATGTGTGGCTTTGCAAGCTCTATCGATTGGTATACAGTTTGCTGCCATGTAACGTTTTTTTATGAGTCTGGCGTATCCTTTTATTAAAAAACTGACTGTAATCTATAATGCCGAAAATTTCTCCATGGATGCATTCTATGTCGGAGGTTTACATCGCACTGCCTCGAACACCAAATGACTATGTGAAGCTTTGCAAGCTCTATCGATTGGACTACAATTTGCTACCATGCAACGTTTTCAATAAGTACGGCGCATCCTTTAATTTCAAAACCGAATGCAATATTAAGTGCCTTAATTTATACTATGGATGCAGGCTATGTTGAAGGTATACATCGCACTGGCTTGAACACATGATTACCATGTGTGGCTTTGCAAGCTCTATCGATTGGTATACAATTTGCTGCCATGTAACATTTTTTATGAGTGTGGCGTATGCTTTAATTTAAAAACCGAATGTAATCTTCAGTGCCCAAAATTACACTATGGATGCAAGCTATGTCAAAGTTATACATCGCACTGGCTTGAACACATCATTACCATGTGTGGCTTTGCAAGCTCTATCGATTGGTATAGAATTTGCTGCCATGTAACGTTTTTTTATGAGTCTGGCGTATCCTTTTATTAAAAAACTGACTGTTATCTATAGTGCCCATAATTACTCTATGGATGCAAGCTATTTCAAAGTTATACATCGCACTGGCTTGAACACATCATAAACATATGTGGCTTTGCAAGCTCTATGGATTGGTATACAATCTGCTGCCATGTAACATTTTTTATGAGTGTGGCGTATGCTTTAATTTAAAAACCGAATGTAATCTTCAGTGCCCAAAATTACACTATGGATGCAAGCTATGTCAAAGTTATACATCGCACTGTCTGGAACACATCATTACCATGTGTGGCTTTGCAAGCTCTATCGATTGGTATACAGTTTGCTGCCATGTAACGTTTTTTATGAGTCTGGCGTATCCTTTTATTAAAAAACTGACTGTAATCTATAGTGCCCAAAATTACTCTATGGATGCAAGCTATTTCAAAGTTATACATCGCACTGGCTTGAACACCTCATGACCACGTGTAGCTTTGCAAGCTCTATGGATTGGTATACAATTTGCTGCCATGTAACGTTTTTTTATGAGTCTGGCGTATCCTTTTATTAAAAAACTGACTGTAATCTATAGTGCCCATAATAACTCTATGGATGCAAGCTATTTCAAAGTTATACATCGCACTGGCTTGAACACATCATAAACATGTGTGGCTTTGCAAGCTCTATGGATTGGTATACAATCTGCTGCCATGTAACATTTTTTATGAGTGTGGCGTATCCTTTTATTTAAAAACTGACTGTAATCTATAATGCCGAAAATTTCTCCATGGATGCATTCTATGTCGGAGGTTTACATCGCACTGCCTCGAACACCAAATGACTATGTGAAGCTTTGCAAGCTCTATCGATTGGACTACAATTTGCTACCATGCAACGTTTTCAATAAGTACGGCGCATCCTTTAATTTCAAAACCGAATGCAATATTAAGTGCCTTAATTTATACTATGGATGCAGGCTATGTTGAAGGTATACATCGCACTGGCTTGAACACATGATTACCATGTGTGGCTTTGCAAGCTCTATCGATAGGTATACAATTTGCTGCCATAAAACATTTTTTATGAGTGTGGCGTATGCTTTAATTTAAAAACCGAATGTAATCTTCAGTGCCCAAAATTACACTATGGATGCAAGCTATGTCAAAGTTATACATCGCACTGGCTTGAACACATCATTACCATGTGTGGCTTTGCAAGCTCTATCGATTGGTATAGCAATTTGCTGCCATGTAACGTTTTTTATGAGTCTGGCGTATCCTTTTATTAAAAAACTGACTGTTATCTATAGTGCCCATAATTACTCTATGGATGCAAGCTATTTCAAAGTTATACATCGCACTGGCTTGAACACATCATTACCATGTGTGGCTTTGCAAGCTCTATCGATTGGTATACAGTTTGCTGCCATGTAACGTTTTTTATGAGTCTGGCGTATCCTTTTATTAAAAAACTGACTGTAATCTATAGTGCCCAAAATTACTCTATGGATGCAAGCTATTTCAAAGTTATACATCGCACTGGCTTGAACACCTCATGACCACGTGTAGCTTTGCAAGCTCTATGGATTGGTATAGAATTTGCTGCCATGTAACGTTTTTTATGAGTCTGGCGTATCCTTTTATTAAAAAACTGACTGTAATCTATAGTGCCCAAAATTACTCTATGGATGCAAGCTATTTCAAAGTTATACATCGCACTGGCTTGAACACCTCATGACCACGTGTAGCTTTGCAAGCTCTATGGATTGGTATAGAATTTGCTGCCATGTAACGTTTTTTATGAGTCTGGCGTATCCTTTTATTAAAAAACTGACTGTTATCTATAGTGCCCATAATTACTCTATGGATGCAAGCTATTTCAAAGTTATACATCGCACTGGCTTGAACACCTCATGACCACGTGTAGCTTTGCAAGCTCTATGGATTGGTATACAATTTGCTGCCATGTAACGTTTTTTTATAAGTCTGGCGTATCCTTTTATTAAAAAACTGACTGTAATCTATAATGCCGAAAATTTCTCCATGGATGCATTCTATGTCGGAGGTTTACATCGCACTGCCTCGAACACCAAATGACTATGTGAAGCTTTGCAAGCTCTATCGATTGGACTACAATTTGCTACCATGCAACGTTTTCAATAAGTACGGCGCATCCTTTAATTTCAAAACCGAATGCAATATTAAGTGCCTTAATTTATACTATGGATGCAGGCTATGTTGAAGGTATACATCGCACTGGCTTGAACACATGATTACCATGTGTGGCTTTGCAAGCTCTATCGATAGGTATACAATTTGCTGCCATAAAACATTTTTTATGAGTGTGGCGTATGCTTTAATTTAAAAACCGAATGTAATCTTCAGTGCCCAAAATTACACTATGGATGCAAGCTATGTCAAAGTTATACATCGAACTGGCTTGAACACATCATTACCATGTGTGGCTTTGCAAGCTCTATCGATTGGTATAGCATTTGCTGCCATGTAACGTTTTTTTATGAGTCTGGCGTATCCTTTTATTAAAAAACTGACTGTTATCTATAGTGCCCATAATTACTCTATGGATGCAAGCTATTTCAAAGTTATACATCGCACTGGCTTGAACACATCATTACCATGTGTGGCTTTGCAAGCTCTATCGATTGGTATACAGTTTGCTGCCATGTAACGTTTTTTTATGAGTCTGGCGTATCCTTTTATTAAAAAACTGACTGTTATCTATAGTGCCCAAAATTACTCTATGGATGCAAGCTATTTCAAAGTTATACATCGCACTGGCTTGAACACCTCATGACCACGTGTAGCTTTGCAAGCTCTATGGATTGGTATACAATTTGCTGCCATGTAACGTTTTTTATGAGTCTGGCGTATCCTTTTATTAAAAAACTGACTGTAATCTATAGTGCCCAAAATTACTCTATGGATGCAAGCTATTTCAAAGTTATACATCGCACTGGCTTGAACACCTCATGACCACGTGTAGCTTTGCAAGCTCTATGGATTGGTATAGAATTTGCTGCCATGTAACGTTTTTTATGAGTCTGGCGTATCCTTTTATTAAAAAACTGACTGTTATCTATAGTGCCCATAATTACTCTATGGATGCAAGCTATTTCAAAGTTATACATCGCACTGGCTTGAACACATCATAAAAACATGTGGCTTTGCAAGCTCTATGGATTGGTATACAATCTGCTGCCATGTAACATTTTTTATGAGTGTGGCGTATGCTTTAATTTAAAAACCGAATGTAATCTTCAGTGCCCAAAATTACACTATGGATGCAAGCTATGTCAAAGTTATACATCGCACTGTCTGGAACACATCATTACCATGTGTGGCTTTGCAAGCTCTATCGATTGGTATACAGTTTGCTGCCATGTAACGTTTTTTTATGAGTCTGGCGTATCCTTTTATTAAAAAACTGACTGTAATCTATAGTGCCCAAAATTACTCTATGGATGCAAGCTATTTCAAAGTTATACATCGCACTGGCTTGAACACCTCATGACCACGTGTAGCTTTGCAAGCTCTATGGATTGGTATAGAATTTGCTGCCATGTAACGTTTTTTATGAGTCTCGCGTATCCTTTTATTAAAAAACTGACTGTAATCTTTAGTGCCCATAATTACTCTATGGATGCAAGCTATTTCAAAGTTATACATCGCACTGGCTTGAACACCTCATGACCACGTGTAGCTTTGCAAGCTCTATGGATTGGTATTCAATTTGCTGCCATGTAACGTTTTTTTATGAGTCTGGCGTATCCTTTTATTAAAAAACTGACTGTTATCTATAGTGCCCATAATAACTCTATGGATGCAAGCTATTTCAAAGTTATACATCGCACTGGCTTGAACACATCATAAACATGTGTGGCTTTGCAAGCTCTATGGATTGGTATACAATCTGCTGCCATGTTACATTTTTTATGAGTGTGGCGTATCCTTTAATTTAAAAACCGAATGTAATCTTCAGTGCCCAAAATTACACTATGGATGCAAGCTATGTCAAAGTTATACATCGAACTGGCTTGAACACATCATTACCATGTGTGGCTTTGCAAGCTCTATCGATTGGTATACAGTTTGCTGCCATGTAACGTTTTTTTATGAGTCTGGCGTATCCTTTTATTAAAAAAC
>JAPUBX010004055.1:0-35704 GCA_028672205.1 Proteocephalus fallax | reverse complement strand
TTATATTTAAAACCAACTGTAATCTTCGATGCCAAATATAACACTATAGATGCAGGCTTTGTGGAAGGTAAACATTGCACTGGCTTCGACTTTGTATGACAATGTGGTGATTTGCAAGCTCTATCGAATGGTATACAATTTGCTGCGATGTATCGTTTTATAAGACTTTGGCGTATCCTTTTGTTTTTATACGTACCGTAATCTTCAGTGCCAAAAATAAGACTATGGATCCAAGCAATTTCGGAGGTTTTACATCGCATTGGCTTGAACAATTCATGACCCTTTCTGGCTTTGCAAGCTCGATCGATTTGTTTACAATATGCAGCCATATAACGTTTTCTAAGACTGTGACGTATTTTGATATTTAAAACCAACTTTTATCTTTGATGCCAAAAATAACACTAAAGATGCAAGCTTTGTAGAAGGTAAACACTGCACTGGCTTAAACTCTTTATGAAAATGTGGTGATTTGCAAGTTCTGTCGAATGGTATACAATTTGCTGCGATGTATCGTTTTATAAGAGTTTGGCGTATCTTTTTGTTTAAATACCGACTGTAATCTTCAGTGCCAAAAATAAGACTATGGAAACAAGCTATTTCGGAGGTTTTACATCGCATTGGCTTGAACACTTCATGACCCTGTGTGGCTTTGCAAGCTCGATCGATTGGTATACAATATGCAGCCATTTAACGTTTTCTAAGACTGTGACGTATCCTTATATTTAAAACCAACTGAAATCTTCGATGCCAAATATTACACTATAGATGCAAGCTTTGTCGAAAGTAAACATTGCACTAACTTTGAATCTGTATGACAATATGGTGATTTGCAAGCTCTATCGAATGGTATACAATTTGATGCGATGTATCGTTTTATAAGACTTTGGCGTATCCTTTTGTTTTTATACCGTACCGTTATCTTCAGTGCCAAAAATAAGACTATGGATCCAAGCTATTTCGGAGGTTTTACATCGCATTGGCTTGAACATTTCCTGACCTTGTGTGGCTTTGCAAGCTCGATCGATTGGTATACAATATGCAGCCATATAACGTTTTCTAAGACTGTGCCGTATCCTTATATTTAAAACCAACTTCAATCTTTGATGCCAAAAATAACACTTTAGATGCAAGCCATGTTAAGGGTTTACATCGTACTGAACCGAAAACCGAATAACAATGTGTGGTTTTGCAAGCTCGATCGATTGGTATACAATATGGAGCCATATAACGTTTTCAAAGACTGTAACGTATTCTTATATTTAAAACCAAATGTAATCTTCAATGCTAATATTACACTATCGATGCAAGCTTTGTCGAAGGTAAACATTGCACTGGCTTGAACTCTTGATGACAATGTGGTGATTTGCGAGTTCTGTCGAATGGTATACAATTTGCTGCGATGTATCGTTGTATAAGAGTTTGGCGTATCCTTTTGTTTTAATACCGACTGTAATCTTCAGTGCCAAAAATAAGACTATGGATCAAAGCTATTTCAGAGGTTTTTCATCGCATTGGCTTGAACACTTCATGACTCTGTGTGGCTTTGAGAGCTCGATCGATTGGTATACAATATGGAGCCATACAACGTTGTCTAAGACTGTGACGTATTTTTATATTTAAAACCAACTGCAATCTTCGATGCCAAAAATAACACTATAGATGCAAGCTTTGTCGAAGGTAAACATTGCACTGGCTTGAACTTTTTATGACAATGTGGTGGTTTGCAAGCTCTATCGAATGGTATACAATTTGCTGCGATGTATCGTTTTATAAGAGTTTGGCGTATCCTTTTGTTTAAATACCGACTGTAATCTTCAGTGCAAACAAATAAGACTATAGATCCAAGCTATTTCGGAGGTTTTACATCGCATTGGCTTGAACACTTCATGACCCTGTGTGGCTTTGCAAGCTCGTTCGATTGGTATACAATATGCAGCCATATAACGTTTTCTAAGACTGTGACGTATTCTTATATTTAAAACCAACTGTAATCTTTAATGCTAATATTACACTATAGATGCAAACAATGTTATAGGTATACATCGTACAGGCTCGAACACCTCATGACAATGTGTATCTTTACACGCTCTAATAATCGGACTACAATTTGCTGCCATGTAACGTTTTTTATGAGTGTGGCGTATCCTTTAATTAAAACCGACTGTAATCTTTAGTGCCTCAACGAAACACTATGGATGCAAGCTATTTTAGAAGGTGAACATCGCACTGGCTTTAACACATTATAACCATGTGTCGCTTTGCAACCATTATCGATTGGTATACAATTTACTGCTTCTTCAAGTGTTCTAAGAGTGTGGGGTATCCTTTAATTAAAACCGAACTTTAATCGTTAGTGCCAAAAATTAAACTATGAATGCAGGCTATGTAAAAGGTATACATCGCACAAGCTTGAACACCTTATTACCATTTGAAGCTTTGCAAGCTCCATCGATTGGTATACAATTTGCTTCCATTTCACGTTTTTTTATAAGTGTGGCGTTTCCTTTAATTTAAAAACCGACTGAAAGCTTCAGTGCCCAAAATTACACTATGGATGCAAGCTATGTCGGAGGTATACATCGCACAGGCTTGAACACTTTATGACTATGTTAATCTTTGCAAGCTCTTTTAATTGGACTACAATTTGCTGCCATGTAACGTTTTTAAGAAGTGTGGCGTTTCCTTCAATTTTGATATCGAATGCAAACTTCAGTCCTAAAAGTTACACTATGGTTGACAGGCTTTGTTGAAGGTATACATCGCACTTGCTTGAACACCGTTTTACCATGTGAAGCTTTGCAAGCTCCATCGATTGGTATACAATATGCTGCCATGTAACGTTTTTAATGAGTGTGGCGTATCCTTTAATTAAAACCGACTGTAATCTTTAGTGCCCAACGTTACACTATGGATGCAAGCTATTTAAGAGGTTAACATCGCACTGGCTTAAACACATTATAACTATGTGTCGCTTTGCAACCATTATCGATTGGTATACAATTTACTGCTTCTTCAAGTGTTCTAAGAGTGTGAGGTATCTTTTAATTAAAACCGAACTTTAATCGTTAGTGCCAAAAATAAAACTATAGATGAAGGCTATGCAAAAGGTATACATCGCACAAGCTTGAACACCTTATAACCATTTGAAGCTTTGCAAGCTCCATCGATTGGTATACAATTTGCTTCCATTTCACGTTTTTTTATAAGTGTGGCGTTTCCTTTAATTTAAAAACCGACTGAAAGCTTCAGTGCACAAAATTACACTATTGATGCAAGCAATGTCGGAGGTATACATCGCACAGGCTTCAACACTTTATGACTATGTGTATCTTTGCAAGCTCTATTAATTGGACTACAATTTGCTGCCCTGTAACGTTTTTAAGAAGTGTGGCGTTTCCTTCAATTTTGATATCGAATGCAAACTTCAGTCCTTAAAGAAACATTATGGTTGACAGGCTTTGTTGAAGGTATACATCGCACTTGCTTGAACACCGTTTTACCATATGAAGCTTTGCCAGCTCCATCGATTGGTATACAATATGCTGCTATGTAACGTTTTTTTATGAGTGTGTCGTATACTTTAATTAAAACCGACTGTTATCTTCAGTGCCTAACGTACCACTATAAATGCAAGCTATTTAAGAGGTTAAAATCGCACTGGCTTAAACACATTATAACCATGTGTCGCTTTGCAACCATTATCGATTGGTATACAATTTACTGCTTCTCCAAGTGTTCTAAGAGTGTGAGGTATCCTTTAATTAAAACCGAACTTTAATCGTTCGTGCCAAAAATTGCACTATGGATGCAGGCTATGTTAAAGGTTTACATCGCACGAGCTTGAACACATTAATACCATTTGTAGCTTTGCAAGCTCCATCGATTGGTATACAATATGCTGCCATGTAACGTTTTTTATGAGTGTGTCGTATACTTTAATTAAAACCGACTGTTATCTTCAGTGCCTTACGTAACACTATGGATGCAAGCTTTTTAAGAGGTTAACATCGCACTGGCTTAAACACATTATAACCATGTGTCGCTTTGCAACCATTATCGATTGGTATACAATTTACTGCTTCTTCAAGTGTTCTAAGAGTGTGGGGTATCCTTTAATTTAAACCGAACTTTAATCGTTAGTGCCAAAAATAAACTATGGATGCAGGCTATGCAAAAGGTATTCATCGCACCAGCTTGAACACCTTAATACTATTTGTAGCTTTGCAAGCTCCATCGATTGGTATACAATATGCTGCCATGTAACGTTTTTAATGAGTGTGGCGTATCCTTTAATAAAAAAACCGACTGTATTCTTCAGTGCCTGACGTAACACTATTGATGCAAGCTATTTAAGATGTGAACATCGCACTGGCTTTAACACATTTTAAACATGTGTCGCTTCGCAAGCATTTTCGATTGGTATAAAATTTGCTGCTTCTTTTAGTGTTCTAACAGTGTGAGGTATCCTTTAATTAAAACCGAACTTTAATCGTAAGTGCCAAAAATTAAACTTTGGATGCAGGCTATGTTTAAGGTTTACATCGCACCAGCTTGAACACCTTATAACCATTTGAAGCTTTGCAAGCTCTATCGATTGGTATACAATATGCTGCAATGTAACGTTTTTTATGACTGTGGCGTATCCTTTAATTAAAACCAACTGTAATCTTTAGTGCCCAACGTAACACTATGGATGCAAGCTATTTTGAAGGTAAACATCGCACTAGCTGTAACACATTATAACCATGTGTCGCTTTGCAACCATTATCGATTTGTATACAATTTACTGCTTCTTTAAGTGTTCTAAGAGTGTGAGGTATTCTTTAATTAAAACCGAACTTTAATCTTGAGTGCCGAACGTAACACTATGGATGGAAGCTATTTTGAAGGTAAACATCGCACTAGCTTTAACACATTATAACTATGTGTCGCTTTGCAAGCATTATCGATTGTTATACAATTTGCTGCTTCTTCAAGTTTTCTAAGAGTGTGAGGTATCCTTTAATTGAAACCAAACTTTAATCGTTAGTGCCAAAAATTACACTATGGATGCAAGCTTTGTCAGAGGTAAACATCGCACAGGCTTGAACACTTTATGACTATGTGTATCTTTGTAAGCTCTATTAATTGGACTACAATTCGCTGCCGTGTAACGTTTTTAATGAGTGTGGCGTTTCCTTCAATTTCGATACCGAATGCAAACTTCAGTGCCTAAATTTACACTATGGTTGCAGGCTTTGTTAAAGGCATACATCGCACTGGCTTGAACACCTTATTAACATGTGTAGCTTTGCGAGCTCTATCGATTGGAATACAATTTGCGGCTTCTTCACGTGTTTAAAGTTGGTGAGGTATCTTTTTATTAAAAACGAACTTTAATATTGAGTGCCCGAAATTACTCTATGGGTGCAAGCTATGTTGGAGGTATACCTCGCACAGCGTTTAACACTTAATATGTGGCTTCGCAAGCTCTATCGATTGGACTACAATTTGCTGCCATGTTACGCGTTTACTAAGTGTTGCGTATACTTTAATTTAAAAACCTAATGTAATTTTCAGTGCCCTGAATAACTCTTTAAATGCAAGCTATGTTAAAGGTTAACAGCGCACTGGCTTTAACACTTTAAAACCATGTGTCGCTTTGCAAGCATTATCGATTGGTATACTATTATCTGCATCTTCACGTGTTCTAAGAGTGTGAAGAATCATTTAATTAAAACCGAACTTTAATCTTGAGCTCCAAAAATTACACTATGGATGCAGGCTATGTTAAAAGTATACATCGCACTTGCTTGAACACCTTATTACCATGTGTAGCTTTGCAATCCAACTCAAACCACACCGGATTCCGTTACCTAAACGTGGATAAATTAAGACAACATCCACAACACTTGTCCGGCCTCCCAACTTTTTACCACGACATGCCACCATATTGGCGAGCATATCACGCCCGGAGCAAATCTTCTGATCTACGATGATCGACGTAATTTTTGAACATATTCATACGATTTTACATTTCCGAACCGTTTTGCCCATGTCCTTTTGTGAAAACCCATGGGCCGCCTTAAAGATTACGTTCTTACCAAAATCTATTTTCATCACCCATGTGCGACTTACCAGGATAATATTTTTTTGTGAAATTGAAAGTGCCCTGCTTACTTTCTTCGACGGCTTTGTTGTCACTCGACCGCCAGCCATGCTACGCCGCATACGACTCGCACAGATCGACGCCAAATTTAGGTGATATTAATCCCTTAATCTTCCGTTAGGAATCCGTCAGCGCTAATCACCTAACAGCAACATAAGCCTTTTTCAAACAATCACATACTATCCTCGACCGCTTTATGTCAATCCTAATGCCAACCAAGCTTTGCAAGCTCCATCGATTGGTATACAATATGCTGCCATGTAACGTTATTTTATGAGTGTGTCGTATACTTTAATTAAAACTGGCCTTTTAAGCTTTATCGATTGGTATATAAAAAGCTGCGATGCAACGTGTTGTCAGAGTGTGAGGTATCCTGTTATTTTAAAACCGAATGTAATCTTGAGTGTTCAAAATAACACTATTAATGCAAGCTTTTTCAAAGGTTTGCATTGCACTGGCTAAAACAGCTCATGCCCATGTGTGACTCCTTATTGTTTGTCGATTGGTAGACAATTTGCTGCCATGTTTCGTGTTCTAAGAGTTTAAGGTATCCTTTAATTAAAAAACCAACTGTTATCTTAAGTGCCTTAAATTACGATATGGATGCAAGCTTTGTTTGAGGTATACATCGCACTGACGTTAACACATGATAACCATGTGTGGTTTCGCATGGTCTATCGATTGGTTTACAATTTGCTGCTATGCAACGTGTTCTCAGAGTGTGAGGTATCGTTTAATTACAAAACCGACTGTTATCTGCAGTGCTCTAAAATAACAATATAGATACAAGCTTTGTCCGAAGTATACAGCGTACTGGCTTGAACATCTCAATTCCATGTGTGGCTTTCAAGCTCTATCGATTGGTTTATAATTTGCGTCTATGTAAAGTGTTTTAAGAGTGTGAGGTATCCTGTTATTTTAAAACCGAATGTAATCTTGAGTTTTCAAAATCACAATATTAATGCAAGCTATGTTTGAGGTTTGCATTGCACTGGCTTGAACACCTCATGACCATGTGTTGCTTTGCAAGCTCTATCGTTTGGTTTACAATTTGCTACCATGTTACCTTTTCTTAGGGTGTGAGGTTTTTTTAATTAACAAAGTACTTTTATTTTGAGTGCCCGAAATTACAATATCGTTGCAAGCTATGTTGGAGAGATAGAGCGCACTAGCTTGGACACCTCATGACTATGTGTTGCTTTGCAAGTTCTATCGATTGGTATACAATTTGCTGCGATGTAACGTTTTTAATGAGTGTGGCGTTTTTTTCAATTTCAATACCCAATGCAATCTTGAGTGCCTTTATTTACACTATGGTTGCAGGCTATGTTAGAGGTATACATGGAACTGGCTTGAACACCTTATTACCATGTGTAACTTTGCAAGCTCTATCGATTAGTGTACAATTTGCTGCGATGCAACGTGTTCTCAGAGTGTGAGGTATCCTGTTATTTTAAAACCGAATGTAATCTTGAGTGTTCAAAATAACACTATTAATGCAAGCTTTTTCAAAGGTTTGCATTGCACTGGCTTAATCAGCTCATGCCCATGTGTGACTCTTCATTGTTTGTCGATTGGTAGACAATTTGCTGCCATGTTTCGTGTTCTAAGAGTTTAAGGTATCCTTTAATTAAAAAACCAACTGTTATCTTAAGTGCCTTAAATTACGATATGGATGCAAGCTTTGTTTGAGGTATACATCGCACTGACGTTAACACATGATAACCATGTGTGGTTTCGCAAGGTCTATCGATTGGTTTACAATTTGCTGCTATGCAACGTGTTCTCAGAGTGTGAGGCATCGTTTAATTACAAAACCGACTGTTATCTGCAGTTCTCTAAAAAAACAATATAGATACAAGCTATGTCCGAAGTATACAGCGTACTAGCTTTAACACCTCATAACCATGTCTAGCGTTGCAAGGTCTATCAATTAGTGTACAATTTGCTTCTATGTAACGGGTACTAAAAAGGTGAGGTATTCTTTTATTAAAAAACCGAATGTCATCTTGAGTGCCCAAAAAAAACACTTTTTATGCCAACTATGTAAGAGGTATACATAGAAATGGCTTTAACCGCTCATGCTTATGTCTGGCTTTGCAAGCTCTATCGATTAGTATAATATTTGCTGCTGCGTGACGTTTTCCAAGACTGTGAGGTATCCTTTTTTTAAAAACCTACTGTAATCTTGAGTGACCAAAATTACTCTATGAATGCAGGCTTTGTCGGAGGTATAAAGCGCACTGGCTCGAACACCTTATAACCATGCGTGGCTTTGCTTGCTCTATCGATAAGTATACAATTTGCAGCTTTGTAACGTGGTCTCAGAGTGTGAGGTATCCTTTTATAAAAAAACCAACTGTAATCTTCTGTGCCCAAAATTACAATATGGATGCACGCTATGTTGGAGGTATACATCGCACTGGCGTTAACACCTTAAAATCATGTGTGGCTTTGCAACTCTTATCAATTGGTTTACAATTTGCTGCCATGTAACGTTTTGTAAGAGTGTAAAGTATTCTTTTAATTAAAAACGAACTGTTATCTTAAGTGCCGAAAATAACTCTATAGATGCAAGCTACGTTGGAGGTAGGCAGCGCACTTGCTTTAACACTTCATAGCAATGAATGGCTTTGCAAGCTCTATCGATTGGTGTACAATTTGCTTTTATATGACGTGTTTTAAGAGTGTGAGGTATCCTTTAATACATAAACCAACTGTAATCTTAAGTTCCCAAAATTACAATATGGATGCAAGCTTTTTTGAAGGTATACATTGCACTGACGTTAACACTTTAAAATCATGTGTGGCTTTGCAAGGTCTATCGATTGGTATACCATTTGCTGCAATGTAACGTGTTCCAAGAGTGTGAGGTATCCTTTAATTAAAGAACCAACTGTTATCTTCAGTGCCTTAAATTACGATATGGAAGCAAGCTTTGTTTGAGGTTTACATCGCACTGACGTTAACACTTTAAAATCATGTGTGGCTCTGCAAGGTCTATCGATTGATATACGATATTCTGCATGTAACGTTTTGTAAGAGTGTGAGGTTTTCTTTTAATTAAAAACGAACTGTAATATTTAGTTACGAAAATAACTTTATGGATGCAAGCTTCGTTGGAGGTTTACAGCGCACTGGCTTAAACACCTCATGGCCAGGTGTGGCTTTCCAAGCTCTATAGATTTGTTTAAAATTTCCTGCACGAAACGTTATTTTTATAAGTGTGGTGTAACCTTTAATTTAAAAACCGAAATGTAAACTTGATTGTCCAAAATAACACTTTTAATGCAAGCTTTGTTGGAGGTTTACAGCACACTGGCTTGAACACCTCATGACCAAGTATGGCTTTCAAAGCTCTATAGATTTGTTAAAAAAATTTTGCATGAAACGTTTTTTATAAGTGTGGTGTAACCTTTAATTTAAAAACCGAATGTAATCTTGAGTGCCCAAGATGAAACGATCAATGCAAGCTATGTTGGAGATATACAGCGCACTGGCTTTAACACCTCATGACTATTTGTTGCTGTGCAAGCTCTATCAATCGGTTGACAATTTGCAGCTTTGTAACGTGGTCTAAGAGTGTGAGGTATCCTTTTATAAGAAAACCAACTGTAATCTTCTGTGCCCAAAATAACAATATGGATGCAAGCTATGTTGGAGGTATACATCGCACTGGCGTTAACACCTTAAAATCATGTGTGGCTTTGCAACTCTTATCAATTGGTTTACAATTTGCTGCCATGTAACGTTTTGTTAGAGTGTAAAGTATTCTTTTAATTAAAAACGAACTGTTATCTTAAGTGCCGAAAATTACAATATGGATGCAAGCTTCGTTGGAGGTAGGCAGCGCACTTGCTTTAACACCTCATAGTTACGTATGGCTTTGCAAGCTCTATCGATTGGTGTACAATTTGCTTCTATATGACGTGTTTTAAGAGTGTGAGGTATCCTTTAATACATAAACCAACTGTAATCTTAAGTTCCCAAAATTACAATATGGATGCAAGCTATTTTGAAGGAATAAATCGCACTGGCGTTAACACTTAAAAATCATGTGTGGCTTTGCAAGGTTTATCGATTGGTATACCATTTGCTGCAATGCAACGTGTTCCAAAAGTGTGAGTTATCCTTTAATTAAAAAACACACTGTTATCTTAAGTGCCTTAAATTACGATATGGATGCAAGCTTTGTTTGAGGTATACATCGCACTGACGTTAACACTTAAAAATCATGTGTGGCTCTGCAAGGTCTATCGATTGGTATACGATATTCTGCATGTAACGTGTTCTAAACGTGTGAGGTCTCCTTTTATAAAAAAAACGACTATAATCCTGAGTGCCCAAAATCAGAATATTGTTTCAAGCTATGTTGGAGGTATACATCGCACTGGCGTTAACACTTTATAACCATGTGTGGCATTGCAAGGTCTATCGATTGGTATACAATTTACTGCTATGTAACGTGTTCGAAGTGTGTGAGGTATCCTTCAATTTAAAACGAACTGCAATCTTAAGTTCCTTTAATAACACTATTGATGCAAGTTATGTAAGAGGTAAACATCGCACTGGCGTAAACACGCTTTAGGCATTTGTGGCTTTGTAAACTCTATTGATTGGTATACAATTTTTTGCAAGTTACGTGTTCTCAGAGTGTAAGGTATCGTTTAATAAAAAAACTGACTGTAATCTTGAGTGCTCAAAATTACAATATCGTGTACAGCTATGTTGCAGGCATACCGCGTGCTGGCTTTAAAACCTCAAAACCATGTTGAGGTTTGCAAGCTCTATCAATCAGTATACATTTTTTTCGCAATATGACGTGTTCTAAGAGTTTGAGGTATCCTTTAATTAAAAAAATAACTGTCATCTTAAGTGCCTAAAATTACAATATGGATGCAAGCTTTGTTAGAGCTATACATGGCACTGATGTTATCACTTTATAACCATGTGTGGCATTGTAAGGTCTATCGATTGGTATACAATTAACTGCTATGTAACGTGTTCTAAGTATGTGAGTTATCCTGCAATTTAAAACGAACTGCAATTTTAAGTGCCCAAAATAACACTATTAATGCAAGCTTTGTTGGAGGTTTACAGCTCACTAGCTTGAACACATCATGACCAGGTGTGGCTTTCTAAGCTCCATCGATTGGTTAAAAAATTTCCTGAATGAAACGTTATTTTGTATAGTGTGGTGTAACCTTTAATTTAAAAAACCGAATGTAATGTTGAGTGCCCAAGATAAAACGATAAATGCAAGTTATGTTAAAAGTATACATCGCACTCGCTAAAACAGCTCATGACATTGTGTAGCTGTGCAAGCGCTATCAATCTGTTAACAATTTGCAGCTTTGTTACGTGGTCTAAGAGTGTGAGGTATTCTTTAATTAAAAAACCAACTGTAATCTGCAGTTCCATAGATTACAATATGGATGCAAGCTGTGTTGAAGGTAAAGATAGCACTGGCGTTAACACTTTATAACCATGTGTGGCTTTGCTAGCTCTATCGATTGGGATACAATTTCCTGCATGAAACGTCATTTTTATGAGTGTAGTTCTTCCTTTATTTTAAAAACCGAATGTAATCTTTCGTGCCCAAGATAAAACTATTCATGCAAGTTATGTTAAAAGTATACATCGTACTCGCTAAAACAGCTCATGACCATGTGTAGCTTTGCAAGCTTTATCAATCGGTTTACAATTTGCTGCTATATGACGTGTTCTAAGATTGTGAGGTATCCTTTAATTAAAAAACCAACTGTTATCTTCAGTGCCCAAAATTACAATATGGATGCAAACTTTGTTCGAGCTATACATCGCACTGACGTTAACACTTTATTACCATGTGTGGCATTGCAAGGTCTATCGATTGGTATACAATTTACTGCTATGTAACGTGTTCTAAGTATGTCAGTGATCCTTAAATTTAAAAAGAACTGTAATTTTGAGTGCCCAAAATTACAATATCGTTGCAAGCTATGTCGGAGGCTTACAGCGTGCTCGCTTTAATACCTCATGACCATGTGTAGCTTTGCAAGCTCTATCAATCAGTTTACAATTTGCTGCCGTGTTACGTTTTCTTAGAGTGTGAGGTATCCTTTAATAAAAACGTACTGTAATCTTGATTGCCCAAAATTACTCTATTGATGCAAGTTATGTCGGAGGTATAAATCGCACTGCTTCGAACACCTTAAGACTATGTGTTGCTTCGCAAGCTCTAACGATTGGTTTACAATTTGCTGCATGTAACGTTTTTTTTTATAAGTGTGATGTATAGTTTTATTTTTAAACCAAATGTAATCTTGTGTGCTCAAAATAACACTAAGAATGCAAGCTATGTAGCAAGTATACATCGCACTGGCTAAACATGCTCACGACCATGTGTGGCTTTGACAAGCTTTATCGATTGGTATACAATTTGCTGCTATGTTACGTGTTCTAAGAGTGCGAGGTATTTTTATTAATTTAAAAACGTACTGTTATCTTGAGTGCCCAAAATATCTCTATTATTGCAAGCTATGCAGCAAGTATACATCGCACTGGCTTAAAACGCTCACGACCATGTGTAGCTTTGCAAGCACTATCGAAAGGTATACAATGTGCTGCTATGCGACGTTTTCGAAGAGTGTAAAGTATCCTTTAATAAAAAACCGACTTTTATCTTCAGTGCAGAAAATAACACTATGGATGCAAGATTTGTCAGAGGTATACATCGCACTGGCTTGAATATCATATTACAATGTGTGGCCTTGTAAGGTTCGATCGAATTGGATACAATTTCCTGCTATGTAACGATTTCGAAGAGTGTTACGTATCCTTAAATAAAAATACCACTGTAATCTTCAGTGCCCAGAATAACACTATAGGTGCAAGCTTTGTCAGAGGAAAACATTGCACTGGCTTTAACTTCTTATGACAATGTGAAGCTTTGTTAGCTCTATCGATTGGTATAAAATTTGCTGTAATGTCACGTTTTCGTATCCTTTAATTAAACACCGACTTTAATCTTCAGTACCAAAAATTACACGAAAGATGCAAGCTTTGTCATAGATATACATTGCACTAGCTTAAACTTCTAAGTACAATGTGTGGCTTTGTAAGCTTTATCGATTGGTAGACAATTTACTGCTATGTAACATTTTTGGAGAGTGTAACCCTTTCTTTAATAAAAAACGACTGTAATCTTCAGTGCCCAAAAAACACTATAGATGGAAGCAATGTCAGAGGTATATATTGCACTGGCTTGAACGTTTATGACAATTTGTAGCTTTGTTAGGTTATCGAAAGGTATACAATGTGCCGCCATGTAAAGTTTTCTAAGAGTGTGACGTATCCTATAATCAAAAACTGACAGTACTCTTCAGTGACCAGAATAACACTAAAGATGCAAGCTTTGTAAGAGGTAAAAAATTGCACTGGCTCGAACAACTAACAACAATGTCTACCTTTGCAAGCTCTATCGAAAGGTATACAATTTGCTGTAATTACACGTTTATGAAAAGTTTTTCGTATCCTTTAATTAAAAACCGACTGTTATCTTCAGTGCCCAGAATAACACGATAGGTGCAAGCTTTGTCAGAGGAAAACATTGCACTGGCTTTAACTTCTTATGACAATGTGAAGCTTTGTTAGCTCTATCGATTGGTATAAAATTTGCTGTAATGTCACTTTTTTGTATCCTTTAATTAAACACCGACTTCAATCTTCAGTACCAAAAATTACACTAAAGATGCAACCTTTGTCATAGATATACATTGCACTAGCTTAAACTTCTAAGTACAATGTGTGGCTTTGTAAGCTTTATCGATTGGTAGACAATTTACTGCTATGTAACATTTTTGGAGAGTGTAACCCTTTCTTTAATAAAAAACGACTGTAATCTTCAGTGCCCAAAAAGCACTATAGATGGAAGCTATGTGAGATGTATATATTGCACTGGCTTTAAAGTTTATGAAAATTTGTAGCTTTGTTAGGTTATCGAAAGGTATACAATGTGCCGCCATGTAAAGTTTTCTAAGAGTGTGACGTATCCTATAATCAAAAACTGACAGTACTCTTCAGTGACCAGAATAACACTAAAGATGCAAGCTTTGTAAGAGGTAAAAAATTGCACTGGCTCGAACAACTAACAACAATGTCTACCTTTGCAAGCTCTATCGAAAGGTATACAATTTGCTGTACGTGCCCAAAATAACACTAGAGATGCAAGCTATGTCAGAGTTATACATTGCACTGGCCAAATTCTAATGACAATGTGTGCCTGTGCAAGCTCATATCGAAAGGTTCACAATTTGCTTCTATGTAAAGTTTTCTTACAGTGCTACGTATCTTATAATTAAAAACCGACTGTAATCTTCAGTGCCCAGAATAAAACTATGGATGGAAGCTTAGTCAAAGGTTTAAATTGCACTGCCTTGAACTTTTGATAACAATATGTGGCTTTGCAAGCCCCATCGATTGTTAAGAGTGTGCTGCCAGGTAACGTATTATAAGAGTGTGGCGATTTTTTTAATTTAAAAACCGACTTTAATCGTCAGTGCTCAAAATTAAACTATACATGCAAGCTTTGTCAGAGGTTCACATGGCACTGGCTCGAACTTCTAATGAAAATGTGTGGCTTTGGAAGTTCGATCGATTGGTTTTGAATTTGCTGCAATGTAACGTTTAATAAGAGTGTCGCGTATCTTGGAATTTAACACCGACTGTTATCTTTGATACTAAGAATAGCACTATGGATGCAAGCCATGTCGGAGGTATAACACACACTGGCTTTAAGACTTCATGGCAATGTGTGGCTTTGCAAGCTCTATCGATTAGTATACAATTTGCTGCGATGTGACGTGTTATAAGCGTGTGACGAATTATTTCAATTAAAAACCGACTGTCAATCTTCAGTGCCCTAAAATTACACAAATAGATTGCAAGCTTTGTAAAAGGTATACACTGGCACTTGCTCAAACTTTCTATGTACAATGTGTGGCTTTGCAAGGTCTATCGATTGGTAGACAATTTACTGCTATGTAACATTTTTGGAGAGTGTAACCCTTTCTTTAATAAAAAACGACTGTAATCTTCAGTGCCCAAAAAAACACTATAGATGGAAGCTATGTCAGAGGTATATATTGCACTGGCTTTAAAGTTTATGAAAATTTGTAGCTTTGTTAGGTTATCGAAAGGTATACAATGTGCCGCCATGTAAAGTTTTCTAAGAGTGTGACGTATCCTATAATCAAAAACTGACAGTACTCTTCAGTGACCAGAATAACACTAAAGATGCAAGCTTTGTAAGAGGTAAAAAATTGCACTGGCTCGAACAACTTACAACAATGTCTACCTTTGCAAGCTCTATCGAAAGGTATACAATTTGCTGTAATTTCACGTTTATGAAAAGTGTTTCGTATTCTTTTAATTAATAACCGACTGTAATCTTAAGTGCCCAAAATAACACTATTGAGACAAACTTTGTAAGGGGTATACATTGCACTGGCTTTAATTTCTTATGACAATGTGTAGCTTTGTTAGCTCTATCGATTGGTATAAAATTTGCTGTTATGTCGGGTTTTCGCAAACTGTTTTGTATCTTTTAATTTAACACCGACTGTAATCTTCAGTGCCCAAAATAACACTAGAGATGCAAGCTATGTCGGAGATATACATTGCACTGGCTTCAACTTCTATTGACAATGTGTGGCTTTGCAATCTTTATCGAAACGTTCACAATTTGCCGCCTTGTAAAGTTTTCAAACAGTTCTACGTATTTTATAATTTAAAACCGACTGCAATTTTCAGTGCAGTAAATTACACTATAGATTGAAGCAATGTCAAAGGTTAACATTTCACTGGCTGGAACTTTCGATGACAATGTGTGGCTTTAAAAGCCATATCGAAAGGTAAACAATGTGCCGCCATGTAACGTTTTCGAAAAGTGTAACGTATCCTATAATAAAACAACCACTGTAATCTTCAGTGCCAAATAACACTATGGATGCAACTTATGTCAGAGGTATACATTGCACTGGATTGAACTTGTTATGACAATGTATTGTTCCTTGCAAGATATATCGAAAAGTATACAATGTGCCGCCATGTTACGTTTTCTAATTGTGTTACGAATCCTTTGATTAAAAACCGACTGCAATCTTCATTGCCCAGAATAAAACTATGGATGCAAGCCTTTTCATAGGTTTTCATTGTACTGGCTTGAACTTCTTATGACATCTTATGCTTTGTTAGCTCTATCGAATCGTACACAATTTGCTGCTTTGTAACGTTTTCGAAGAGTGTTACGTATCCTATAATAAAAAACCGACTGTTATCTTCAGTGCCCAGAATAACACTATGGATCCAAGCCATGTTAGAGTTATACATCGCACTGGCTGTATCACTTAATGGCCATGCGTGTCTTTGCAAGCCTTATCGATTTGTATACAATTTGCAGCTATGTCACGTTTTCGAAGAGTTTTGCGTATCCTTTAATTAAAAACCGACTGTAATCTTTAGTAGTTAAAATTAAACTATAGATGCAAGTTATTTCAGAGTTATACATTGCACTGGCTTGAAATTCTAATGACAATGTGTGCCTGTGCAAGCTCTATCGAAAGGTTTACAATTTGCTGTCTATGTAAAGTTTTCTTACAACTGCTACGTATCTTATAATTAAAAACCGACTGTAATCTTCAGTGCCCAGAATAAAACTATGGATGGAAGCTTAGTCAAAGGTTTAAATTGCACTGCCTTGAACTTTTGATAACAATATGTGGCTTTGCAAGCCCCATCGATTGTTAAGAGTGTGCTGCCAGGTAACGTATTATAAGAGTGTGGCGATTTTTTTAATTTAAAAACCGACTTTAATCGTCAGTGCTCAAAATTAAACTATACATGCAAGCTTTGTCAGAGGTTCACATGGCACTGGCTCGAACTTCTAATGAAAATGTGTGGCTTTGGAAGTTCGATCGATTGGTTTTGAATTTGCTGCAATGTAACGTTTAATAAGAGTGTCGCGTATCTTGGAATTTAACACCGACTGTTATCTTTGATACTAAGAATAGCACTATGGATGCAAGCCATGCCGGAGGTATAACACACACTGGCTTTAAGACTTCATGGCAATGTGTGGCTTTGCAAGCTCTATCGATTAGTATACAATTTTCTGCGATGTAACGTGTTATAAGAGTGTGACGAATTATTTCAATTAAAAAACGACTGTAATCTTCAGTGCCCTAAAATTACAAAATAATTGCAAGCTTTGTAAAAGGTATAACTGGCACTTGCTCAAACTTCTTATGACAATGTGTGGCTGTGCAAGGTCTATCGATTGGTATATAATGTGCTGCCATGTAACGTTGTATAACAATGTGGAGTATCCTAGAATTTTGCACCGACTGTAATCTGAGATGACCAAAATAACACAATGGATGCGAGCCATGTCCGAGGTATATAATGCACTGGCTTTTACACCTCATGGCGATGTGTGGCGTCGCATGCTATATCGATTGGTATACAATTTGCTGCCATTTTACATGTAACAAGAGTGTTGCGTATCATTTTATTTAAAAACCGACTGATAAGATCAATGCTCAAAAAAACACTATAAATGCAAGCTTTCTCGGAGGTAAACATAGCTTTGGCTCAAACTTCAAATGACAATGTGTGGCTTTGCAAGATCTTTCGATCGGGTTTTAATTGTCTGTTTTTTTAAAGTGTTAAGTATCGTTTTATTAAAAACCGACTGTTATCTTCAGTGCCGAAAAAAAACACTATGGATGCTAGCTTTGTTAGAGATTTTCATCGCACCAGCTTGAAAACCTCAATACAACGTAAGACTTCGCTATGCCTATCAAAAGGTATACCATTTGATGCCATGTAACGTTTTCAATGAGTGTGGCGTATCATTTTATTAAAAACCGACTGTTATTAACAGTGACAAAAACCCAACTTTGGATGCCAGCTATGTCAGAGGTATACATCACACGTGCTTGTAACACCCCATAACCATGTGTGGCTTTGGAAGCTCTATTGATAGGCATACAATTTGCTACTATGTAACGTTTTCTCAGAGTGTGACGTATTCTTTAATTAAAAACCGACTGTTATCATTAGTGCCCGAAATAACACTATAGATTCAAGCAATGTCAGAGGTCTACATGGTGCTGGCTTTAATACCTCATGAAGATGTGGTACTTTGCAAGCTCTATTGAGTGGTATACAATTTGCCTCTATGTACCGTTTTATTGTGAGTTTAGTGTATCCTTTAATTGAAAAAAATGACTGTTATCTTAAGTGCAAAAAATTTCACACCTTATGTGTATTTGTTGCTTTGCAAGCTCTATCGATTGGGCCCGGCTTGAGTCCGTTAAACAAATCTTTGTCCGTATTAAAAACGACTATTTATAAAAAAGTTATTGGAATTCATGTTTTATTCGAAACATTATTTCGAATAAATTAAGGTGTTTTCGCCTACACAACCTTCCCCTCAGGCGAAAGGCCCCCCTCTGACAGCTTCTTCGGCCTCTTGGTCTCTGACGGCTTCGACCTTGACGGCGTTTACCTGTCCTGTAGTAAAGAGTGTACGTTGTACATATAAAATACAAATATTTGTGTTTGGCTGCTACTTTTTTTATTATTACAGTCATTTTAAATTACCGGATACGCAATTTTCTTTAAAACGTCATATAGAACGCAATTGTTATACCAATTCATAGAGTTTTAAAAGCCGCACATAGTCATTAGGTGTTACAATTTGTGTTATGCAAACTGTTGACATGGCTAGCATCCATAATGTTTTTTTCGGAACTGAAGATTATAGTAGGTTTTTAAATTAAAGGATACGACACACTCTTATAAAACGTTACATAAAACGTTATTGTAAACTAATACATAGAGCTTTCAAAGCCACACATGCTTATCAGGTGTTCGAGCCAGTTCAATACACACCTCGAAAATAACTTGCATCTATATTGTATTTTAAGGCACTGAAGATTACAGTCGGTTTTAAAAATAAAGTATACGCAAGACTCCTATAAAACGTTACATATAAGCAAATTGTATACGAATCGATAAAGCTTGGAAAGCAACACGTGGTCATTTTGTGTTCTAGCCATTGCTATGTATACCTTCGACATCGCTTGCATCCATAGTGCAATTTTGGGCACGAACGATTATAGTCGGTTTTTAAATTGAAGGAAACGCCAAAATCTTATGTAACGTAACATGGCAAAACATTGTCTACCGATCGATAGAGTTTGCAAAGCCGCACATGTTTAAGTGGTGTTTAAGCCAGTGCTATGTATACCTCTGACATGGCATGCATCCATAGTGTTATTTTAGGGAACTGAAAATTACAGTCAATGTTTCAATTACAGGATACGCCAGACTCTTATATTACGTTACAAGGCAGCAAATTGTATACCAATCGATAGAGCTTGCAAAGCCACACATTTTCAACCCTCTTAATCTTACACAGCCGTCAAAAAAACTGATCGGCGGCGCGAAGTTGCTTTTACGTCACGTTAAACACAACGTGTCAACGGCGCAGATTTTGCAGGTCAGTACAACTTTTTTGAAAATCTTTATGATATTAATTCACCATTGTGGTTTTTCCTCATTGTTGTTCTCACCAAATCACAAGAAATAACACGAAAATGTATCTTTCGGTAAAAAGAAATCTAAAACCAATTCCAACAATTCAATAACTGTGTACATTAAAATGAGCGGTTTTGTTGGGAGCAAAACAATCCAAGCAAAATATATGTTTTATCAACAGGCAATGACTCATTGTGAGTTTTAGTCTGAAAATCTGTTTTTCGTTTCTTCTCAGGAATTCGCAGTTGATGCAACAGGTAAATGAAGACAAGGAGGAAATCGCAGCCGTTTTACACCCAACCAGTGCGAGCTGCTCTCGAAATGTCTCGAAACTCTTAAGATCTACTTTGACGCTGGCGGTCTCGGCCTCGAACGCTCTTTTTTTGAAAACTCTGATCATTTGCTCGACCTCATGCAAGCCCTTGTCCCGTACTCACAGACCACGACTTCCTCTTAAACGACTACAGAAGCGCTAACGTAATAGTTTTCGGTATGACCATGCGACGGTGAAAAACAATAGATTAAAAATTAAACGACAAGCGAGCAGTATGACAGTTAATAAGCACCAAAGTCCTCGTTGTTTTGTTTTTTTGCAAGCCAGTTTACAAGACTAGAACCTTTATCAACACCAGCAACAAACACGAATAATCTTGCGCCCTTTTTCCGAATTATCCGTATCCGTTACTGAACTCGAGATTCAATTAAGAGACGTCACAAAATGTCGAATGTCAGCTTACCTATGAAATTCAATCGGAAAGTTGACGCATTCGTTAGCTCAAATAAATTAATAACCTCTCCAGCAAAATTCGGTATAAACGGCGATTAGTATTCAATTGCTTTCATAATCGAGCGGAATAAACTGCAATTGGAGAGAAACTGCATTTCCAGAAGATGGGATCTCAAGCAAGCGTGAGTTTGATTTTGGACTTTTTCATTCAACCATTCATTTCAATTACATTTTAGACAAAAGAGATCATACAAAAGCCAATGCTTTTCAATGAATGATCGACTGGTCGGTCTTGTGTATACAAAGACTTCGACAGAACTTCTTTCCATGGATGAAAATGAGCGATTCCACACTTCTGGTATTAAAAAAATAAGTACATTTTGTGAGTTCTTTGGAAATATGGCACCACTCGTACTGCTGAAACTCATCAGAGCTATATCAAATATATATTGTCGTCTGAATTGTTAGTAATCGTACAAACCTTTGATTTGCAGACCGATTTGATGTCGGCTTTTTTGCCACAATTATCAGATTTCGAATCATGGAATATGCATTGCTCCCGAAAATGCAATTTTCTACACCAATAACAAGTACCAAATGCATTGTGACTCTTTTTTGCTGTCCTTGATTATCCGCATATTATATCACTTACAGATGGATTTGTTCGCATATAGCAACAACACTTTTGAATGTAGAATTCTTGAGTAATTGTATTTGCATCTACAGATTGGGACCATTGATTCCTGAAATTGAACGGCTTTGCAATTGCGTATGAAAACCGCCTTCTGAGTTGCAATTTGTTTATTGTAGTCTGAAGTAAAAGTATTAAATACTGTATACTTCGGTGGGCATTTCGCATCGAGGTATAACATGTTTTTCGTTACGCAGTCTAAAAAGCTATATGGTGAACATGCTAAGGAATACCTTCATAGATCTATTCGAGTCGCATTTTATGGAAATCTTCGTATAAACGAAGTTCTTCACTAGATCATAAGCATCTTTACCATTAGTCTTAAGAAAATAAGCAGCTTTCTTTTCTTCAACGAAATTATCTTGGGTTTCATTTCGAAACGCTCAATAATGACCGAGACTTCTAGCGAAGTTGCGTTATCTTATATGGTAGAATTTGTTGGAGGGTTTAATGAACTTTTAATATAGACTAGACAAATAGTCTGTATTACTGCAAAAGCTCAAATAGCAAATCGAGACTTTTAAAGAATGAGAACACGTTTAGCCACGTCAAATGAAATATTCCTCAAAATGTGGTTTAATACTCAGAATAGTAAAACACAATTTATATTAAAAGTTAGCAACAACCACAATGCTACGACCTGGGTGATCGCAACTTCAAAAAAATGTGATTTCTTAATAGCGCTAAGTCTATTGATATTCAAAGTAAACCTCACGTTGTTTAAAGTATACAAAAACGACCTGAGCATTGTGTAAGCCTGTTTACGGCCAATTATAAAATATAAATTAACGATCCTATTATTCTGAAATATAACTCGATTTAACAATTGATTTAAACTGTAAAGGTTGAGACGTAACGGGCAATAAAAACTCGTAGAAAATGGAAAAAAAGTGTTGTCCTCGATTGTCAGAGCATGCTTTACTGAATTACGCATAAACATTTTCTGGCATTGTTAACACGAAAGCTATTTAAATGCCCTTTAGCAACAAGAGATTTTTTCAATGGACTTGTAAGAAGTCTTTGCGGATTCCGAACTCTCTTGCTTTACCGATTCTTATTCGGTACTCAAAAACGGTAAAGAAGGCAGCTTTTAGTCCCTATTAATCGACGCCATTTTTGTGAGAAAGACAAACATCCAAGATAAAAAAATACAAAAACTGTTATTTTGTTTATCAGCTAACATTGGAAGGGTGAGAAAAAACGTGTGACAGCAAAAGATTATTCCATATTTTGTGTTATTTTTTCTCATTTGAAATAAAATTTTCGAATGTTTAAATTGTTATTATGTCTATTGTTTTTTACGGATTGTTTTGGTCTTTAAGAGCTTAATAATAATAATAAATTATTTTAATTATATCATGTTTGATATTTCTTGAATTATTATTTTTCTGGAGACACAAGTCAGATTTTTGAATTTTTATCGCGCTTTTAAATACCATTACCATTCCTATATTACAAGCAGAAACGTTTCTGGGGAATCATCTCTATGCCAGACAACTCAAAGACAGTTTAAAGGATGAACGGCGTCATAATTTTTTAAGTAGCCAACACAATTTTGCTAACAATTACAAAAATACTCAAAGTGCGTTGTATTTAAGTGAACCTGTAATTTGATCACCGTAGATTCCCACTTCTCTTTCATTAACAGAATGAAGAGCTTTTAAACAATTATTTTATTTAAAGAAAAAGAGGACGAAGAAAGATTAAGCGAATTTATTAGAGAAAAAAAGTGAAGGCCTGTTGTGATTTTTAATCAAGTTGCATCAATATGATGGAGAGCATTGTGCTGTTATTTAGTCGAAGACGCAGGAACACGGTTGAATGTAAATTTCTGGATATACATGTTTTTCTTATACAAATCGATTGTTTTTCCAGAAGCAATATCTAGTCGCCCTTTGATGGTAACGAAGGTGTACGGCTGCGATTCTGCGTAATAAAACAATTCGCATTAATCAACGAACGCAAAGGCAAAGACCAAAAAACAAACAAACCTGCAACTTTGACTACAACAGTGTCAAAAGCACCTTCGATTTCCGAACCATCTGCCTTAAAGGCAATTGGATTAACCTAAAATAAATCAAATACAGTTGCAACAAAATAAGTTAAAAATGAGAATATATGTTTTAAGAAACCAAATTATTACACATCGATCCTTATTTTTATATATTGCCGGAAGCTGTATGCCGGTTACATTCAATTTGCTTTCATTTCTTTTCATCTTAATACAAGTCGGGATTGTGCAGAGTCTTCCAGGGGGACATGCTCGGCACCCTACAAACGGTAAGAAAAAGTCAGTCAATTTATAACTGCTCTATCTGTACCAAAATGCGTCAAAGTAATGCATTTGGGGGCGTACCTCTGTTGTCTCTTTGTATCAGAGACGTTATAACGCCGCCTCTATATCTGAATTCAAACATTGTAGCAGCCGAAGATTCCTGCGCCATTTGGCCAAACAAAGTTAGCATCGGCATTCCTTGAAAACATAAAAAAACATGTGTTTACTGATTAAGCTTTGTTTGACACGAAATATAATAACAGCCGATAAAAAATACCTCCGTATTCAAGGCACAGGGTTTTAAGACTGGGACAGCTCGATGGGTTTGGCGGAAAAAAGGTCTGATGGTAAATAATTTTAAACATGATTTTAAAACAACAAAACCTACGCGTATGCCTTCAGGTATCCGTTTACCAAATTCGATAGTATCGTTTATTTTCATATTAACGTTGCATCTATTACCGTCGCAGGGAATGTCTCTTCTACAAAAACAGTTATTTTCTTTATTTGTGAAATCTTACATAACATCACAGCCAACGACCGCAATTCCTAAAAGCAATCATATTTAAATTAAAGACGTAATAAAAACTGTACCGATAAAGACAGCAATCAGAAATTTTGCCATGTGTATCTTGAATACTGTGCAATTAAAGTCATGGAATATTTATAAACTTTGGGTGAATCCAATAACCAATAGCAGCAAATATTTACGTGCAACCTGAATTTTTATTGGCCAACCAATCATGATTGTTTGAATACGCTTAAGCGGAAGTACGTTTCGATAATTTATGGAAATTAGAAATATTTTTTATAACTTTGTCTTTGTAGAATCAGGCATTGAGTAGTCGCATTTATAAAAATTGAGAAAATGAAACTAAGCTTTTTGATTAAATCAATTATATAGAAAACATTACGGTTATCGCGCCAAAAAAGACCGTTTAACCCACCCGTTACCGAAATAAGCGTATATTTTTTTTATTAAACAATTTTCTTGTTATAAACGATATATTTGTTGTGACATACTGTCTTTAAACGACATTTTTACTTCAAATTGTCCGAACATTGCATTTGGAGATAAATACTTAAGAACACTTTGATGAAACCTTTTTACGACGAAAAAAGGTTTTCAAAATTGCTAGAAACCGCGCGCCAAAACAATTTATGTATGAATATTTTATGCGTAGTGCATTGAAAATTCTATTCTGATGTGGTAAATTTTATTTATTTGCAACTCGAAAAAAGGCAGCAAAGACTTAACGTATTTTCGGCGAAATATGATACAATAGTATCAATCGAATTCGCTTTAAAAATTGTAACGATGAAAAAACAAGTTAAATTAGTCGGTTATTAAACCTTTAATAGTTCGAATAAGTTTACGAAAATCAATAAAAAAATAGCAAGAGATATTTGCTAGAAAAATAAAAAATCCTCCCATGTGAGTGCGTGAATTGAATAAACAATTTAAAACATAGAGTGAAGAATTTCTGTGTGGGTGTACAGGCTTAGCATCGTTTAATGTAAATGTGTGTGTGAATTAATCCATCCCCAGAGATGATGGACGTATCGGAATAAGCGTATTTTAATGAGAGTGTGGGAATAAAAAAAAGCGTCACATGGTTTTGGACCACCACCATTGACAAAACCCACTCTTGTAAAACGTTGAATAATAAAAATTAAATAATGCTATCTGCTTTATTAAAATAAAGAAGACTGCATCTTTAGAAGCACAAACAATAATGACGTATGGAGGTAAATTTGTAAGTAACAGCAACAAATCTATTTCTTGTAAAAGCAATTTTTTTTAAATTCTGCGTAATAGCTGGCTGAATTTATATGTACCTTTGAAAAATCTTTATTAAAACAGAAAAATGAAAAAATTGGATGCATTTTAGAAAAAAATTAACATAAACGATTTAGTTTTTTATACTTTCGGTTAAACTAATGAGAAATAGCTGCAAATTTACACTGCCACCGTCAAAAAATTAAAAAACTTTGTTGAAATGCGCTAAAGCGGTAGTCAAAATAAAATAAAAAAAATGTATAGAAATCAAAGATATTTTTTAAAATAGTTGCTTATTTTCGACGGAGCATTGAATCGTTGTATTTGTTTGTATTTAGAAAAAATATAAACTGTTTGATTAAATCAATTAAATATTTACATCAGCGCCAAAATAGACAGTTTAACCCACACGTTATCACTTACGAACAATTCAATTATACAAGTTTGTTGATTTTAACGATATATTTATTTGGCATAATGTCTCGAGACGGCATTTTTACTTCATATTTTCTGAACAAATTGCATTTGGGGTTAAACAAGATGAGAGCTTCTTAAAACACGAGTACAAATGCTTTAGATGGCTTGATGTATCACGTGCTTTAACAAACAAAATATTCACACGGTAATGAAATGTGCGTGAATTATTCCATTGCTTGAGATGATAGATGCTTCGGAATGAGCCTATTGTGGGGAAAAAAACATCACATGGTTTTGGATTCCCACTTTTCACAAAACCCACTTTTGCTAAACCTTGAATAATACAAATAGAATAATGATGCCTGTTTCATTAAAATAACAAAATAACTAACTCTTTCAGAATTGAAATTAAGAAACATAAAATGAATGACGGAAGCAGGTATTGTTGTTAAAAATAAAAAGTCAACTGGTTTGAAATGCTCGTGGCTATCTAACTGTCAATTATCTTTTTATATTCCTTTCTCCATATCGCAGGATATTGTTCTTTGTCAAGAACCTTGGAAGTTCAAAAAAAAAATATTTAAGGTATCGGATTTTGTTTCAAAGCAGGGGAAGGGATGGATAGCGACTTTCTTGGTTCTGTGCCCCGTTTGAACGTTCTGTCCGAAGCTTCGCCATTAAATCGTCAGTTTGCGGATTTGCGCCGCAACTGACTTTCACTAGTCCTCTTACCTATGTACGCTTGAAAAAAAAACGGTCGACGTCATGTTGTCCACATTCCTGTATATACGAAAATTTTAGGCAGGAGCTTTTGCGTCGCATGCTTATTTAACTTCACTATTCGATAGAAACAAAAATAAGACTGTGATAGAAAGCTCACGTAAGCGTAACTGAAAATCCAAATTTCGTTCTTAAACCGCCCCAGTTAAGTTAAAACAAAAACTAAAACAACAACATTCAAAGCTTTTAGAAGTTATTCAGAAGTTTATTAAAAAAGTTTTTTCCAGACAACTATTACCCCTCAGATGAACCCCCTGTCCCCTATTTCTTTTTCTCCACGATCATTTTTCGTCGGGGACTTACAAAAAAAAATGTAAATGTTCACTATGTTTATTTATTTGTTATAAGTTTATCCCCGCCCTTGTCAATCTAAACCCAATGTAAATTTTCTACGTTATTTGCGAGCCGTAAGGTGTCTGTTGTGTTCCAGTTTTCTCTACTAAGCAGTCCGTTGAAAACAGTCACGTCGTTTCGACACGTTGGGTATCGACGAACTTGAAGAGTCATATCCTCAGGTCGACGAGTTATGTTTAATAAGATCAATTCAAGACAAGGACTCACTGACCGCGTTGTTGGTCTGCAGCTGAATTGCTTACGGGTTTTTTGCGCTCGGATCCGACTCTACTGATCTTAGTCGGCTCAGCTCTCTGAGGCAACCCTCGGTCCCCGACAAGCCGTCTCTGAGCGACGCCTTTTCAACCTTCTAGATCGGTAAACAGCGAGCTAAAAATTTCGTCCCAGCTAGACTTCCAACGAGATAAAGCGCGTTTTACTGTTATTTGTCGTTCGATAAGCGCAGAGTGCCTTTGATAAAATGTATCACCAGTCCTGCAAAACGCCTCTGCAGATCTTCCAAATGAAGTCTTTGATGGTGCTTAAACTTGGTTGCATAACACCCGCAAGGGAAATTTCTGCTTTTCCTAACGCTTTAAATCCGTTTTTTTACAGCAAGTCAAAACTTCAAACAAAGAAGAAAGACCGAAATATTTAACTGAGTGTAGAGACTTAAAAGACCAAAAACTTACTGGAAAGGGAGACTTTAAGCCCAAACATCAAACTGAGTAGAGATACTGCAAGCCAAAACATTTAACTGAGAAAAAAGACTGCAACCTTAATCATCCAAATAAGAAACGAGACTGCAAATATGAAACTGATATGCAGAACTGCTAGGCAAAACATTCAACTAAGTTAATAGACTGCAAACTCAAACATCCAACAAAAGATAGAGACTTCAATATAAAAAAAACAATTAAAGCGAAAACGTTTTGCTGAGTAGAGATACTGCAAGCCAAAACATCAAAATGAACAGAGATATACAATTCTGAGTTGAAGGACGGAAAGGCACAACTTATAACTGAGTAGAAAGACTTCAATTCAAAAGATCAAACCGAGAAGTGAGACTGGAAGTATTTAAATCAAACCTAGTTGAGAGACTGAAAGGCACAAACATCAAACTAAGTAAAGCGACTTGTTGGCCAAACATCCTACTGAGTTGAGAGCCTGCAAGCACAAATATCAAACTGATTAGAAAGACTGCAAGCCCAAAAATTTAACTTAGACGAAAGAGTGGAAAGAAAAACGTCAAACTAGGTAGAGTGACTAAAAGGCAAAACATTCAACCATGTAGAGAGACTAGAAGGCACAACAGCAAACAAAGTATAAAGACTTCAATCCCAATAATACAACCCAGTAAAGAGACTATAAGGCTTTACATCAAACTGATAAGAAACACTGAAAGGCCAATAATCGTACAAATTAGAGCGACTTAAATTCTAAACATCCAATTGAGTAAGGAGAGACTGGAAGGTAAAAATCCTACTAAGTTGAGAGATCTCAAGCCTAAACATAAAACTGAGTAAAGAGACTGCAAGCCATAACATGCAAGACGAATCGTTTTGCTAAACAGCTTGGGCTCAGGTACTGGCGTGGTCTTTAGAAAATGGTCGCTGATTCGAAGAATTCCGGAGCCATTGATTTCGCTGCAGTTTCTTTGACGTCAATAATCCGAGAAGTCTGTCGACCAGTTATGGTCCGTTTATTCCCTTTTCTTCGTTATAAAGAAATTGTTGCGGAAATTAAAATTCAAATTGTTCTATAATGCGCTAGATCGATTAATTATTGTGATTTTCTGGTTTTGGTAAGCCCACAATAAACGACAACTGAAAGTGACACAGAATTTGAGTTCATTTTATCGTTTGTTTTGTTATTGGGCTTCTGTATTGTTTCCCTGTTATTCAAAGCGATCTGAGCGGTCAGGATGTTTCACCTCGTAAGGTTGCGACGAATGAGAGTTGGAGTGTATTGTCAACGATTATAAAACAGGACGATTTTAAGAGAAGTTTGGGCGGGGGGGGAAAGCCGAATGTTTCAGACGAATAAAAAAACAATATTTGATTATGCACGCTTTTTTCGCCTGAGACTTGCATGATCGCCACGGTTTTTTTTTATTTTAACAAGTTCAGCTTTTATCATTTAACAGCGTCAAATGGTAAACTCAAAGTAATTTAATTAATATGATGATATAAGTTACATTTTAATGTGCGTCCAGCAGCATACAAGTGGAGGAAAGGCGAATGAAATAATAATGATAATTGAATCAAGCAAGACCAGGATACGTTAAACAACTAAGCCTTTTTATGACACACATGTCTAAATACGGTAACAGATGCTAACGAAAAACAAAAGTACAATCGGCATTATTCCATGGCGTCAAGTAACGGGTCTATTCGACGTTTTATCAGAAGAGGTGACGACTCGAAAAATAGCCTTCATATGGTGGTTTACGAATACAGTAAAATCGATCACAACGAAGAAAAAACTTTGTTGCAGCTGTTGGTCGATCTAAGAGCCTGCCATCTTTGATATGGTTTATTTAGGTCGAACGCTTTTAGCAAACCTAAACAGCCTGTAAAGAATATAACCGACAGTAAAAGACGACGCAGCTCTACTAAGGCCAACCAGCTAGCTCTATTTAATCAAATAATTTATTCATTAATTTAGAAGCACGCCGTGTTGTTGATACTCAAACTAAGATATTTGATATTTTTATCGAAAAAAAATACGAAAATCTTTCTTGCGTACTCTTATAGTGTAAGGAAGCATTTTCGTTCATCTGTTAAACTTTTATTCGCTCTTCATGTCATGAGATCTTTAATAGTGCGCTTTTAAACGTCAACATTTGCCAAACCAAGCAGATAACACAGCAGCGGGTCTTCTTTCCTTTTTGTTAAAGCGTAACTCTGAGTAGCGTTTACCTGGAAAACGACTGGAAATGTCGTTAAACCGCCCTATGAAAGAAAAATTGTTGTAAGATAGAGGTTTAAAGTCACTTTTGGTTCTTCTGGTATAAGTATCACATCTGGTTTGTGCTGATCTGTTCTTTTATGCATTGGACAACATCGAAGTGCATGAAAGCGAATGAAACATGAACACAGCTCAGCTCCTCGTCGTCGACCTTTTGTCTGGTTTTGTGTGCGATGAATTCTTCGATTTGTCATTTGTCATTGTGAAGTCGTTCTTAAATTTGGATAAGTAGGAATTGAGTCTCGCAGATTCAAAAAATAATACACATTTCCATACCGACAATTCAAAAGCGCGCAATCGATTATGGTAGACTTCGAGGCGAACTTGGTTGGGGCGAACGTGGTCGGGGAGAGGCACACCGATTGGGTAAAGTTCAGTCAACCGGCCGATGTCGTCCACTGCCCGGAGATTCGTTGGCATCTCTACAGAGTCGCAGCGTTGACCGAGCACAACGAGAATGCGCCTTTAAAAGATTCCGTGGTTGTAGCGTGCGTGGATCCAATTCGATCCATCTTGGCGCATTTCCGTTCCATCAAAGACTCAGCAGCGACACTTTGGATCGGATTCTACCATCGAACTCCCTAGTCAAGATGAGATGCAATGCGTTCAGCAGAATGGCGTCGTCTTTTAGATAGACATTCGTGACTCTACTCTGGCGACTCTCGATACGTAAAAAAAAGCTCTTTATAAGACAAATCGATTTTAAACTCACGGTTTTTGAAAATTTATTCATCGAAGATCCCCTTTGTCATAGCACGAGCATGAAGAAAGTTTGTTTTTGGTTTTAAACTGTTTTCAATCCGTTGCATCTCTAGACAGCTTTAAGCACAAGTAAACTCACGTCTCATTTTGTTAGGAAACCCTTTTCTTTCGAATACAATGTAGCCTAAAAGCATGCTTGCATAGACATCTTTCTCAATAAAGTCTTCAATTCTAGAATACCTTAACGAAAACGCTTACAAATAGGTATTGGAAATGCATTATTACACAAAGCATGTTTACTTTAACGAATCGATAAAAAATAATATGAGGAATAACTAATCTGCACAAAACGTTGTTTTATAAAATAAATCTTAATATTTTTGAATTGGAATTTGAAGACCTTGATAATTTTTAATATCATTTATCTGCTTTTAACAAATAGGTTATTATATTTTATAATATAAAGAAGGCTTTAGTTCTATAGCCGTGGAAGTTGCTATCGGCTCTTGTTCTTTAGTTGGGGTATTCACAGGCGACGACGCAGCCTTGTCTAGTCTTCTTTTTCGACGCTCGGAGATTTTTGCCGCTATCAACCCATTTTCGAGTTTCTCGATATTGGCCTGCGAAGCAACAACGAGTTGACATTTTGTTATCGAAGTCCTCGTTGTTACGCCACTTCTACGTCGGAGATACGAAATTCGCACATCCATCGCGTTTCTATTTACCCCTAGAAAAAAGGGTGTATATAATGACACGCACCGTTTGTCACGCGAAGTTCCAAAAAGTCCCAAATTAAGCCCGTCTCTAGTCCTAATAAAACAAAACCCGTTTATTGATATTAATAACGACCATTACAAGAATTAATTAGAATTTGTGGTAAAGTTTATCAAATGCTTCAGTAATTATTTTCCTCTACACTAACTTCCCCTCAGACAAGAACCCCCTTCTTTCGCCGATCACTCTTGGCCCCAGCAGCCCAATGAAAACCGTTTAATCGTTTCGATGGAGACTTTAATGTACACCGTTGTCGATTTCCACGACGATGGTTTCGGGTCATGGGGTATCGATTACCTTGAAGTGTCCTATCCACAGGTAGTCGAGTTTCGTTTTCCGCGCGCGATTCATTACCAGGACCGACGGGCCTAGGTGTAGGTCTATTTTACGCCGACAGGTGCAGCTCAGCTTACGGAGTGTTTTGCTCGGCGTTTAATATTCCGTTCTGCGTCCGATCAGGCCTCCGTGACCGCCCTTGGTCTATGCATTCTGTTCTCGAGCGATTGCTTTTCAAATCGCTGGAACCCCTGGGTAAATTCTGAGCGGCTAATTACGACGTCTGGCAACAGGGTAACGCTCTCTTCCTCGGACAGTTTCGTGGGTTTCGTAGCCTCCGTCTCGGCGTGGGCTAGGCCGGCGAAGTTGGGTGCTGCATCGGGTTCGTTTAGGGGTTCTGAGGTCTGTTCGACTGCGTCGTCTTCTTGCGTCTAGTTCTCGTCCGACGTCCTGTATAGCGCGTCAGCGACTACGAGAAACTGTCTCGCTTTCTTTTGCAAAACGAAATCGTGGCGCTGTAGAGTCATCAGCCACCGTGCTATCTGGTGTTGGTGTCCTTGGATCTATGGAGGTACAAAATGGGGTGGTAGTCCTTGACCATCGTAAACCTTGTCCCGTGTCTGTAATCTTCGAACGTTTTTATGGCCTAAACTATCGCGAGACACTAGTGCTCGGTTTGGGAGTAAGTTCGCTCTGCCGCGTTCAGTGTTCGCAAAGCGAAACGAATCGCGACAGGATCTCCATTTTTTTCCTGCTCTAGCACGGCATCAAAGGCTGTATCGAATGCATCGGCCCGGATCGTAAACTTTAGTTTAAAATCCAGGAAGGGGGTTATCGGGGGGGGAGTTACTGACGATTAGCTTGAGCTTTCGAAAGCTTTCTGCTGCCTTTTTCCTTACACAAACAGCGTTGTCTTCAATACCAATCGGTTTAAAGGTTAGGCTATCTCAGCAAGCCCACAAATGTTCTCAGAATAGTACGTTACAAACCCGAGAAATAGCCGGATGTTTCGCACTTTAATCAGTTTTCCGTATTTGAGTACGACAGCTGCTGATTCGGAATTAGTCCTTAACCCTTTCGCAGAGATTATATGTCCTACGTATTTTACGGTGGTGTAGAACTACTGGCATGTTGATGGTTGTATCTAAAATCCGGCTAAATGCAGAATCTGGAGGTTTCGTACATGGTTTTAATGAGTCCTTAAGAAGACCATTTTGTCTACCATGCATGCGAACGCGAACGTAAGCCCTTTAAATAACGAGTCAATGGCACCCTGGAATATGGCAGGTGAATTTGTGAAACCGAAACCCATGACGTTAAATTTGTACAGCCTCCATAGTAACACAGAGGCTGACTTGTTGCAATCCTTCGGATTAACCCCGATCTGCCAGTACCCGCTAGCAAGGTGCAGCGTTGTAAAGACAGCTTTGCCATGGGGTTCCTCTGCTTGAAGATGACGGTTATACTGTTTCATTTTCCATAATGCACGCATAGGCGCCAAGTTCTGTCACCCCTCCGCTGGAAGAGACCTTGGCTCGCGTTAAAGCTCGCGCTAGGTTTGATGACCCTCGCGAGTAGTATTTTATCGACCTGATGCTTAAAAGCCTTCTTAAGCGTATACGCTATCAAGCAATACGTGTGTTTTCCGATCGTAGGGATATCGCACCGAAATTCGTAGGGTCGCCCTAGTTCGGCCGTCGAGCGGGGGAACTTGTCTCTATATTCCTTCACGATTGCTAAGACCTCATTTGGAGCTTCAGGGATCTCGAAAGGTTCAACGTTTTTCTTGTCCATAGGTTATACCCTTGACTTGTCGAACGTTACCTTCCGAGTGGAGGCTTCTCTCTCGTTACGCGGTATTCTAACAAAGAGCGCAACCTAAATAAGATTTTAATAGGCGTTAATGAGCAATAGTTCTTTTGTTCGAATGGTCTTAAGGTTGGAGACAATGCCTGGAATAACAATAATAATAAATATATAATTAATTATTGTTGTGGCCTTATTGAGGTCACGAAAACAAAATCTTGCAGCAGTTAAAAAAGGCAGAAAACAAGTATAAGATGTGCTCTGGAGAAAGTTAAAATCGGGACAAATAAGGAATGACCGAATTGTGATATGCCGCCGTTCTTGAGGGTATTGAACGGTTTGTCTACACATTGGTCGAAGAAGCGGAATAAAGGGGATAGGATTGGTAGCTTAAAATACAAGCAGCGATTAGTGAACAGATATTAAAGTGACGTTAAACAATAATTTCTTGAATAGAGAGAATAGGTAGACGTCTAGAAAAGACTATGACGGGTAAAAAGTACAAAATTAAAGGTCTTGGAAAATTGCTGGGGAAATATATACAATAAAAAAATTATATATACAGGTTTTTATGGAGCTAGAGCTTAAGCCATTTTATCAAATAACCTGTGAGACAGCGATTTGCACTTTCGAAGAGTCTCAGATAGACAAGCTTAAATAAAGTCTCCCTAACCTGCGAACTAGGAAGCAAAAGCGACGGTATTGACCGAAGACGGCATCTGCAAGATCAATCCATGATAACCGACTGTTTAAAATAACGCCGAGGAATTTCGATTTTGAGCTCGAAGCGAAATTATGAGAAAAAAGACTATACAGCCCAACATCAAACTGGGTAGAGAGACTGGGCAGCCAAACATCCAACTGAGACGAGAGACTAGAAGGCAAAACATCGAACTGAGATGAGAAACTGCAAGCGCAAACATCAGACTGAGTAGAGAGATTTGAAGTAAAATAATATTACTAAATTTAGAGACTGAAATACCAAACTTCCAACTGCGTTGAGATTCTGGAAGTCCAAATCTCAAACGTCGTAGAAAGACTGCTAGCCATTACTGCAAAATAAGTGGAAAACATGCTTGCCAAAATATCAAACTGAATACAGAGACTAAAAGGCGAAACATTCGACTGAAACGAAAAATTGGAAGTCAAAACATCTTACTGAGTTGAAAGACTTAAATACCGAACCTCCAACTTAGTTGACAGCCTGAAAGTCAAAACCTTCTAACGTAGTATAGAGCCTGGGAGTCAAAACCTCAAACTGAGTAGAGACACTGAAAGCCACACCTTCTAACTTAGAAGAAAGACTGCTTGCCCAAACATCTTACTGAATAGAGAGACTAGAAGGCAAAAGATCCGACTTGGTAGAGACACTGCAAGCCACAACTTCTAACTAGGACGAGATACTGTTTGCCAAAACATCCAACTGAATAGAGAAACCGAAAGGAAAACATCCGACTTATTAAAAAGAGACTGGAATACAAAACACATTTTGACCCGAGAGCCTGTAAGGTTAAACATCCAACTGAGCAGAGAAACTTGATAGCCGAACATCAAACAGAGTTAACAGACTAAAAGAAAATATATCCAACTGAGAAGAGAGACTAAAAGGCAAAACATCGAACTGAGACGAGTAACACGAAAGAAAAACATCCAAATGAGTAAAGATCCTGGAAAGCCAAACATCGAACTGAGTAGAGGGACTGAAAAGTCAAACATTCAACAGAGACGAGAGACTAGAATGCCGAACATCTTACTTAGTAGAGATACTGCAAGCCGTAGCTTCCAACAAAGTAAAGAGACTGCTTGCCTTAACCTCCAACAAAAAAGGGAAACTGGAAGGCCAAACATCGAACAGAGTAGAAAAACTAGAAGCTCAAATATTCAACTAAGACGAGAGACTTCATTGCCGAACATCTTTCTAAATCAAAACACTGCAAGCTACAACTTTTAACTTTGTAGAAATACCTCTTGCGCAAACATAAAACTGAATGGAGAGACTAAAAACCAAACCTCCAACTTAGTAGAGGGCTTTGAAGTCGAAACCTCCAACTGAGTTGAGAGACTACTAGCCCCGACTTCCAACTCAGTAGAGATACTAGAATAAAAAACACATTTTAAGCAAAAAGCGTGGATAGACAAAAATCCTATTGAGTAGAGGAACTGAACAGCCAAACATTGAACAGAGTATACAGACTGGAATGTTAAACATTAAACTGAGACGAGAGACTTTATGGCCAACCATTTTTCTGAGTAAAGAAACTGCAAGCCGCAACTTCAAACTTAGTAGAAAAACTGCTTGCCTTAATCTGAAAACTGAATAAGGACACCGGACGGCCAAACATTAAACGGATAAAAGAGAATGGAAGTCGAAACCTCGATTGGTATATAAAACGCTGTCATTGCTTGTTTAATGATAAAACTACGTATGCTTGTGCTGTTAA
>JAPUBX010004054.1:27632-291239 GCA_028672205.1 Proteocephalus fallax | reverse complement strand
TATTCATTTTTACAGCCAATTCACTGGACGCTAAAAACTTAACACGCCTTTTAGCTAACCAGTGAAATCGATCAAGGCATCTGTAGCTACTGAAGAGAAGAAACGATTCGTGGGGGGCAATGAAATCAGCCATCGTTTGCTCGTTGTCATCGAAAAATGCTTCAATGCGTATTCTATTTAAATATCGGTTGAGTGCTGCTGATAACCAGAAGAATGAAAGGATCTCGACCGACCTAAACTATGCGTTGTGAATCTCCTGTATTTGTGAAGGGATTCTGACCCATGAAATGTTCCACCTTCGCTGGGGATTAAGCGATGGAAAACGTGGAGCACGGACGCTTCCCAGAAAGACATAAAAAATAGGAGACACATTGCATGTATGTCTTTTTATAAATCCGGACATGAACTGTTCCATTGGAGAAGGGAGTCGATTCTGTAAATTTCAGTGATCGGAGAGCGATATGAGAAGATGCCGCCTTGGTGGAAATGACGAAGTTCATGAGACCTGAGACAATAAAGTAGTGAATGATGAGAGATAAGAGCACATGAGCGTTGAGGCTAGTAAGGTTCGTACAAGGTCGCCAACAATGTCGGGATAAAAATGTACCACAGATGAACGAGACTGCGCATAGAGAAATATCGGATATCCCTTTGCAAGTCATTAAATAATTAATTGGTTTAGTGGTTCCGCTATTCTGTTTTATGTCTCAAATAACTTCCGGAAAATGTTTGTCCAAACACCCAATCGCGTGCAACTGCTTTCAGTGATGAATACTTTTAGCAACCGCTTTGTCTGATTAAATACGCACCAAAGCATTATATTCACGCGAACCTCCCGTCGTATTTTAGATTTTATTTTAGCTATAATCTCAAATGACCCTTCCTGTGTTCGTTGACTGTCTGGTCACATCAAATCCCCCTTGAGAGGGAGGCCACGTCTGTGGAGGTCAGCGAGCATTCTTCTGCCACAATGGGTGTACCACTTTCTTTCCAGATTATTTGAATCGATTTCAGTAGGTTTAATGGCGCTTTAATCAGAAGAAGATGTGGGGTGCCATAAATGCTCAGTTTCTTTCACCAATTGCATCCTTACGATCCATCTGTTTTTGCAGGGCAAATAACACTTCGATTTTACATCTTATTTGGACTTCGATGTTACAAGGTTTTTCTTGTACACCGTGGACGCAGACCCTGAGGCCTTCGAATGTGATTCTGGTGAATTCCAGGCCCGAAGGATGTGGCATTAAACCTTGAGCACTTCTTCACAGCCATCTAATTATCTCATTGATCTGGGTTCCGCTTTCACAAAGTACAAATGGAACTCATTAAGAAGGACATTTCTTAAGTGGACTTCTTCTTCAGTCATATCAACGGCTTTCAAACGTTTATGAATCCGATTAATAGTGAAACACATGTCCGTAAATCTTCTTTATGATGGAATAACGCATTTTGGGATTGCCGGAATTGTTACCGGAAACAAACAAACAATTACTCTAAAAGTGTCTGAGGTGGACAGCAAAACACACAGCGTGCCGCCAAACAATGTTGCGATGGCGCGAAATTAGTCAAAGGATGCGCCTCTAATGGCAATTGCAGAATCCTCGGGATTGAAGTCAACAACACGTAAGCATCTTTGGCCCTTCATAAGAAGCAAGATTGTTTTTACTTAATACAAGAATAACCCCCTTGTAATACTAAATGAAGCAAATTCATAAGGTAAGAAATGCCAATTGCCCGCAAGACACCCCTAACAAGCGTTGCGAACAATTGAATTTCAAAATATCTCCTGAAAGCGAGCGAAATGTCCGGTTGACACAAAGCGTGCCCAATAAAAATTATAAAATAAAGTCGACCAATGAGAAACTAGCATGCCGTAATATTTACAGATGGCGGGACTTTCATGAAATACCGAATGGTCATACCACCCTGCTATTGAGTGCTTTTGACAATTCGTCCGCGTTTTTATGGGACGAAATGACTGCTTCGCCGTAACTACGAGCATAAAACGGTATAAAAATATGGTGGAATACCACATCTGCGTAGAATCTTTCAAAGTTATTGCGTCAATTCTTGGAATCATATGCACCCAAACTCAGACAAGACAGTTAAAACGATGTTGGCACACGAGTCTAAAAGGATTCTTAAAGTTAGCAATCGAATTAGAAAACTGTTGTTTCTGCTTTATTAAAGAATATTCCATAAGAGGTCGCCATTGCAGTGTTCCGGTTGGCGTAAGGTTTTGCAAATGAGATGCAAACGTGTTGAAAATGTCGTTTTGACGATGGGCTGTTAATATTTACGAAACGAGATGGATTGAGTATTATAAATGGTAAAAGTCAGAGTGTGATTTTGTGGTCGTAGTTTATCGACTAGCTCGTCATAACTGATTGGAGCTGACCTATGCCGAGTGTAAGTGTTCTCGGCTGGTAATAATAATACAAATTAATAAAAAATAATAATTTTAAGCGCTTTTTTAGCCCTCCTCTTCTGTCGCTTTTCGACGTAAGCGGAATTTTTATGGAAATCGTGGAATCCTCTGTATTGGAGTCCAGTCGTCAATGGTGGATAACAGCCTGTTGGAGAAACATTATATTCCCCAAGAAAACTATCTTATTGAATTAGGTCCATTCATTAAATCCTGTAACATGTGACAGCCACGTCGCTTGTCTCCCAACCAATGAATCAAGAAGAACCCAATCGATTGAGTGACTCATTCCTACAATCACAAATAGACCGACTGGCCTGACTGTCCCCAATCCCACAGGAGGTTGTTCGAGGTCAAGTCTCTTGAATTCCACCGGAGTCTTCTCCCTCAATGTCTTCCGATTGGTGAAGGAAAACGGTTACGGGCTAAAACGACGGAGAATTCTTCTCCTTTTGCGTCTTCTACGTCGACCGGTCCGAACCTCAAAGGGTCGTCTTCCTCGTGAGGCGAAGAATGCGATTTCGTTCTTTTTATCATTAATAGCTAAAAAAAACCTAGAAATTCTGATCATTAACAAGCGTTCGCTAAGCTTAAATTTGGCAGATAGCGGGACTTCTATTAAATGCCGAATGGTCATGCCAACCAATTAAAGTAACAAGAGGTCAGATAAGACGAATGGTATTTTCAGTCTCCTAAAATAACTCATCCATGACATCTCCCACACCATGTTTGGCCTCTGTTATCATTTAAAGGAACTCATTTAAACTTAAACCAATAACAACAGATGCTAGTCATTTCTCCTTAATAGAAAAAGGGATGCTTTCAGAGACCGGCGTACAAAAAACATAAATAGCCCGCAATTAAATCAGCCAATAGAAATGCTTGCAAAATTACTGGCGCCAAGTTTGGACGACCGGAAAGGGGAAAACACGGTATGCGGGCCGCTTTATGAATAGCAAATCATTCTAAAATAGTGACTGAATTGAAAAATCTGCTTTACAATAACAATAAAATGGATATTCCGCCTTTCCGCTGAGGTGACAATCCGTAAACATGCAAATGGATATTTAAAATGTACTATTTTTATAAACTTGATTGAATGACCAAGAATTCCTCAGTATCATTGTCTGTAAATGTCATATTTCAACATTGGGATTCGTGTCCAATGAGTGTGTTCGGATGGAAAAACTTCTTCTACTATTTTTTTTAATTTGGAGAAAAGGTCAAATCTGGAGATTTCTAACACACTGAGACACCGTTCAAAGACACTGACTTCACAATATATTCACAGAAGACGGTCGTACGTTCACTGTCTACCGATTAGGATTTATTTTTTTATATCCAAACACCCGTCAGAACTGATTCTCCATTGGTTATTGTGTGAATGGAGAAAGAGTTATCAGACAGTAAAAAACAAACATTTATACAAACGCCACGGCCCCATCTCACAGGGTCGCGCTGTCATCGGTGATGCTGGAATTTCCGCCCATATACGCAGGCACGAGTGTCTTTAAGGTGATCTGTGGGGAAAAAAAGGTTGTGAGAGTAGTTGAAGTCTCTAAAGAGCAATCGTACAATGTCTTATAGTACCACAACTACTGTTGCTTCTATTGCTACTTCGTATGCTTGCTGTCGGGTTTCACAGAGCGTAAAATAATCGGCATCCTTTGGTGAAGAAGCTCTCTGGACAGGGTTTATCAGTATGAAAGGACAAACCTCGTTTGTGGGACAATCACTAGCCTATACACCCCGGCCTTGCAAAAATGAAGAAAACTACTTATGACAATTTCAGTAGCGCAATGTTCACCTCGGGGTCGGAGAGGTTATTTGAGGTTGTCGGGGTTGCTGTCATCGTCACCGGCGTCTCTGAATCGAATTTGGCAGCTGCCAGAAGCCGCCGACATTGCTGCTGTGGCCGATGATGACTCTCCAGGCTGTCTGTGGAGATGTTGGCCGTCAGGAAGGTCGCGTTCCCGTCGCTGGAGTCCTTCGGCGACGTCTCCGACTCTAGACGGCCTTCGTGGGGCCTGGACGCGGACGGGCGGTGACAAATATTATTACTTAAATTGTGTGTGCGTGTGTGTGTTTATGTGCAAACACTAAAAAATGTGACATTTCCGGGAGGAATGATTCGGCAAATATAACGGCTAGTAGGGGGGATGCGCGCTTTGTGGGATTAAAAGAACAGTCGTCTTTCTTGTTAACTATTGGAATTGGGATTCAAATAAAGCATAAAATAGCTAAAATGAAGGTTTTGAAAAGGCGAAAGTCTGCAAATGACTTTGGAAACCTTTGAGACCGACTTTAAACAATAAAAATAATAATTAGAGTGGCATCGGTGAGGAGAAGTGAATGGCAGGGGAAGAGGGGACGATCTGCCGAAAACATTTTCTCCATCCAAAGGGACTTTTATTGGATGGAAAAGGGTAAATCTCGTTTGCCCTGCCCAGGAACTGTTCGACAAAGAGGTTTCATAAAGAATTCCAGTTGACGACAAATCTAACACAATTTTATTCAACAATCTATACAACTCTTATCAAATCATGTCGCTGGATGTGGACATGACGAATGCTGATGAGCGCACCTCTTACGTCGTCGGCGATTGGTGCGAATCTGTGATGTGTCGAAAAATGCCTTCTGTTCAACACCGTGCATTTCATTACATGAATTGTTATAAATATACACATTTTGTGCGTTATTATACTAATACCGTTCCAATAACGCATCAGGCATTAAAGTTTGTATCCCTATTATTGCGAACCCTTTTAATCCCCTAAATAATCAGGATCATTTGAAAGGTCTGTCAATTTATTTAAAGAAAAATTGACTGGCTAGCAGTGTAACCACAATAAAACACTCTATTTTTCTGAATTTAGCATTTTATTTTGACGACGTCATTCAGTGCAGCATAAGCTTTATTGCGTAGCTTGATGACCCATACTTTAATAATTATAATGATTGTAGTGGCTTCATTGAGGTCCCGAGGACCAATCATTTCAGCATAAAACAAGACAGCATTACGAGTATTAGATAAGATAATTGTCTTTTAGATCCTGCTTAACCTGCTCTGGTGAAACTAGAAATCGTGGCAAATAAGGAATGACGGGATTGCGATATGCCGCCGTACTTGTAGGATAGTTGATTAATTGGCTTCAAAACTATTTCTCTAACCGACGTCAACGTGTAAGAGTCGGAAATGAAGCCTCCTCATCCTCCTTGCCAAATAATTGCGGTGTACTACAAGGCGCAGTGCTATCTCCATTCCTTTTTAACTATTGCACGTCTAGCCTTCGGTCCCCTAACGCCGTGACACTAATAAAATACACGGATGACTTAATAATAATAATAATTGTTCAAAGTGATCTACTTTGTGACCAACTTTAATAGACGAAATAGTGTTAAATGATGGTCTCTTGGATCGACAGCAAAGGAAGCTTTTTTCGAAACGAAGTTGTTCCTTCATTGACGAAAGTCCTGCGAACTGAAAGCTGAAAATAACGCCAGGGAATTTGGTTTGACCAATCGGAAGTCTGTCGGGTTAAACTAATTTTCATGGGTTCAGCAGAAGGTTCATCACACCAGGGATCGCTTGTAAAGCTGTTGGGAATCCTTATTTCTTGTTCCATAAACCCTTTTGGTCAATCCCAGTCAATTATCTCAACCGAATTACAAACTCAACCAATTTAAACTGGGTGTAGCAATCAGGCGTCTGTTGTTGAAGCCGTTTCGGCACAATGCGTAAGGTGAATCAGCGGCAATCGGTGTGATTTCTTGATGTCTCAATTAGACGTGGTGGTCTCACGGTATGCCAAGTTTATAAACGAATGTGGTTCTGTAATCCGCCTTAGTTCCTTCACGCGCGGATTATAACATGGTGAGCTAGAGATTGTCTGTTTTCATCCTTATTGAAAGACTTGCTTGTTGAACTGCTCATTCGTTTCTCTTTTCAACTGTTGGAATGGGTTGAAAGGCAGTATTTAATTTCGGTTTCGGTAGTTTGTTGGTGTTGTGCCGACTGTTTTGTGTTCGTCTGTGACCTTGAGTTCGACTGTGGGGTCAGCCCACAAACCAGTAAAAAGGCGTCCGCCCGTTATCACGCAGCTGATTGAGACTGTCTCCAGAATACCTTCCAAAGAGTCTTAATGGAAGCATCCTTGAAGCCGTTTTCCCTCATGTGGGAGATCGCCACGCTGTATATAAATTATCTAACTGCCGCAGATCGCTAGAAACATTGTTATCAAACGCAGCAATAGAGATTTGGCGGTCTCTTCCAAAGTGATTCCTCAACTCCCTTAATCTGTCGGGCGTTTCTCAAAGGATAACTTCCTCGTTGCTATGGGAACAACCCAAGCAGCGCGGGTTAGTAAACTCTGACTAATATCTTGCATCATTTCAACAATTGACATTTTCACACGAAGGATGGGATGTTCTAACCTTCGTGGGGTTTTAAAAAACATTTTATTTGTCGCGAATTCCATTTGCATTAATGTAAAAGTATTCTAGGAGAGGTCACGAAAATTAAGAAAAACACTGAAAAGCAAGAAATGTTATGATTGGTGGCGTATTTTGGGTCGAGTAGATTACTGTTTGTTTTTTCCTTTAACCAATTTGTTTTCTACTTTAAGGGAAACTTAATCAGCCAGGTAAGCGAAATTTGAATGTAAAAATACGATTATGCCGTATGCAACGCCCTTGAAGTCACAAATCGATTGGCTCACTTTGTCGGCGGTAATTTTAACCTCTTGGGGGTGGAAACTTTATGATAAATTAAAAGACTGCAGTCTCAATTAGTTGTTTTCTTAAAAGAATTTAAGAGCAGCATTTTTCATTTCGCTTTTTAATCTGAAAATTATCAAATGTCGCGCTTTTTTTATTTTCACAGAAAACAACAAAGGTGAATGTGAGTCCAACTTCGACTGTTTAAAGCAGTAATCACTATCGAAGCGGCAGTTTGCTGGTTTTGTGGCCACTTTAAATTCAACACCATCGCATTCTAATGACCCATAATCGAACTTGCCGACGGCTTGGTGTTCGTCTGTGACCTTGAGTTCGACTGTGGGGTCAGCCGACAAACCACTAAAAAGGCGTCCGCCCGTTATCAGGCAGCTGATTGAGACTGTCTCCAGAATTCCTTCCAAAGAGTCTTAATGGAAGCATCCTTGAAGCCGTTTTACCCTCTAGCGGGAGATCGCCACGCTGTATATAAATTATCTAACTGCCGCAGATCGCTATAAACATTGTAATCAAACGGACCAATGGAGATTTGGCGGTCTCTTCCAAAGTGATTCCTCAACTCCCTTAATCTGTCGGGCGTTTCTCAAAGGAAAGCTTCCTCGTTGCTATGGGAACAACCCAAGCAGCGCGGGTTAGTCAACTCTGACTAATATCTTGCATCATTTCAACAATTGACATTTTCACACGAAGAATAGGATGTTCTAACCTTCGTGGGGTTTTAAAAACGATTCTTTTGTCGCGAATTCCATTTAAATTAATGTAAAAGTATCTGGAAGAGGTCACGAAAATTAAAAAAATACGGAAAAGCAAGAAATTTTATGATTGGTTGCGTATTTTTCGGTCGAGTAGATTGCTGTTTTTTGACCAATTAAAAGAGTGCATGATCAATTAGTTGTTGTACTAATTTGCCAGCAGCGGCATTTTTTATTTCGTTTTTTAATCTCAACAGTATCAAATTTTGCCCCATTTTATTTTCGCAGAAAACAAATGTAAGTCCAACTTCGACCGTTTTTATTGGTGCAACGAACTCAGTTCGCAAATACTTTATGCAGTATGTCCAATCCGCAAGACCTTCAATCATACTTGAATCCGTTATTGTTATGATACGTAAAATAAACTGAATCGGGTTCGCAAAAGTAAGGCCAATCAAAAACGTAGGCTAGACAGCTTGAAAGGATGTTGGCAAATGACATGCCGACAACAGTTTACAACAAGCGTTAAATATGACCAAGGAATTATCAATAGCAACCATAATAACCAGTAAGTAACGTGTGGCGTTTCGGCTAGATACATTTCAACGAATTCAAGTTAGATTCAATCCATAAGTTATTTTACTAGTAATTTGCATTTCAAGATACAAGAATCCGGACCTAGGGATCAAGGATGTCAGGTAAGAAATTAAAAAACAAGTTGAAGCCATCTTGGGAGCAGTATACCATGAAAGGAATGATACAGGCTTCCACAAGGTACCGTGATACGGTTTGAACTCACATCGAACTAAGTAACCGAGACAATTAATTTTGATGCTTAGTCGGCGTCGAAATGACGTAGTCTAGCGTGGCAACCGCTTGGCCTTCCTCAAACCAATCAAATACCTACATGGTGACCTTCCCTCAACCAATAAAATTAATGCCAGCCAATACAATGGATGGAAATAGAAAACAATAATCGATTGGAACCAAAATGGTCAATTGTAATAAAGTTTATTAATTTCAAGTTTGCCCGTCGAGAGTTTATCAAATGCTCGGACCCCTTCGAAACATATATCACTTCATTTCGAATTTTAGATCCAATCCATTGGATATGAGTCTATAGGAATGCCGGTGCTTTGCTGTTTTGAGATGAAGTTTTCGTTTTTGACAAACATTGTGCTATTTAATCCTCGTTTTAGGCTGTTGGTCGAGAGACATCTACCAAAACAAGTGTACGATCTCGTTTAAATAATCATTGTACTTCCATAATTCCTCCAAAAATGTTAAAATTTCGCTGTGGCTTTTGCATTGAAAATGAGTTTGTGGCACAAGGTAGCACTCTGAATTGAGTTCAAATGATCCATTCGCAATATACAGCGCTTTAAACAATCATGAAATCGCGTCAATTGTTGTCGTTGTAAATTGTTATGCATTCATTTTCGGTTTTAGGCTGAACACGAGTGATGTGAACTTTCATTGTGTGTATCTTATTTAAATATACAAACAATAAATTGATGGAAATATAGCCAATATAGCCGTTTCATCTTTTTTAATGGAATCTGTTACAATAGGATTTCAAGACCTTTTGAAGGAAAGACTGGTCGGAAAAGGAACTTTAAGGATGTATATCCACCTGTTCAAAGTAAAGACTACTGGGAATGGCAAACCCGATTCATAGTGACAGGATTCGAGATCGGTTAACGAATGAACGATGTCCAGAAAAGTAGAATATTTTAAAGCTGCACGTTTACCAAACTGCAAAGAAGGTTACTTACGCAGACAATGAATTTCATATGCTTCTGTAAGGACAGAATGCGCGGCGTTAAATTCAGAGGGGTGGTGACCCGAGTAGCATAAATCGGAGCTGGTCAAAATCGAAAAAAATGTTTTTTTGCTATGCGGCTAGTGCTATTGAATGTGTTGGGGTTATGTGCTATCCACTTCTTACACTTGGTCTTAACAACATAGTAAATTTTCCTACACGCGCAGGAAATCTTCTTGACCAGATATATAAGCATGACAAATAATCCCTGTGTAGAATTAAAATTGTACAGACTAATTTCATTGACTGTTTTTACTATATTGTTTCACTGTGATATAAAGATTCATCAAATTTAACTGATCGCACTGTTTTGTAAATCTGTTGTTACGGGGCTGATATTTTTTAACGGGGAAAAAAATCCCAGCCGCAATCATTTAAAACTAAATCGATCAGCCTTTAAGGTGATAAGAAAGGTCACTTCAGATTTTGTTCAATTTGAACGTGGTAATATTGCGCATATAGACAAGCCTCTTCAGATTGTAATATCGTAGTGTTGCTTAGTAACTCCTTCACTTCCCCAGGTGCCGGTATAAGCTATTTGAGAGCAGTTAGACGCTGATTTGAAAATATTCCTTGGTATCCGGTGAAATAAACGTTCGCTGTAAAGTTGTTGGAGATTCTACGGGGTAATATATTCAGGTTTCATTACGAAGTAATGAAGCAATGAATACTAATCTGATCGTAACCCCTCAATGCATGATCCAGGAAAATACTATGTATGTAAAGGAACGTACTTTAATAATTAATTTCTTCAAAAGCTTGAAGGAAGTATCTAGATTAATGTGAGATTAAACGCGAGTACCCTTAATCTGATTTCTACTACATATGTATTTTCGCCATAGCTCGAAATCAACATTGTTCATTCTTAAATTTGCTGACAGCAATAGGAGCTTTCAATTTTAAAGTTACTTTTATTTGCATTCAGCATCATTTGATTTTTTATATGTACAATATTAAAATAAAACTGTTTAAAAGTCACATTGAATTTAAGTCTTTTGAGACCATAGCAATATGGCATTCAAATGGGTATTATAATAACTTGAACATTATTTTCATATTTTTTCTATCATTTATTTTCAGACCGATGAAAAGCATTTCAACCTGCTAAATTTGTTTTATTTGCAGTAGGATTCCGCGGATGTTATTAATTCTTGGTTGTATTTCGATTGGTTGATTTACCTAAATGAGTATGTTTAATAAAAGTTATTATAACCGTCTATCATACCCTGCAGTTACATCTATCATTGACATTCTTTCTTTTTTTCTTTGAAATCGGCCCCATAATATTCTGTACACATATTGTAACGGGCTAGCGACATTCGAATTTATATCCCTGTTTGTGCGTTATATGATATGATTCGACAGATGTTTCGCATTACTGGTTGTTATCATGCCGCCTCTACATTTTTCAATCGGCATATTAGAGCCTGTGATTATAAACGTCAGAGAGGTTGATCATCGCGCGTTGAAAGAGGCTATGTGACGTTTCTTGCTGTGCATTGTGTAAAGTTTAAGGGGCTTTACAGCACCCTCTTTTCTGAATCTATCTGTGGGCCGTGCAGAATCTGAATTTCGCGAATTAAATACAGCTTCCCGTCGTTTCGGTATAGGGAACGTGTAAGAATGTGGAAACACTGCCGGGGAGAGAGGTAACTGGCGTGGAGGAGGGACGGGTAGTTACGGCGTTGGGAGGGCACGGTTTGGTGGGAAGTACGGGTATGTCATGTATCGGCTCTAGTTCACGAGCAGGGGCAGGGATGATTGGCGACTCGTCCTTGTTCAGCGTCCTGTTGTCCAAAACAATGCATTATATAGGGTTGCTGAATAAAATTTTCTATTTTGTTACTTGCTTATTTAATTATTATTAGTATTATCCTCTATCTATATGTCCGGGACACCACCTCCCTCCTCAATCTATACCCCGCCACCCTCGCTTTCGTCCACGGAGGACGACCCTTCCACGAAATCCGCGAGTCGTAGGGGTCTAGTGGTCTTCCGTTTCTCTCGTCCCGGCAGCCGGTTAAAAACTGTCTCGTCGTTGCGATGTAGTGTATGACGTATCCCATTTTCGATTTTAATGATGACGGTTTCGAGTCGTGGGGTATCGATCACCTTGAAGGGTCCTACCCACCGGTCGTCGAGGTTCTTTTTGCGTGAGCGATTCATGACCAGGACCCACTGACCTCGATGTAGGTCCTTTCCTCGACGTCGGCGGCCGCTCAGCCTACAGAGTTTTTGTCCTCGGCTCCGGATATACTGCAGGGTTATCTACCATTCTTACAGAACGGTAGATTATTCGTAGACCTTCCTGCCAACATCCCACTATTTAGTCCATCCCCTTCTCCGCTTTACCCATCCTCTTTATTACAAAGCTGAATTCTTTTCACACAGGTTCCCAACAACAATGCGGGGCTTTGTCTGCGAATATGAACCCATTTGTTTATGAAGTGTAAGCTTCCACGTTGTCGTTGTTGCTGGTTTTATTTTCACCCTTCCGTTTCTGGTGGTGGTGGCACCCCCTTTAGGCTGCGTTGTGTACATTTTCGAGCATTTTATGTTTCGGATTCTTGCAATCGAACATGTAATCATTTTTAATCGAATGTAGCCGTGCGAGGTATGTGTACGAGGTTGTACTATTTGCAGATTATAATTGGGTCAACGGAGGAAGATAATCTAACCAAAACATTATGCGTAGCTGTGCAGAAACAACACCATCGTCAGCTGCAGTTGTTTGGCCAGACGCGCAAATTTCAAACCGGTGCCTCTCGCCGTCACCTTGCCAAGTTTGGTGCCGTCGGTGCGGCCATTGAGCTCCTTGGTTTGTCGTCTGGCGACAGAACTCATTCACCTCTGTCTTCCGCCATCACCTTGCCAAGTTTGGTGCTGTCAGGTGGTTTTATGCCCGCGGTCGTACAAAATACATCACTGTAAACCCATTCGCACTTTAACGCTTCCCACGGTCAGTAAATAAATGTTCATTTTCGGATTAAATCGTAGAATAACAGTGGATGCGTTTTGACAAGGGAGGAGATGACAGATGTTTTCCCTAATTCGTTTAGAATGGCTGACCCCAACACAGAGAACTACCCAATGAGTCTGCGTATGCGCTCCTTCGCTGCGGAAGCAGGCAGCGGGGACGTTATCCGAAAGGAGTCCACCGTCTCCTCGGAGGATTCAGTGGCGCGGTTCACGGAGGTCTCGCGGGGAGCGCCCCCCTTCTTCCAACGCGTCGGTGGCAGCGACTTCTTCTCCGACTATCACCCCCGCCCGAAGCACCGAGGTGTCCTTGATGCCTGCGACCACGTCACTGAGTGAGTCTCGCTGCTTTCGCCTACTCCCTTCCCCATACCAGCCACATCTCCACTTGTGGATAGCATCCTAGGTCCGTTGGGTTCGATTGCCGTGTTAGAATATTACGGGTAGCGCCACGTGTAAAATATTTCCGTGCTGCTTCATGGCAAACACCAACGAAGTCTCTTTATCCTCTAAGAAAGTGGCTGAGGTTCACGCTTGTTTTCCTCAATCTTGTCTTCCCTTGAATTTAATGCGACTTGGCGTTGTCATCGAAACTCTCTCTCTGTGATAGTCGAAGGGTTTATTCTTCCCCTCCTCCTCCTCCTCCTCCTCCTCCTCCTCCTCCTCCTCCTCCTCCTCCTCCTCCTCCTCCTCCTCCTCCTCCTCCTCCTCCTCCCCTTTCACCTCTCCTGTCACATTTTGCCACTCAATGGCCATGGGTTGCGATGGGGCGCATTACCGCGCGGTAGACGCGAACCTTAGTCGGTTGCCGTGGACTTTTTGAATTTGGACGAATCTATTTTTTAGTCAGGTGTAATATTTTCTGCGAGTTCGTTTAAGGACGGTCTTAAATTTTGAGGATTCTGACATTGGGGGGTTTGTGCGGCTAAATGGCTCGTTCCTCGACAGCCTTTATAAGGAGACGGCTGGTTCGGTGGTTCAGCGGTTGGTTCTTGATTCCTTCTAGAGCTACACTAGAGATTCCTTCTAAAGTTACACAGGAGATTACTCCCAGAGCTTCCTTATAGAGCTACACTTGAGATTCCTTCTAAAGTTACACAGGAGATTACTCCCAGAGCTTCCTTCTAGAGCTACACTTGAGATTACTCCCAGAGCTTCCTTCTAGAGCTACACAGGAGATTACTCCAGAGCTTCCTTCTAGAGCTACACTAGAGATTACTCCCAGAGCTTCCTTCTAGAGCTACACTAGAGATTACTCCCAGAGCTTCCTTCTAGAGCTACACTAGAGATTCCTTTTAAAGTTACACAGAAGATTACTCCCAGAGCTTCCTTCTAGAGCTACACTTGAGATTCCTTCTAAAGTTACACAGGAGATTACTCCCAGAGCTTCCTTATAGAGCTACACTTGAGATTCCTTCTAAAGTTACACAGGAGATTACTCCCAGAGCTTCCTTCTAGAGCTACACTTGAGATTACTCCCAGAGCTTCCTTCTAGAGCTACACAGGAGATTACTCCAGAGCTTCCTTCTAGAGCTACACTAGAGATTACTCCCAGAGCTTCCTTCTAGAGCTACACTAGAGATTACTCCCAGAGCTTCCTTCTAGAGCTACACTAGAGATTCCTTTTAAAGTTACACAGGAGATTACTCCCAGAGCTTCCTTCTAGAGCTACACTTGAGATTCCTTCTAGAGCTACGCTAGAGATTCCTTCTAAAGTTACACAGGAGATTACTCCCAGAGCTTCCTTCTAGAGCTACACTTGAGATTACTCCCAGAGCTTCCTTCTAGAGCTACACTAGAGATTACTCCCAGAGCTTCCTTCTAGAGCTTTGCCAGCCATCGACCAGTATGAGCACAAAACGTTGTCTGGTTGTGTGTTGTTGGGTCTAACTTCTCTGTTGTTGAGAGACACGTGTTCGGCTCCTGGGATGTTTAAGAGTTGTCGGAAGAGGTTGTGAGGCAGGAAAACAGTTAGTAGTCGCAGTGCAGGATGACCAATAGTGCGTGAAAACGTGTGTGGCAATGTTGCCCCAACAAGGCGTGGTGCTCACATCAGTTAATGGTACTGAGAGAGTGGTTTTTTTATTAAACCTCCGCCCCCACGCGATTCAAGTGGGCTATTTCAGCACTCCACGAAATTTGTAATGCCACCTGAGTGCCGTGTTCACTAGATAGTTCGTAAAGTAATTAAATAAAATCGGGCGCGCTTCCTAGAAATGAAACGGTGGGGTTTTTAACAAGCAAAATGGCTGGGAAAATACACGCTGGGTCGATTGGGGGGGAGGCTAGGCCGGTGATGCATCTCATTCCCATAGACTCACGTGCAGTAGTTGTGGTGTACTGGTTGTCAGGGAGGAGTGGCACCTCTGGTCTTCACGTGGTCTGTCATGCCTCAGGGTATCCCCAGGTCCATGGACTTTGCTTGACGCTGAGCGGGCGAAACCGGTTGTTGTTGGTAGTTTGAAAGTTCAGGATCCAACGGCCAGGAAGACAGTTCCTATTCCATCGTATGAATACCTGCTGCCGACTTGCGATACGCACTCGCACCGAGTTGCCCCTCGTTCAGACCTGAAGACACCGCCTATACGAATTCATCACGAAACTTCATGAATCATATCTATGCTTGGACAGAGGAGTGTCCGGTTTGGAGGCCTCTATATGATAAAGCGCTGTGCATTTACTGACCGCCGAAATGGGATTCGAGAGGCTGTCCTATCCTAATAAAACGGCTAGAGTTACTACTAGAAACGTTGTTTCTACAGCTGTCATGAGTCGGGGGGTTGGTGTGTTCCTTCGTGTGTCCAACGGTTGTAGGCTTGGCAGTGGTGTGTCCGGGTTGAGGGTGGACCAGGGGGAGATTTATCGTGAACGGGTGTCTCCTCCAAAATTGGGTCATTGAGGGTTCAACAGCGGGTTCTCCGCAGGAAGTAGGAGGGATAGGTCAAGGTTGTGCAGAATTTTGGTGAAACTGCGTGACTATGTCATTCAAAAGTCATATCGTTTTCGAAGGGCCGCGGTCGGTCGTGATTGGGTCCCAACCAGTATCTGACAAGTGGAATGAATTTCTTTGGAGCCTTGTAATGCCAGGTTCCTCTAGCGATACATTTTTGGGCCACATTCGCGCGTAGTTTCAAGAAAATAAGCCGACATAAAACAATTATCTCCGCAAATGTATAGTAGATTTCCGCTTTGTAAATGACTTGAATCAAATCCAAACCGAAGCATAAAGAACACGTGGTTTCGGTGTTGAAATATAAGTTATTTTGTTTTACATCATTTAAACACAAATCGGGTTGTTTTACTAATCTACGAGGAAACCTGTATGGGCGTTGCCCCATTTTCTTCTTCCGTTGTCATGGTAGCGTTCATATTGTTTAGCTTTCCCACCAAGTGAAGACTTGGTATTCGTATGTCTGAGTCGGGGTCACTCGTAGTCACCATGCCACCAAAAACGGAAGAAGATGAAAAACGGTTCGTGTTTCTCTGTTATATTAATGTTTTGGGCGTCTGTGATTCTTTATCGTCCAAATGATGTATCGAGTTATTCCGACTACTGTTTTTACGGATTTACTGTAGTGGTTTCGGTCGTACATTAATTGGCTGTGTTATTTACATTTCGACATCAAAGATGTCAGTTGGTTCACGTTTGGTACTTTGGGTTAAGCGTTAAATAAGATGGTGAAATTCTTCCTGTGATTTTGCTAGTTTGCAATAAATGAATGCCTTTTTAATGCAAAACTGTAGTAACGATGTCTTTTTTCTTCGTTGGTATACATACTTACCACTGTTTTCTATTTCTGAGCTAGTGATGGCCTTTTATTATCTGAACCAGTTTACTTAGTCAAAAAATACGGCTGCCTAATGCCCGCTTCAGTGCTGTCGATTCACCAAGGTTTCAGTTGACGACTGTTATCGGTTGCGCCCTTTATTTTAACTTTGTCCAATGAGTAAACATGTCTACATTTCTAAAAATTGCGCATATTGATTGGCATGATATGCGCGACGTTGTCTTCTGTTATACATTGTCTTTGATATTTTTTGTTAATTCTTCTTTTTAAATTCATTCCGATTTACAATTTGCATATTTTGCGTTGTTTTTGGTTAACTTTTGTGATGGATAATAGTAACTAGGTCTATTTTCGAAGTCTCGCAAATTCTTTTGTTTTAATTTGCTACACATAAAAGCGTTGGTTCAATCACCAAGGTTGGTGGAAATAGTATGAAAATGCGTTCTGCAAATTCGAGAGATTCGCTTATCTCGCCTTCTTTGTCTGTAAGAACACAGCCTTTCTATCGAAGATGTTCTAATAGACTTGATACGTGAGTTTTGCGTTGATTATTATCCAACATTATTCATCAAAATCTTATTTTAGAGCAGTCAAATCATGTTTCTCCAAATGTCGGCGCAAGAAAGAATATCACTCTCGCATGGTCTCCATTGGCAAACCATCGCGCCTTCAGAAATTGCCCCCAAATGTTATCCGCAACCAGAAGTACAATATATTTACGTTCATCCCACTTGTGAGTTTCGAAGTTCCGTGTAGTTCAATGTTACCATTATTACTAATAATTTTCCTGTTTTATCCGTTTATTTTAGGTTCTGTTTGACCAATTTAGTGTTTTTCTCAATCTCATTTTCTTGATCATGGCATGCAGTCAGTTTATTGAGGCTCTTCGAATCGGATATTTGTACACATACTGGGCCCCACTTGGCTTCGTCGTGGCTGTAACCATGGTTCGAGAGGCCGTAGATGATTTCCGTCGATGGCGTCGTGATCGAGAAGTCAATAATACTCTCTACACAAAGATTATTCGAGACAATCAAGTGACACTTGCCAGTGCCAAAATACAGGTAACTTGGATTGCATTTATGAGACCATACATGAGTTGGCAAAAAATGTAAGTAGCCTACACATACGTCGTAGAGGTTAGATCTTTCAAACATATTTATCGTGGCAAGGTTGTGCGTTTCTTAATGTATCCAAAAAACCACGAGTCATTGATTACTATTTATTTTGGAAAATTTAAACGTAATTGTTATTTGAAATTACTACGAGCATGTTAAATTAATCGCAGATGCGATGGATATGTAAATGTGTCAGCTGATGATGACTAAACATCCAGTTAGTGTGTGTTACTTCTGACGATCCGGGATTGCGTTTGGTTGTGTGTGCAATTTTACGTTCTTATAGTCTCTCTGAAGCTCCACTCAATGATTTTTACAAATCGACGCTTAACTGCTCTAAATAAGGCTACTTATCTATTCTTTTTCGATCCGACGCAGGTGGGTGACATAATTCTGCTACACAAGAATCAGCGAGTGCCAGCAGACATGGTTTTGCTCTGGACTTCGGAGCCCAACGGGGCATGTTTCATCCGTACCGATCAACTTGACGGCGAAACCGATTGGAAATTGCGCACCGCTGTTCCCGTCACGCAGAATATCGTCCAGGACGCCCAGGGACGCCCAGAGGTCCTAGCTGACATCCAGGTATGGTAGTCCGCCATCACCTTTTCTTCGTTATCTTAGATTTGAAGGGAGTAGGCTGGTTTTCCTGGAGATATTTGTGACGTCTCCTTCCCCTCCTCGGTGGAGAAAAACATCCGTTGGCGAGGGACCTGGGTTCCACTCCCAGTGAAGCAACCGTTAAACCCTAGTAGCAGATAGTCGCGACTGAATCGGGATTTGAATCGAGAGGGCTGATTTTCCTGGCGTTTTTTTGTGGACCCTCGTGACGCATCTCTCTCTCTCCCTCTCTCCGCAGGCCCAAGTTTACGCGGAGGCTCCGAACCAGCGCATCCACAGTTTCGAGGGAACCTTCGCACGCACCGACGTAACCGTCGTTGGCAGTGGTCAGCAAATCGACGGTGACGAAAACGAGGCATCGCTCTCGGTTGACCAGACTCTCTGGTCCAACACCGTCCTTGCCACCGGGACTGCCGCCGGCATCGTCGTCTACGGGGGCTCCGAGACGCGTGCCGTCATGAACTCGAGTAAACCACGCACCAAGATGGGCCACATCGATCGCGAAATCAATAACATCACCAAACTCCTCTTCGCCTTCGTGATTATCCTCTCACTGATCATGGTGGCGCTGAAGGGGTTCCAGGGGGCCTGGTACATCTACTACTGGCGGTTCTTCCTCCTCTTCTCCTACATCATCCCGCTAGCGTGAGTCCTGAACCTTCCGCCCACCCGTCGACTCTACGTTCCCACTTAGAACTTCATTTAGCGGGGTTAGGCTTTAATTAGACAAAGCAACGCTGCCCACGTTTTTTCTACGGAACCAGAGCCGTCTTCTTTGTCGCGGGCATCGGCTCCTCTGAGAGGATGAGTCGAGAATGAATGCCACTGACTGCCGCCCAGGCATCGTCGTGCTTGGCAAGGTGACGGTTAGAGGCACCGTGTCTGGCCGTCATCGGCGTTGTAGAACGGTCTCCGCTTTAGAGATTCCTCGCTTCCAATCTCCTCGTTTCTTCGACGCGTATTGGCCAGATTTAACAGCTGTAGGTGGGGCGGTTAGCGGCATGGGGGATAAAATGTTGGGTTGATTGATCAGCGGCCTCTCCTCCTCCTCCCCCCCGCCCCACAGACTACGCGTAAATTTGGACATGGCCAAGATCGTCTACTCCCTGATGATCTCGCGAGACGCCGATCTGCCCGGATGTGTCGTTCGCAGCACCACGATCCCCGAGGAGCTCGGTCGCATCACCTACCTCCTCTCCGACAAGACGGGCACGCTCACCCAGAACGAGATGGTCTTCAAGAAGCTCCATCTCGGCAGCGTCGCCTTTGCACAGGACTCCATGGACGACCTGGTGGAGTCGCTTCGCCGCTTCTTCGACGCCGCCGCTTCGAAGGGCGCCGCCGGCGCCACCGACACGGGAGGAAAACAGCTGCGCAAGACTGGCGACGACCGATTGGTCGAGGCCGTCCTCGCCATCGCCCTCTGCCACAACGTCACGCCCATGAACGACGACAGCGCCGCCGCTGACCACGACGACGATGAAGCCTCGATGAAGGCGGTCGGCGCTGTGGATGCTTTCGCTCTGCCCACCGGCTACCAAGCCAGTTCACCGGACGAGGTCGCGCTGGTCTCGTGGACCGCCACTGTCGGTGTCACCCTCATACACCGCGACCAACAGGTCATTGCTTTGCGTCTCCCCAATGGTGAGTTGCCATCGCCTCCTACTTAGACTCACTTAAGTGGCAGATGGGTTTTTCGTGTTGTTCTAGTAGGCCGTCTACTTACTTGGAATTGAGTAGTATTGTGGGCTCCACGGTAATATTTAAGTGTTTTCTTGCGGAACTGTTGCCTAAAGGCCTGGCTATCCGTCCCATCCGAGCCCATTGTTTCGAATCCCGACCACTACTCACTTTTAATTAAGTAGCGTTCTCGCATTGTAGGATCCACGGTCTCCTACGACATCCTCCAGATGTTCCCCTTCTCGTCGGAGGCCAAGCGGATGGGCATCGTCGTGCGCGAAAAGGCTACTGGGCAGATTCACTTCTACGTGAAGGGCGCCGACGCCATAATGGCCAACCTCGTGCAGTATACGCCGTGGATGGAGGACGAGGCGGGGAATTTGGCCCGCGAGGGTCTCCGCACGCTCGTCGTCTCCCATCGCGCCCTCACCGACGATCAATACAACGACTTCGCCTCCAGGTGAGCCTTTTTCCCGATTCATCAGCGGGAGGTGGACGATGGGGTGGGGGGCTCAATAATGCTCCCGACAGCATCAGAAGCGCTTATAACTACAGAAGGTCTATGGGGTGCGTCACTGGAAACATAACTGGATCACAATGGTCTCTGATCGCCGCGTCTAGACGACCACGCACCGCGACCTCCATGACTCATTCTCTGGCCGCGCCACAGATGATACGTGAACCGTGAACAGGACCGCGTGAGCTCTACGCCTGAAGCAGCCGCGTTTTATCATCTCTGCTCAGAAATCTTGAACAGCTGATCGTACGGACCTGGCATTTCCCAGCTGTTCGAGGATCCCGAGTGGATGGCTCTCCGATTGGCCTGCAACATCGACTGGGGACCTTGCGGGTAGAATTGGGTTGCGTTCTTCCAATCGATTGACTGAATTCTCCATTCAGCTGCATTAATTGGCTGGATCAAAAGACCAAGATGCACAGGTCTTTGAACTCGTTTTTTTCCTTCCCTTAGATACCACCAGGCAACCATGAGTGTCACTGAGCGCGCCTCAAAGGTCCAGGCTGCCATAGCAACCCTCGAATGTGACCTTCAGCTTCTCTGTCTTACCGGTGTCGAGGACAAACTGCAAGAGGGTGTGAGTCATGGTTGTTTGATGCTTCGATCCTCCAATGAGTAGTTACCAGCTGTCATTATTGTAACAAACGGGAACGGTAGAGGGTTTGAGTGATTTACGTGTGATTCTGGGTGTCCCGGGCAGAAGTGCAGAAGTTCCGATTTCAAGTCTTTGGGACTGCCTGTTTTGAAAGTGTTTGGACGACGTTGCCTAGCAAACGTTGTAGACCACACACGTGTGTTGATCTCTCGTGCGACCCGCCTAACATGGATCACCCATGTCGTGAATCGAAAGCTAAACGGATTATGCCGGCTGCTAGGTTCCGGGGGCTCGGTTTTTCACTTTTTCGATCACGTTGGAAATGTTTCACCGACTTGGAGAGTCGCAGCGAATATCGTATATCTCGCGTTAAATTAGGGGATGTGGTCTGCATTGAGTTCGGTCAATTTATTCGACAGTACGACGAAAGAGCATCCCAAGGTCCCCGGCGTGTTTAAATAAATCTACAGCCCCCACCCCCCCTGCAACCACATCGGCGTTTCAGCTGGGTCGCCTCGTTGCTGCGGGAATACGGTCTCGGGGTGATTCTGGAAGGTTCTGAGCTGACTGGCGTCTCTCGCACTACCGTCGCCGGGAACCCAAACCATCGGCTGGACTCGGGAGGGAAGACTGGGCGGGGGAATAAGGACACGGTGGTGTCGAGGTGATTCTGGAAGGTTCTGAGCTGACTGGCGTCTCTCGCACTACCATTGGCTTGACTTGACATCTTCCTCTATCCTCCTCCTATTCTTCTCGTTTCTTTGTCCCCCCCCCCACAGGTTCGTCCCACTCTGGAGACCCTTCGCAATGCCGGCATCAAGGTGTGGATGTTGACGGGCGATAAACTGGAGACGGCTGAATGCATCGCCAAGTCGTCTCGCTTGGTGCCCCACGGACAGGCCCTCCACGTCTTCCAGCCGGTGGTTGGACGCTCGGAGGCCCATCTCGAATTGAATGCCTTCCGAAGACGTTGCGATATGCCCCTCGTTATCACCGGCTCCTCCCTTGAGGTATCGTTTCCTCCTCCCCCTCTTCCTCCCTCTAACTTCTCCCCACCTCCGCTCTTCAGCCAGCCACCCAGATAACCATGCACCTTGCTCCCCCACTTATAGGTGTGCCTGCGTTACTACGAGCACGAATTCCTCGATCTGGTTCTCCAGTCGCCGGCGGTCGTCGTTTGCCGGACCTCGCCCACGCAGAAGGCCGGCATCGCGAAGCTCCTGAAGGCCCACACGAACGCCATCGTGGCAGCCATCGGCGACGGCGGGAACGACGTCTCGATGATTCAGTCGGCGCACGTGGGCATCGGCATCGTTGGCAAGGAGGGGCGACAGGCCAGTCTGGCATCCGACTTCAGCATCACGCAGTTCTCGCATGTGGCGCGCCTTCTGCTGGTCCATGGAAGGAACACCTACAGAAATACGGCGTCCCTGTCGCAGTTCATCATCCACAGAGGTATATTCCGGCGGCGCCACCCTATACTCCACTTCTTCTTCTTCCTCCTACGCCACCCCCTCCCCACCCTTTTTCCATTCTCCGCCTTTTCGTGTAGATATATTGGTTGGTAGTGCGTTTGCTGCATTAATCAGTTCACCACGTTGTTAAACCGCACCGTTTGCGCCTCCAGCTAAAGCAAACAGCCCTCAAGAGAGATGCAACCACTTCTCTGCCATCTTCCATCCATAGGTTTCATCATCAGCGTGATGCAGCTCATCTTCTCCGCCATCTTCTACTTCGTCTCGGTGGCCCTCTTCCCGGGCTTCTTGATGGTCGGCTACGCCACCATCTTCACCATGTTCCCCGTCTTCTCATTGGTGCTGGACAAGGACGTGCACGACAGTGTCGCGATGACCTATCCAGAGCTCTACAAGGAACTCGCCAAGGGCCGAGAGCTCACCTTCAAGACCTTCTTCGTCTGGGTCCTCATCAGCATATACCAGGGTCAGTTCAGCGGCGCTCACAGCATCTCTGGTTCTGGCTACAGCGACGCACGCCCTAAACGGTCTGCTGACCCGTAGTTGGTCTCGCCAGTCCCCTTTTGATGACGCACCTCGATCGAATACTTCCAATCTCCTAGTTTCGTTGACGCACAGTGGCCGTAGGTTGTGATGAGGCGAATGTTTGTTCGAAGGCAGTTTCTGCAACGCGCATTCCTTGTTAACCGCTTTGAGGTATAGTGGTTGAGAGTGGTGTTCAGAGCACGTCGAAAAGACTTTTGTGGTTATCTCCAGCACGACTGCCTTTTCAAGGCTGTTTATTCGGCTTATTACCGGTAGCAGGACAGTAGGGGTGTCTCCCACGACAAAATGATTGCCAACGAACTCGAGGTCGCAAATCGAAAAGGTTGGGGTCGCTTGTGCGGTCGATAATGTTGTCGACTCCGCGGATTTGGAGGAGGAGGGGGAACGCCGAGAAGGACCTTGGCGAGGAAGAGGACGAGGAGAAGGAGATTGGCGAGGAGGAGGGGGGTTGTCGAGAAGGACCTTGGCGAGGACGAGGAGGAGGAGAAGGAGATTGGCGAGGAGGAGGGGGGTTGTCGAGAAGGAGATTGGCGAGGAGGAGGACGTCGAGAAGGAGATTGGCGAGGAGGAGGGGGGTTGTCGAGAAGGAGATTGGCGAGGAGGGGGAACGCCGAGAAGGACCTTGGCGAGGACGAGGAGGAGGAGAAGGAGATTGGCGAGGAGGAGGGGGGTTGTCGAGAAGGAGATTGGCGAGGAGGAGGACGTCGAGAAGGAGATTGGCGAGGAGGAGGGGGTTGTCGAGAAGGAGATTGGCGAGGAGGGGGGAACGCCGAGAAGGACCTTGGCGAGGACGAGGAGGAGGAGAAGGAGATTGGCGAGGAGGAGGGGGGTTGTCGAGAAGGAGATTGGCGAGGAGGAGGACGTCGAGAAGGAGATTGGCGAGGAGGAGGGGGGTTGTCGAGAAGGAGATTGGCGAGGAGGAGGACGTCGAGAAGGAGATTGGCGAGGAGGGTGGACGTCATTACGTGCCTCTCCGCCCTCGTCGATCGATGAACGGACGTCCGCGGAGACTGAGTTCTCGAATTGCAGGTGGTTGGCAGGGAGGTGAACCCATGTGTGGCCCATGTGTGGAGCCACCGACATGTTTTTAATTATTCAGAGAACAATGCCGAACTGCGTGGCGGCTACTGTCCGCACAAATATTATTTTTCGATTCATTGAAGTCAGGTGGAAGTGACGATTTTCATAGAAGGCGCAGAATACGTTTTCTTGAATCAACGAAATAACAAAAAAAGTGTATAAAGCGCGCCAAACAAAAAATGGCTCTGGATGTTTCAGGGGCGGTGATAATGTACGGCGCGCTGATTCTCTTTGATGCCGACTTCATTCACGTCATCTCCATCACCTTCACCTCGGTGCTCCTCACCGAACTCCTCATGGTCGCCCTCACAATCCGCACCTGGCACTTCGTCATGGTCCTCGCCGAACTCGCCAGCCTCGCCATCTACATCGTGGGACTCGTGGTCTTCAAGTCCTTCTTTGGTAAGCCTTCCTCCCTTCAACCCTCAGCTCCACCTCCTTCTCGTCGTCTTCCTCTTCCACTCCTCCTACTCTACCCCCCCTTCAACCCTCAGCTCCACCGCCTCCACCTGCTTCTCGTCGTCGTCGTCCTCTTCCACTCCTCCTACTCTACCCTCCCTTCAACCCCCAGCTCCTCCTCCTTCTCGTCGTCGTCGTCCTCTTCCACTCCTCCTACTCTACCCCCCCTTCAACCCTCAGCTCCACCGCCTCCACCTCCTTCTCGTCGTCTTCCTCTTCCACTCCTCCTACTCTACCCTCCCTTCAACCCTCAGCTCCACCTCCTTCTCGTCGTCTTCCTCTTCCACTCCTCCTACTCTACCCCCCCTTCAACCCTCAGCTCCACCGCCTCCACCTCCTTCTCGTCGTCGTCGTCCTCTTCCACTCCTCCTACTCTACCCTCCCTTCAACCCTCAGCTCCTCCTCCTTCTCGTCGTCGTCCTCTTCCACTCCTCCTACTCTACCCTCCCTTCAACCCTCAGCTCCACCGCCTCCACCTCCTCCTTCTCGTCGTCTTCCTCTTCCACCCCTTCTCAAACTCTTTGCAGCCACCTCCAACACCTCCACCCCAGAGCTCCTAGATCGCTTCATCGGGATCGCCCGCATACATTTATTCGAAATGCAAATAGAAACCTTTCAATTTCTTATAATTTCTTTGATCCACGCATGCATGACTGTTGTTATCCTTTGTAGACCAAGCCTTCCTGATGACCTGGAACTTCATCTGGAAGGTCTTCGCCATCACCGCAGTCAGCTGTATACCCCTAGTCATCCTTAAGTGTATCCGCTTGAAGCTGCGTCCCCCGATCTACTCAAAACTGCAGTAGTAGTGTATCAAGAAATCGGAATTCCCCACCAATCAACTAGGGCTTTCACCACATCTTAACATCCCCCTGATCAACACGGACCGAACAACGAAAAAACACCCCTTCCCCACCTTCAACACAACTTGGAGTATTATCTAATTTTGGTTCACTACTTTGTCGCTATCCCAAACTTTAACAAACAATAAAGTCACAGAAGAATTGTGTTTATCGCTCTCGGGGTAGGTCGAATTTACAGAGGTGTCGGCACAGAGGTCAAGCCCCCAAATCGATTAAGCCAGAAGAGGTCGAAAACATTGCTAGCGCCCTCATTTCTCGCTTCCTTATTGGCTACTGTGCAATCAATTAGAATGATTGATTTTTCCTTTTTCGCTAAAAATACCATTTCCACGAATTTATTTGTCCAATACCACAAATGTGTAGCCATAAATCACTTAAATACTACTCTTAGTAGTATGCGAAGGCGGTTCACATTCCATCGCACAGATGTTGCCGACAAGCGGGACGCTTCGCTGTTTGCACCACCTCTACAAAATCTCCAAGAAACTCGTTTCACACAATATCCCACCCCCTCTGCAGAGATGGACGAGGAGGAGTGGGAATTTAACATCTAATTCTCCTGGAATTCATCTGCGCGACTCGTTGAACCCTGAGAGAAGCTGGACACGGCAAGCCTCGTGGACTCTTCGGTGGAGGCGTCTCCGGCCCCTGGCGAATCGGAGGACGAAATTGATCCGCTAGAGTAGAAGGCGAGGTCGCTGTTCTTGTTGTGTGGTTGGAAACCGATGGACGTCTCCCTCTTGGGCGTGGAAGCGGAGACGAGGAGGTCGGGCGGTCGATCGGAGAGTCTGTGGGGACTGTAGGCCGAAAAACCAGATGGACATGGTTACGTCGGTTTCTGGGACGTCGTCGTCGAGGACATCATTGATTTGGAGGTGTCTAGAAGGAGAGTCGTCTACGGGAGAAAATGTTGAAAATCGAGATGCATCGAATCAACTCTCGCTACCTCGGCGCTGTGGGCAATTTCCCAACCCAACTCATCCGCACACGCTACTTATATTGTCTTAGTAGCAGTCTTTTGGGAAACAGGTTGCATCGTTCGCAACTGGCTTATTCGCCCAGATACGAAGGACGCTGGACCTATTTTCAAGTTGTTAAGGGTTCGATGCTAATTCACATTCATTCCATGGCAATTTCCAACGGTAACGCACACGATAGCATGTACCAATCGGTGGTCGGTTTTACTGGGGTGTTTGACCTGATGCGGGTATGCACTGGAGGGTGTGATGATGGTAGTGTACACGAGACTGTAATTCTCTCGTTCTCTGTGTCTGGGGGGTGGGGCAAGATTAAACTTTTCAGAATGCCACAGTAAAAGACAGGATCGACTTCTTTTAGCTATGTTTTTAGGGCAATTAATCCAGTTTCTTTTTGGAGATTTATTCCGACAGTTGGTAGATATAAATGTGTAGAATGTGTATCATTTACTGAAACTATTTAGAACTGTAGAAAAATACTACGAAAATGGGCGATCCATGAGTCAGTTTGCTCGGTACAAGATATTAAAATGCATAATCATGAAAGCATTTACAAAGATATACAATTTCTCAATTGAGCGGCGTTCACGATAATTGGACCAATCACCACAATGCGAATTTGTGTAAGGATTTGGAACTTAAGGTTCAGTTGGGACAACCGATCATCGGCCACGTCGACAATTCGCTAATTTCAGTCAAGAACAAGCGAATGATTTAGCTGAAAAGGGTATCTTCGCAGACGAAGCTCATTAAAATATCAATGTTTACGCGAACAAACGAAATAACCGTATTTGGACATTGGAAAATCCACGGAAATATGTTGAGAGGCCTTTAAATTCGTCTCGTGTTGCTGGTTGGTGGTCTGCTAGTGTCATATTCTTGGAAAAAGTGATATCGTGACATGTTAACAACGTTGAATGGTCTATTACTGATGGTATGGATATTGACGACGCGTGGTTTCAAGAAGAAGAAGAATCCGTACCACACCGCAAACGAATCCAATCGATAGCCCACGAAATTCAAAGAAGAATAATCGAACGCAGTTATGAAGCAGTTAAGCCACTAAAGTTGCCGTATTTAACGATTTTGGGATATTTTAAGTGGGACCATCTCAAGGTGCGAGTTTATCCAAATAAATCAGAGACAATTCAAGCCTTGTAAGACAACATTCGGCGCGAAATTGACGTGACGGAGACCCAATTAAGTCGAAATGTTTGGTCATTCATGAATTACAGATCCTCCACTGCCTAACAACTAAGCAAATAAGCAGACGATGGGTTTTCGTTCAAAATGTTGGTCTAATTTGAATCGGAAAAAGAAACGGCAACTTGCACGACTCTTTAGGTCCACAAGTATATAATCACTTCGACGGTTAATGCCCCAGAGCTTCTCTGTAGCCAGACACTGTCTACCTTGCCCCGTCGTCAAAAGCCCATTAACCATTTTTTTAGACAATCAATGAAAAAAGAGATTTGTGCTAATCATGCAACACAACGGTTGTTTTATTTCTAAATCTGTCTAATAATTATCCGCAAGCGCATGCATACAAGTTGAACGCACAAAAGAACGTAAAAATCACGCTATTTCTTCGTCCCCAGAACACTACTCATAAATATCGTCATCTTCATCGGATTCCTTTTCCTCACGCGTCGAAATATCATCATCGTCATCATCATTCTGATCTTCATCGGATTCCTTTTCCTCACGCGTCGAAATATCATCATCGACATCATCATCCTCATCATCATTCTGATCTTCGTCGGATTCCTTTTCCTCACGCGTCGAAATATCGTCATCGACATCATCATCATTCTGATCTTCGGCGGATTCCTTTTCCTCACGCGTCGAAATATCATCATCGGCATCATCATCATCATCATTCTGATCTTCGTCGGATTCGTTTTCCTCACGCGTCGAAATATCATCATCGTCATCGACATCATCATCATTCTGATCTTCGTCAGATTCGTTTTCCTCACGCGTCGAAATATCATCATCGTCATCGGCATCATCATCATCATTCTGATCTTCGTCGGATTCGTTTTCCTCACGCGTCGAAATATCATCATCGACATCATCATCATTCTGATCTTCGTCGGATTCGTTTTCCTCACGCGTCGAAATATCATCATCGTCATCGACACCATCATCATCATCATTCTGATCTTCGTCGGATTCGTTTTCCTCACCCATCAAAATATCGTCATCGACATCATCATCCTCCTCATCACCGACATCATCAACATCATTCTGATCGTCATAATCATCAGAAGCATTGTCATCGGTATCCATGGTATCGTCAATATCATCTCCTTCATCTTCCAGTGTTCCTCGATGCTCTTCAACCTCTTCTCCAGTCGAAACCTCGTCTGTGGTAGCTGATGTTTCTGGTTCCACGGATATAGTCGTTCCAAGGCTGGTGGTAATCTCTTCGGTGATTGAAGATTCGTCCGTTTTCCCCTCAACCTCTTCTACAGTCGAAACCTCGTCTGTGGTAGCTGATGTTTCTGGTTCCACGGATATAGTCGTTCCAAGGCTGGTGGTAATCTCTTCGGTGATTGAAGATTCGTCCGTTTTCCCCTCAACCTCTTCTACAGTCGAAACCTCGTCTGTGGTAGCTGATGTTTCTGGTTCCACGGATATAGTCGTTCCAAGGCTGGTGGTAATCTCTTCGGTGATTGAAGATTCGTCCGTTTTCCCCTCAACCTCTTCTACAGTCGAAACCTCGTCTGTGGTAGCTGATGTTTCTGGTTCCACGGATATAGTCGTTCCAAGGCTGGTGGTAATCTCTTCGGTGATTGAAGATTCGTCCGTTTTCCCCTCAACCTCTTCTACAGTCGAAACCTCGTCTGTGGTAGCTGATGTTTCTGGTTCCACGGATATAGTCGTTCCAAGGCTGGTGGTAATCTCTTCGGTGATTGAAGATTCGTCCGTTTTCCCCTCAACCTCTTCTACAGTCGAAACCTCGTCTGTGGTAGCTGATGTTTCTGGTTCCACGGATATAGTCGTTCCAAGGCTGGTGGTAATCTCTTCGGTGATTGAAGATTCGTCCGTTTTCCCATCAACCTCTTCTACAGTCGAAACCTCGTCTGTGGTAGCTGATGTTTCTGGTTCCACGGATATAGTCGTTCCAAGGCTGGTGGTAATCTCTTCGGTGATTGAAGATTCGTCCGTTTTCCCCTCAACCTCTTCTACAGTCGAAACCTCGTCTGTGGTAGCTGATGTTTCTGGTTCCACGGATATAGTCGTTCCAAGGCTGGTGGTAATCTCTTCGGTGATTGAAGATTCGTCCGTTTTCCCCTCAACCTCTTCTACAGTCGAAACCTCGTCTGTGGTAGCTGATGTTTCTGGTTCCACGGATATAGTCGTTCCAAGGCTGGTGGTAATCTCTTCGGTGATTGAAGATTCGTCCGTTTTCCCCTCAACCTCTTCTACAGTCGAAACCTCGTCTGTGGTAGCTGATGTTTCTGGTTCCACGGATGTGGTCGTTCCAAGGCTACTGGTAATCTCTTCGGTGATTGAAGATTCGTCCGTTTTCCCCTCAACCTCTTCTCTAGTCGAAACCTCGTCCGTGGCTGTTGATGTTTCTGGTTTCACGGATATGGTCGTTCCAAGGCTGGTGGTAATCTCGTCCTTGGTGTCTGGAACAGACGTAGAACTGATTTCTGACGTCAAAGATTCCGTTGATGCTACAGGCCCTTCCTTGCCTGTAGCTTTCGATGCATTGTCGTCGTTCAATCCAGCAGTGGTCGATGCTGCTTCGATAGGATTCGTACGGGTGTGTTCCAATTCAGTTGAAAGAGTTGATTCCTCTTCGGCATCTGTCGAGGCAGTAGCCGATGGTGACTCTTCCAATGGCGGAGTTTTCCCAGTGAATCCAGCGAGGCTCGCGTTAGTCGTTTTGATTGGCTGTTGGCTTAAATCAAGGGAATTTTCGAACTCATCGTCGTTCTCCCAGTTTGGATCGTCGTCAAGCAACGGATAGGCTAACAGGGGAGCAACGCAAACGCATATTGTCAGGAAGAGGAGAGTCCGCATTTCGAATTAGCGAAGACCACAAACTGCCTTAACACTATATGCACAGTCGGGTGTTTCAGGCGTGCGTGCGTGCGTGCATGCGTGCGTGCCCGTTTGATCTCGAGCACGGAGCCAATGAAGGGCTTGCAGAATAAATCACGGAAGCTGAGTGTGATAGGGGCGGGTGACTCATGATATGATCTCGTGGGGCTTCGAGTTAACATTTTATTGGCCAATCGGAGTTGTGTGGACGATCAGAGCGAAGATGTCATGGTCATCAAGATACCGTTTGATTCTAATGTTTAACATTGTCAATAGTGAACGACCTCGATGAAAGACCCCACCGATTGCTATGACACCACACGCCGATTTAATAAGACCGTTAAACGGTTGGGTGATTGCATCATGCAGTTGGCATTGGCAAATGAATTACAAATCTGAGTCATGTCTTCTTGATAAACCCTTCTTATTGGTTGTCGTTACTGCGCATTTTGATCATTGAGCCTCAATTATTCTGAAATTTCATGAAAACAAATTCACCAAAACAAACGAAATTTGCAAACCTGCACTTTGCGGGAGACATTTCGACCTGTTTGATGACGGATCTGTTTGATTCACCCAGAAGCCATAATTTAAGTACCAAATTCTGAATTTCGTTACATCTTAATCTTATTCTGCGAGTGCTTTATCTCACAATGATCTTCGTCTCAAGATCCACTGACAACGACTAACCGAATTCAACAAAGCCTCCAGATGACCCGATTCTAACCAATGACCACTGACATATTTTGTATTAATGCACAGAAGACAGTGGTTTCGCATTCAAACGTCGCTCGATAACGAAATATCGATTTCGATTGTCTTGCACGTCGGGTTAGACGCGTCCATAGTATTCCAGCAATTTCCAGACAGACTTTGTCCCATCCTCGGTGACATTGAATCCTAATGGTTGTCGAGTTTGACGAACATCTTTAGGCGACGATTTCTCGATTGAACCAATTTTCCCATCTTTCTCACCGTCTATATCGTCTTCACCATCATCAGACAGCGCCTCCTTGGCTAATAATATTTTCGCAAACAACTCCAATCGATGCAGTATGTTCGTAAATTCATTTCGTGGAGAATCTTTGTGGTGGTCATTTGGCTTCAGTTCCACATCTGCTTCTCCTCCAACTCCTCCACTTTCTTCCTCCTCCTCCTCCTCCTCACTCTCCTCTGTTTCTTTTTCAAGGAATGTTCTAGATTGGCTCTCATCACCGGGGCCATATTCCGAACCGCCACGAGTCTGTTCAAGTCCAAGAATCATCGGTCCATTATCGTCGAATTCGCTGACACCGCTATGCCGCTCTGTAGAGTACAATGGAACACCTTCTATTGAACCCGTGAAGAGGAAGAACAACAGGAAAAAAATGTTTTCGATTGCGAACGCTAAGATCATGGTGGATTTGGCGTCTAACGGAATGCGTGGGGCAATCCGATATTTATAGTGAATGCATTGACCTACTCACAGGTAGGTATGTTTTGCTTGGTTTCTGTGGTCGTCGATAGAAAGAAAATATGCCGAATAAAAGGAGAGGTGCATTGAAAATGGCTTGTCGAGCGTTTTATTTTTGCAACACAGTGTCGCTGCACTCAACGCACACATTGGCAAGCGGTTCATTCGTGTTAGGGCTATCTCGATTCGACTCGGATTTCAAAGCATGGGAACCACATCTCTTAAAGACGACAATCGCGTTTGTCTTCAAGTGGTGTGGTTGAAATGGTTGCTCGGAATCACAACATGGAACCAAAGCAAAATTATTTCTAGGATCTTTTAAGTTTTTTTGTTTCTACAGCTTCTTTCAAGTTCGAAAATCGAAACTGTTTGCGTGTTCGCGGGAGAAATTTGCAATGCATCTTTTTTTTATCATTACTTTTAGACCCTCTTCAATATACGATTTTCCATTCAAAATAAGTGTTTGATTTGAAAAAAAACGAATTTGAAATACCCGGTATCTCCGGATGTACCCACGTCGGGGCCCGGTTTGAGTTCATTTAAATATATGAAATGTTGATCGCGATTTAAGTCTACAACTACCTAACCTTAAACAGACGAATCAAACTCCGCACCAATTGACTCAACTCGACCAATGGACTAGGCAAACGTATACGACGCCCAAATATTATTGATTAGTTTGTTAGCGCACGCGTGCTCGTACGTGAATAATGGTAATCCCATTGTCGTGATGGTATGCGGGTCTTTACAAATTCCTGAGAATATTGTAGTGAACCCTTGCTCTATTTCCGGGTCCTTGGGTGTGAAAAAGTTCGTTAATGCAAGGATTATGTTTTAATATCGAGTGACCCAATTGTCAAGACACCCAATAGTACCAACTTTGCACCTGGTGGTGATTTTTGAGCGCGTCCAAGGCTACCGAATTGTGCATTAAGCTCGCATTCAAACACGATTGATCAATCGATATCTTTAGTACAGTGAACATTTAACGTTTCTCGCTGCATACATTAATGAAAACTGTTAGCACTCACCTGGAAGTTAATTAAGTTTGGTGGAATCGAAACGCACGCAATTCTCTTAATTTAAGGTCACTAGAAAACAGGTTTTGAGACACGTATTAAATGAAGGCTTTATTTTGCAACGATATAACAAATTTCTCGTTTATCGCGTGGATTGGGAACATGTATATTAACTGTTTCCGTTCTACAGGTTGATAAGAAAGGCGTGGGGTCAATTCGGATTACCATTTTTTTTTCCAAAAATGCTCACGGTTCCCAAGAATCGTCCTACCAAAAATTAAACCAGTTTAATTTAGCACGGTCCTCACAAATAACATGCACATGATTGAATTGAGCAATGTGCGCTCTGGAAGTCAAAAACACACAAAAACACACAAAAACACACGTTCGGGCAAGATTGATTTCATTCCATGCGCAAAATAAACTAATTTATGCAAACTGTGCCGTTTTGGCCTATTGAATGTGCGTGGTTTCCCTGCATATATATACAACCAAATAGTTCTGCACACAGAGATCATTCCTGGTGGTCTGAACTATGAAACTGTTGGCGACTATGCTGCTGTTGATGCTTGGCCTTTTGACGTTTCAATCCCTAGTTGCCGCTCACCATGTGCGTGAAAATGAAAAGATGGTGGACAATGAGATCGATAGTAGCAGAGGCAGCTTAATTGGAGAGACTTGCGAAATAGATGAAGAAGATGAACCAGTACAGGAGGAGGAAGAGGAGGAGGGGGAGGAAGATGAGGAAGAGGAAGAGGAGGACAATGAGGAGGGGGAGGATGGAGACGAGAGAGAATCCTACTACTATGATGATGATGAGGAAGAGGGGAAAAACGAAGACGACGTGTATCGTGAAAGCACAGAGGATTTCGAAGATGAAGCTACCGACAACAATGGTGCGAAAAATTAAAGGAACATTTTCAAAACTTAACATTCTTGCTGCTTAAGTTACCTATCTACCTATTTACAACAGCGTATCACAATAACGGACGATTTTAACCGTTTTCCTGTTTTTATTTGCGGGTTTTGGTAAGCGAATAAAGCTAGATTTTCATCTTTCTCGAAGAGCTCTCGAGGTGCTTCATCATTTAAAAAAAGAGTAGAATTGAATGAGTTGGACACGATTGTTGAACTTTAATCCCTTGACAGGAAAGATGAATTGTTGCATAAAGTCACGCTAAAATTGGAAATCATGCAAATAACCACAGTAATTAAAATTTTAGCCCAAGGTCGAACAAATATTTTAAATTAAGATTCAGGTAATCACTACCACAGTGTATGAAAGTAAACAGAGATTAAAAAGATGGCTTTAAATCGACAAACCACACCTGTTGTAGAGATCTGAAAGAGCGCGTTACTAATTTGATGTCGAGTCTTAGATTCGAAATTCTTCTATATTTATTCAATACCCATTAAAAACGATTCCTTTCAATTATGAAAACCACGATTTATGTACAGAATACTGAAATCCGTTTCTATGGAAATGAAAGGAGACGTTCAAACGAAACAACTTACTTGAAAACGTATAAGATTACTTAGAACGCTCGACACAGAAAAGACAAACTTTATTAAAATGGCCCAGTTTTTTAGGTTTGTATACAGGTAGTTTTAAGTGGAAACTATCGGGTTGTAATGTCCCAGTGGGAAGACATCCTGTATGACGGGAGAACGTTAGTTGCCTAACTTTGAGTGAACCAGAGGGTTGTAAACACCATCAGATCGAACTTCGTACCATAGAAAGATAGAAAGGCAAGATGGTCGCCTCTTATCCTGTCATGTCGTGCGTTACAGGGTATGCGTTTATATTCGACAGCCACCTTTCGTTATTCTACTTAAACGAAAATTAAAGCATGGTATTATTTATAATATTGTTAATCTAGATTGAGGCACTGTACTCTATTCCTTTCTGTTGGCCATACTTGCAAATAATATTCAGTGACTTATAAATATTTATCGCCATTACGAATCCTTGTGAAATTGGGACACGAAAGCAACATTCATCCGCTTATAACTATACGTTACACTCGTAGAAATGATATAAAAAATATAAAATAGCATTGTATAATTGAATACTTTATTTTGACGTCTCTTTGAAAATAAAAGTCTTCTTCATTCTGTTTAAGTCAACATTAAAAACAATTATGAATATATCATCCAATCATATACGCGCGGGCTTTCTGGTTTCGTGTATGTGTTTGACTTCGTAAACTTTATTATATTGTTTGATTTATTCACATTTCATATTGCAACCTTTCATTCCACGTCATTAATTTTCACTTAAAATTAAGTATAAAGATGTATATTTAGTCTTCCAGTCGTAATATTAATATTTTTTTCAATCAAACTTTTATTTTTAAATTAATCCCTAATGGGTTAAATCGCACATTTATTCGAAGAAGTTTTAGAATATATTGCCAGTTCGAAAGATTAATGTACTATGCTACAGTCTGCATCGTTTGAATACTTGTCCTGGAACATTCCTTTACATCTTCCCGTACTTATTCGGGATTAAACAAAACTCGTAGGCTTTGGATTTCTTTTCACTTTTTTCCTAGATTATTGTTATAATGCTTTTATTCTCCCGAAGAGACTTTTTCCATGGCGATTGTCGTAAATTGTCTTTCCAACAATTCCCGGCATTCTTTACATTCCCTTATTAGTTTAAAAAACGTGTAAAGGTCCAAGCGCTTTTATCATTGTCTCAACTGCAAGTTTTCCAACGTTTTTATTTAACGCTGTTAGTGTATTCTCTTTTAAACATACTTAACATATACCCTGCACACAAACTAAAAAGAATATATTATTCTTTGAACTAACAATCGCAAGTAAACGTTTATTCATTTTATACTAATGAATTGAGCATCGGTCGTTCGAATTCCCAATGAAATTTTTTTGGTTCTCCAGATAGGTCCAAACTTGCAAATGCTAAAGATCGATATGTATATGTGTTCTAGTGCGCGCACAGTGTCGGTCAGTGTGTGTGGTTTCTGTGGTCTCTGGGTAACTGCGCATACATGTTACTTGACCCACACGCGTACCCTGCTCATGTTATTACGACTATCTTCTGAGTCTATATAGCTTGCATACTTGAATGTTTTTTGTGCGCAATTCTACTTGTATAGGATAAACCACCTTCGTGAATGGTATTTACATGAAGATTCTTGTTAATATTGTACCGGTAACATACCAAGTTTCGCGGTTTATCTGCCAAATTCACGCTGTCGGCTTAAAGATAATCGTGGCGTTATTTTAATTTGCCATCCTCTTCCGATTGACCCTCACTAGCATGAGAGCTGGCGATACCTAAAGCGTGTCCAAGTTACCGGCAAGTTGCATTGGACCTCTGGTGCCGGCTACGATTGGCCAATGATTAAATAAATCGATGCGGCTCATGTTTTTTTCTACGGAACCAGAGCCGTCTTCTTTGTCGTGGCCATCGGCTTCTCTGAGAGGATGAGTCGGCTTAATGAATACCTTCGACGGACTGCTTCGATCGTGCCTATCCACGTTTGCACTTCAATGCCGCTCAGGCAGTGTCGGTCCGTGTCTAACCTACGCTGATCACTCCGTAGACGATGCTATTCGTAGCACCAATTATCATCCGGTGTAATATCAACCAGTCGATGCTTTGCAAAGGGACGCATTCTTGCAGTGAAAACATTTCCTAAGTAACATGGCAAAATGCAGCGCCTGCTTCAAAATGACGTCGTTTTGGTTTTCGTGACTTTAATAAAGCGAATACCGGGGCTATTATTAATATTATCTGGTTCGACTCCCATGTCAGGCTGCCTCGAGTGGCGTTAGGGACGCCGCCCCGAAAATCGTCATGGCAACACCCATAACAGGATGACCTTGAATGACCTCTGTGTTGTTTGGAGACTTGGTTTGCCACTGCTATAGCCTGATCACGAATCGAAGTTTTTCGCGGCTTTCGATCAGGCTGGGCCACTAAATAAGTTACGCCCTGCGCCAAGGGGCAACGCGAGTCTGGGTTTTCTGGGAGGTTATCGCGGGGTCTGTCTTGCCTCCGCTTGCGACGGAAGTAAATCTCCCTGCAAATGAAGACGATGGGGTGTCGGAGGACTCCCATTCGTAGGGGCGTCCTGTCTAGCTGCCGTGTATTGCAATGGTTGTGGAGCTAAATCTCTCAAACCCCCACTTCCCCTCCTCTTCCTCATCCCCCTACTCCACTAACGCGTGACGACAGCTACTAATTGGAGCCACTGACGAGAGTTTAGTCTGTCAGGCTGCACGCAAGCAGCAACTACTCGCAGCCACCGATGAGAAGTGGGTGAAATTATAGCGAGATGTTTAGCGCGGCAGAGAAGTGCTTCTACGTCCAGTCTAAGTAAATCTCTGCGGGAATTTGTTACAGAACCTTCTGAAGTGCCGATGAAGTCACCATCTCCGCCGCCACCACCACCTCCACCGCCGTATGCCTCCAAACACACCATCATCGCCGCCCCACCCGCCGTCTCCAGTCGTCACACCTCGTCCAGGGGGCAGCTGCAGTCGCACCTCCTGGCCTCGCCCGACCCCAGCCGCAGTCCGCGTGTCTCCTCAGCCTTCAACATCACCTTCCAGAGCCCCGTCTCCCCACCCGGCGGTCCGCAACGTTTCTTTGACGAGCCGAGGAGGCATCTGGTTCAAGGGGTGGGCAGGAGCGTCGAATCCTCGAAACCCGTGAACCACGTCCCCAGCACCGATTTGAAACCGAGTGGGTTTATTGTCCCGACGTCGACCCTCTCCTCCTTCACCTCCCCCAACTGTCTCACTCTCTCTCTCTCTTGTCACTGCGTCTCGAAGACTTCTCTTCTTGGGTGCGGCTGTTTGCTCCTGTCAGAGGATAAGCCGGAAGCCTTCATGGATGTCGTAGCCGCCCACGTGCGGCGATCGCAGGCTGTCAGGTCTCTTTCCGGGCAATCCACGTCCAATTGGTCCACAGGTTGAAATGTCCGTGTCTGGCCGGCGAAGAGATTGGCCAAACCGCGGGGATTGTCGAAGGGTTCACAGCTCCTCTGCGTCTGCTTCTCCTCGATGCCTCATTTAGTTGAATCTGTGGAAACTGCATCCCTAAGCTTACATCGCGAAATAGCTGTTGCACATAGGGCAGTATCTTGGGGGAAGGTTTAGGTCATCCAATGGTCATACTTCGCGCCAAATTCTACCGTTCAGGGGTGTGATTTGGTCTCGTGGACGGTTAGGACCAATCAGGACAGTCGGTCAAAAGAGGGGGGCAGTTTAAATAATCGTGAACAACGACTACGTGTCCACAGCGCAAGGAAGGCGTTTCACCAGCTGCCGAACTGAGATAAGTTTTCAGACGGATAAGTTTCGCCGCCGCTATCTGCGACTGTGAAACCTAGCCACACCTTGGCCTCGAAGACACACGGAGATTGGAGGTGTTCCATCACTCGTATCTACTGCGAATCTCTACGGCCGACTGTCATGATGAGCTCTCCAAGAACGAACTAAGAGGCGACCCGCCGGCCGCGTTCTATGTCGGTTAGAGACCTAGTTGGCGGCGCGCTTTGTTGATATCAAATCACGCACTTACTGCGATCAAACACAGTTCCATAAATTCGGCGAGCGAATGCGACACACCATCAGGTATGCCGCACGAGACGCCTTGCATCCTGTCTCCCATTGGTCGCACTCCCTCCGCCAATGGGATTGTCGGTCGTTGTGCACGACGCACCGTGCGTCGTGCAGTGCGGGCCTCTTCATTCCTCCGACCAAACACAATCCCGAATGTTGTCTTCTTCCACGCCCTCTCTTCTCCCCTCCTCTTCCGCGACGTCGGCAACCACCTCACCACCACCACCACCACCACCGGGACTGCTACACCACCCCGTCCACCTGCTCCGCGGTGCCCGTTCCCCCTCCTTCACCATCTCCTCGTCGTCGACACCTTCGGGGCTCTCAGCCAGCCTCGCGTCTACTGGGATGAGCGTTTGTTCGACATGCGGAGGAAGAATCACCAGCGCGGCATCGGCCTGCCAGGCGCTTGGGTGCATCTACCACAACGAGTGCCTCGTCTGCTGCTGTTGTCGTAAGTCCCACACACTCTGTTTTGACTGTCCAATGGGCGCGGTGCAACTGTCACATGGAATTTATCGATCGAGTGCAAATTACAAACATGCGCAATTCACCCGTGCAGAATCAATACATCCTTTCACGATTAATCAAGCCTCCCCCTCCCCTCCACACCCCCCCCAGTCCTGTTGTGGCAGCTTCGCGTGTTTGGTTCGGTGGATTGCCCAACCTCTACGTGCAGTCGCCAGCACGCACGCATGTCCGCTCATTGGTGCATCAGTTTTGTGTGCCACCCACGACATTCCTTCGCCCTCAGAGTCGTTCAACTTCGAGTTTCTTTTTCCGATTACAATTAAACCAACATTTTGAACGAAAAATCACCATCTGCTTATTTGCTTAGTTGTTAGGCAGTGGAGGATCTGTAATTCATGAATGACCAAACATTTCGACTTAATTGGGTCTCCGTCACGTCAATTTCGCGCCGAATGTTGTCTTACAAGGCTTCAATTGTGTGTGCTTGATTTGGATAAACTCGCACCTTGAGATTGTCTCACGGAAAATATCCCAAATATGTTAAATCCGATGACCTAGGTCACTAAATTACTTCAGTCGTTCGTGAGATCATTCATCTCTGAAATTTAATTGTTTTCTTGGCTTTTTGTTGCGGATCATCGCACCGTCCAGTTGAAACCACGTTTCGTCAATATCCGTACCATCAGTAATAGACCATTAAACGTTGTTAACATGTCACGATATGGAAAACACAGTTAAGCCGCGTATTCTAAGAAAATGACCCAATGACCCCCACTTGACCAAACGATACACCAACCAGCAACACGAGACGAATTAAAGGCCTCTCAACATATTTCCGTGGATTTTCAAAAGTCCAAATCCGGTTATTTCGTTGGTTCGCGTAACCATTGATATTTTAATGAGCTTCGTCTGCGAAGATACCCTTTTTAGCAAAACCATTCGCTTGTTGTTGACTGAAATTAGCGAATTGTCGACGTGGCCGATGATCGGTTGTCTTCAATTCTTGCCCCAACTGAACCTCAAGTGCCAAATCCTTACACAAAGTCGCATTTTGGTGATTGTCGATTGGTTGCATTGCCATATGCCTCTGAATCGACAAATGTTGATCTTCTTACCAGCGATGTTTTTTGGGTCACGAGACCAAAAGAATTGGCATCTGTAAACGGGGCACGCGGTGGAGATTTGTAATATTTGATTTATAGAGCTCTGCTATATGTATGAATATCATCTGATAATGTTTCGTTCAAAATAGATGTTTTTAATTATAATCTGATAAACAAACTCGTGCTTTTGCGCCAATGACGTCACCACCAAATTCTATGGATGTATTGTTCTAGAAATCGACAATTTTCTGTGTTAGGGAGGACGTATTACAGTAAATGCGTTGGTGTGGGGCCCAGGACTTGGTTCAGAGCCCACCGTGTTGTATAACTTTTTTTTATAACTTTCGGGGAGCCCGTGTGGGTGTGTGATTGTGCAGATAGATCCCCTAGTAAGTTGACAAGTACAATCATAACGGTGACTCAGCTAAATTCGATTCTAAAGAAGGCTACTGGCTTCACGTTTTCTGACTTCGTATTCTGCTTGGCTTCCCAAGCAATTTACATAACTGAATAATTGAAACTCTGTATCTTATTACCGTGGAGCAATGACGTATCTGCTTTCGATTTAGTTTTCTACGTATGAGCTTGTGGGTTGCGGCTTTGTCGATGTTTTCTGCCAGCCAATTAGCTGCGTTCGTGCTTTTCACTGGTCTACCGTTCGGCACGCACCACTATTGTCGAAGTGACGCTATTGGGCAGAGTAAACCTCCACCTCCTTCTTACGAACCGATAGAGATTCGCATCTACCGCGCCACTATCTGGCCAATCCTGACTTCGGAGACATAAGTAACCCCCTAGCTCATCCAATTGTCATACTTCGCGCCAAATTCTACCGTTCAGGGGTGTGATTTGGTCTCGTAGACGGTTAGGACCAATCAGGGCAGTCGGTCAAAAGAGGGGGGCAGTTTAAATGATCGGAACAACGAAGAATGAGATCCAACTACGTGTCCACATCGCCAGGAAGGCGTTTCACCAGCTGCCGAAATGACATAAGTTTCTGGCGCGTAATTGATGCGTAATTGAACCTCAGCGGCCTTCGCTTGGTCATTTGAAGGAGCTATTTCAAGTTTGAGCAGCTGCTTGAAGACGCAGCTGTCGTCGAGTAGTTTGACCTCTGCTTCCTCGGTTCGAAAGTTCCTGCTGCCCCAATTTCATCAAGGGCGCCGAGAGACTGCCCAGTAGCAGCCAATCAATGTGTAATAACGCATACCCTGCATCCAATCAGGCGCAAGACCGCCCGGAAGCAACCAATCGGGTCGTAAAACCGCGCACTCTTCATCCAACCCCCCTTCTCTATCTTATCCAGGACGCACCCTTCGTGGCAAAACGTTCTACAAGGACCAGGACAAGATGTACTGCGAGGAGGACTATCTGGTTAGTCGGTGCATTGGAAATTTGTTTTTTTGGCAAACTGAAGGATTAACAATTATTTGTCGGTATTATTTTCAGTATTGTGGGTTCCAGCGCATGGCCGAGAAGTGTGTTGCCTGTGGACACATAATTTCCCAAGTGGTGAGCGCGGTCCTTCCTCTTCCGATTGGCTGGAGGAGGAGGAGGTAGTTGTCCTATTGGTTAAGCTGCTTCTGTGCCTCCCATTGTAGATCCTCCAGGGCATGGGAAAGTCCTACCACCCGGGCTGTTTCACGTGCTGTATCTGCAACAAGTGCTTGGATGGCGAGAAGTTCACTGTGGACGACGAGGGTCAGATCTACTGTCTCTTCGACTACTACCTCGCCAACGCGCCCACCTGCGCCGCCTGTGCTCGCCCCATTCTCCCGGAAAGTGTACGTCTTCTTACGCCCCGATTGGCTGCTAACGGGCGGTCTTTCGTCTGATTGGATGGGTTTACCGCGTTCTTTATTGTGATTGGATGAGGGGAGTGAGTTCTTACGCTCCGATTGGTTGCTTCCGGGCGGTCTTTCGTCCGATTGGATGGGTGTCCTCCTACGTTCTTTATTGTGATTGGATGAAGGGGCTGTGTTCATACGTTCCGCGCGGTCTCTCGGCGTTCCAGCAGCTGCGCCAACTTGAAATAGCTATTTGGTATCAATTATACTCCACTTGCTCAGAGCACCACTCACTGGCAACCGAATACATGAAAAGGTGTGAAGTATTCGATCACTGGATGAGAGGTGTGGCCTCATTACAGTGCAGTGCAGATTCGTTTAATCACTTAATTTAGGTAACGATGATTTGTCTGCTAATCCCCGTAAGTGCAGTTCCGGAATAATCGATTTAAATCACAATTGAGAGAGTAAATCTGGTTTGCGTGTTTGTGCTCAAGATGATTCGATCCTGTCAAACTCAACAACTCCCCCAGTGGGGGGGGCCGTCTTGTCGGGTCAATCTGGACAACAGACGACGCTCTGTGCGCGCAAACGTGTTTTGTGTGTCACTCCAGTTAAACAAACACTGGGAAACGCGCGGGACGACGAAACGGAGGTGGAGGAAGGAGGAGGCTGGCGACGTGTATCGATTTCCAAGAGTTGGGCGGATTCTGGGACTCCAGATCCCCTTATGGGACGCTGGGTGCGACAAGACCCATCGCATGACAAAAGAAGACAAGGTCGACCGTTGTTTGGAGTTGAATTGACGACTTTTCGGTTTTTAAACTGTCTAACGGACTCAATCATTACACGGAATCAGCCCGACACACACACACCAGAATCTACCAATCTACCACTTGTTGGTATTCCAATAACGCATCAGATATAACAAATACTCCGGACGATGGTCGAATGATACATTTCTAAAGAAAAGATCTTATTCGGTTGAAGGAAGTCGGCGTCGAATTTGGTGATTGCAATTGCCGAAGTGATTTAATCAAAAAAATAAACATTCTTCCAACATCTATGGATTTAGAGTTATGTTAATTAGTCAGAAATGGGACCCCTGATCCAAGATCTGATAACAAAAGTTACTGGTCCATTCTGATTGGAGCTAACGGAGTGAGATGGCTTTCTAGTACATGATTGGCTGTCTTCTGTCTGTTTTATGGATTGCCTAACCGTCAACGGATTTCGACATCGTGACGTGTTGAAAACGTTGTTATACACCCATTGTTAATGGTGTAGATAGTGACAATAGGGCGTTTCACAAAGGTGGATCAGGAGAATTTTCCTACCAGTTTCCGTATTTCCCTTTTCCTAGGCGTCTGAGGATGTGATCCGCGTGGTGGCGCTGAATCGCGAGTTCCACGTTGCCTGTTACCGATGCGAGGTATGCTTTGATTCCGTGACCTTGACGCTGTCTGGCCACAACGAATGCCCCCCCCTATTTTATTGCCGCAGGATTGCCGACTGCCCCTGTCAGACGAGGCCTCGTCTCGTTGCTACCCGCTTGTCGAGAGCCTTGACAACGCCCAATGCACCCACCTCCTCTGTCTGAAGTGCCACGTGAAAAGGACGAGTGCTCAGCCCGGGTCGGTGACGCGTTCGCGTGGTTCGTCGGATTTGGGTGCAACACCTGTCTACTCGCCTGCACCCACTTCCTACGGCATTGCTCCGATTGGCTCAAAAACGTGGTCTGCCAGCACTGGAAAGTCCGCTTCTGCCGGTGGTGGATATTTAAATAACATCAACGGCTGAGGTTTGAGTGTTTATTTCGGAAATATCTTTGATCTTTTCTCCTATGTAATTTCTTCATTTTTTATACATTCGCACAATACTATGCATCATTCTGATTATTGCGTGTTTGGTGAACCGGTCCTAAATGATAGAATTGTTTGGCAAGAAACTTCTGAATTTGCTAATGTTTACAATTTAAGCAGATTTATAATTTCCATTGGTTACCGTCAGTGTTAAGCGTATTTTGAAGGTGCCGCCAATTGGTACGGTTCTTATTGGTCTATTCGGTCAATACACCGTTCTATCCACGAATTTAAATGCTTCTTCAATGCCCTATGTTTGAAAGCTGGCAATTCAATAATCAATTCAAGGTTAAACTATCGGTCTAAGGTTCGGGATCCCAAATTGTTTGTGTGAACAGCTAAAAGAGAATATTAAAAGATAAATTTACTTTACTCACTCGAGACTAGTAGTGAGCGAATCTGTGAAAAAGATTACACGGGAAGCCATAAATATCGATCACATGAATTAAATCCTTTAAAGTGAGAAATCGTAGTGCTTTAGCAAGTTCCAGCATCCCAAGAATTTTAAGTGTTAAAATAAACAATATGTGTTGATGTTGTTTATTCAAAAACAGACACAGGCATTTTATGCTTGAAGGTATATTGTGATATTTCAATACCTCAATTCGCCAGAAACGAAGTTTTCAAAATTATAACCTACACCTTGGAATTCGTGGTCCCAGAACAGATTTCTTACTTGGGATCGTCCTAGATTATAGCCTCGCTTAAACAAATCACACATTGACCTGAATATCAGATTAAATTTGATTTACTCGTGTGCAACCCAAAAAGAACCAGCCGAAGAATCTCCTATTTTTTCAATGACTAAATCCACTGATAATCTTAAGTTCAACGTAAAAGAAGGGATGTACCGGTTGTTTGTTAACGTAGTGAACCTCGTCTGCACTGACGTTTGTCTGTGGCTAGAAGTAGAATGTAGAAGTGCATGTTATTTTCAAATAAGGATTTTTTTCAAATTTAAATTCAACATTAATTTTGAAATACAAAATATAATTTTTATATCAATATGTATAGCGGAGAGTCTAAAATTGATTAGTGTAAGCGATTTATTGAGGTAATGAGGACCATAACTTTCAGCATAAAACAAGAGAGTATAAAAAGTACTAGATATGAAAATTGTATTTTACTTCCTGCTTCACCTGCTACGGCGAAACTAAAAATCAGGACAAATAAGGAATGAGCGAATTGCGATATGCCACTGTTCTTGAGGGCATTGAACGGGATTGTCTTCGCATTGGCCGAAGAGATTTACAAATGGATAAACTTGAAAAGAGGGGATTGTAGGGGTCACTTAAAATACGAGCAGCGACTATTGAAGTGGCGTTGAACGATGTAGAGAATATGTAGGCCACTAGAAATCGAGATTATTTTAAAAAGTCTATGAAGGGTTAAAAATTCAACATTTCAGACCGGGAAAAAATATACTTGTAATTACACAGGCATGGGCAAAGGTTTTTATACGTCTAGAACTAAGAAGCAAAGGCGACGGCATTTACCAAAGACAACATCCGCATGATCACTCCTTGATAATTGACTGTTAAAAATAACTCTGAGGAATTTCGATTTTGAGCTCGATGCGAGATACTGGAGTGAAGAGATTTCAGGAGTGTCAACATCGGCTCTTAGGGAAAAGGGTATGAAGTAATGCATTCAGCAGAAGGCCATTCTTCGAATACCACTCGAGTACCTCAGTGACTGCCTGCCCGAGCTGTTGAGAATCACCATTCGTCTTGCAGGCATGGCATAAAGTCAAGTCATCCGTGTATTTTATAAGTGCCACGTCGTTAGGGGGCTGAAGTCTAGACGTGTAATAGTTAAAAAGGAATGGAGATAGCACTGCGCCTTGTAGTACACCGCAATTATTTGGCAAGGAGGATGAGGAGGCTTCATTTCCGACTCTTACGTGTTGACGTCGGTTAGAGAAATGGTTTTGAAGCCAATTAATCAACCACCCATCAACGCCATCTTCACATAGTTGAGAAAGAATGCGAGAGCGTGAGATAGTATTGAAGGCAGAGGTGAAGTCATGGAAAAGTCCCTTGGCGGCTTTCGCTCCGGCATCAAGTGAAGAGTTGTGGGTGTGTGAAAATGTGGCCACGGCATCCAGAGTGCTTCTAAGCAAAATGGAACGGTTCATCGTCAGTTTTTTACGTATCCTCCACTTTAGAGAGGAGGTGCTTCTCAATCACTTTCAACCACACGGATGAGTTGGCGATGGGTTTATACTTCACCGGTTCAGCGGAAACATTGTCCGGTTTCGGAATCGGTGTTATTGCGGCATCTCTCTATTCCGAAGGAAAGGAGCATTCTCCTAAAAAATAATTGACAATCGGAGAAATATCGCGGTGAAAGTTTTTAAGAATCGCGGGGGACCCTGTCGGGACCAATCGCCGTGGAGCCTTTGATGCCAACCAAATTTTGGAGATAGAGGATTCGTGCGCGGGTAGAAATGCAATTGAATTAAGAGCTTGAACGTGATTGAACGGAATAGTCAGCGGATTTTAAGATGAAGCCATCATTCACAGCATAAAGGTCTAGGGGTCCACTTGGTAGATATGAACGTCCATCTTTGTAGATTTTCCAGTTTCCGCCGGATTTCAATGTTGTGAACAGCTCATAAACAAAAAAATCTGATCAAGCCGATTTACCTCAGCTGCGATCATGATCGAAACGGATTTAATTTCTCGATATTGTAAATGTCCACTGCGTGCCCGTTCTTTTGGTGAACAATAGTCCCGGTCGTTACACAAAAAACATCGTTATTGTGAGGGAAAGCTGGTAAGAAGATCAAAATTTGTCGATTCAGAGGCATATGGCAATGCAACCAATCGACAATCACCAAAATGCGACTTTGTGTAAGGATTTGGCAGTGAAGGTTCAGTTGGGGCAAGAATTGAAGACAACCGATCATCGGCCACGTCGACAATTCGCTAATTTCAGTCAACAACAAGCGAATGGTTTTGATGAAAAGGGTATCGTCGCATACGAAGCTCATTAAAATATCAATGGTTACGCGAACAAACGAAATAACCGTATTTGGACATTGGAAAATCCACGGAAATATGTTGAGAGGCCTTTAAATTCATCTCGTGTTGCTGGTTGGTGTATCGTTTGGTCAAGTGGGGGTCATTGGGTCATTTTCTTAGAATACGCGGCTTAACTGTGTTTTCCATATCGTGACATGTTAACAACGTTTAATGGTCTATTACTGATGGTACGGATATTGACGAAACGTGGTTTCAACTGGACGGTGCGATGATCCGCAACAAAAAGCCAAGAAAACAATTAAATTTCAGAGATGAATGATCTCACGAACGACTGAAGTAATTTAGTGACCTAGGTCATCGGATTTAACATATTTGGGATATTTTCCGTGAGACAATCTCAAGGTGCGAGTTTATGCAAATCAAGCAGACACAATTGAAGCCCAAATTATGCCAAAATGTCATTAAAGCATTACCTGAAAGACATCTACAATGTATCAATAAACTGATGCACAAATCCATAAAAAATGTGTGTTTAATTTGAATTTGAAAAATAAACACGAACGTCAACGACCCTATTCTTGACGTATTCGTGGAATTTGTGCTGATTATAGTAGCATAAGTTGTGGTTGCTTGGCCAGAGAACAACTTTCGAAGATCTAAGAAAGCCGAACTGTTTATTCACAACAAATTCGAACCTCCCAACTAAAAACGAAGAATAACTTAAGCCAATCAGGTTGATTTCGAGATTATGTAATTATGAGCGATTTTTCCCAAAGAAAATTGCAGCGGTTGCGATTGGCTCATAAGCGTGACGAATGCACCTGTGGGTGTGTTATTGTCGAGGTAAAAATGTTTAAAGAATTTACGGCCGTTGAACAAGGTCAGCTGGCATTTCGACGAGCCCTGCTTCAATTGGCTCAAATTCGACGCGTTTAATTCTCGCGTTAGAGCCAATGGCATCGAAGGGGGTGAGCAGAATGACTAATCTTAAAAACGAATTGCAGCAGTTTTAGTTAGCGCACAGATTGTAGACTATTCGTTGTTTAAATAATCATCGATCATGGACATGAATATTAGATGCCTGCCCACTTTCTAGACAGTCATTATCCCTTCACAGGACGGATTCCCCCAAAAGGGACGACACTTGAAAGGCGATAAAGGAAGTCTTTGTTGTTACCACAGCAGCAAATTACTTTAGCGCAAGACACCCTTAACCCAGAGGATCACAATCCTCCGATAAATGGTCCAGGAGATACTTTTAACCACCCCCATCGATTGAACACATCTGCGTGGGCGCCATAAAAGCAGACGTAAACGAGACAGTCTGGTAATCAAAATGTTTACTCCGACAAATCCTCTATCCCACCGTCAGACTACGCTAGACCACACAAGACCCCTTCTCCATCCAGCGGAGATAATAAAATCTGCGTCTTTCATCCCAGACAAAATGAAGCACGTGTCTGCGGCGAGTGGTTCCCAGACAAACACCACCTCCAGCCAGCCGGCATGGATCCTTTGATTGGCCCTGAATGGACTCTAGAAGCCGACGAGGCCCCTGTGATCCCCGGTTATCCCACGATTTTGTAGTCGATGCAGACAGCTGAATCAGGGAATTGAGTGTTCACTATGGCCAAATGGACGTGTTTGCGGTGTCTTTCAAACAAAAAAACAATACGTACATGTTGGAAGCCTAGGACTCCCAAATTGAAGTCTTCCACGAGCGGCGAACAAAATAAACACAACGCAATCAATTCATAGAAATGAGATCTTCCATTGTAATAGCGCGACTTTTGAAATTGTATATTAAACGCCGCACGAACATCGTATTTGGATTGCGAAATTATATTTTGCAAGCGAATTCGACTTACTCCAATCAACGTACTGACCTTTTGAAAATAATATAGTTTTCTATAGGCTCACCTATGCTCACCATCAACTCATCCATTCAACGCGATTTCACTAATTTATTCAATTATCGATGCTCGAAATGATAAATTGCAAATTTATTTTGGTGAAATTAACGAATTGTCGACTTTTCCGATCATCAATGTTCAACCCCAACTGAAAATGGTGCCGATTAAGAGCCAAATCCTTAGGCAAAAGTCGCAATGTGGTTATTGAATTCACAATGCCGTGAACCCCCTTCAATCGAAAAATGTTGATCTTCTTCAAAGCGGCGACATTTTTAGTTTAACCACAGGATTGATTTTGCCCACCGAAGAATTGAAATTTTTAAGCGTGCAGGCGTGGTTTGCAATACATAAATGATCATTCATACATTGTATACTCTACTATATATACCAATACACAGATTATAATGTCTCGTTCAAAATAGATGTTTTATTTGAAACATTACTCGAACTTGAAAGATGCTGAATTAATTTTACAACTCTTTTGCCCGTTCGAACGCTGCGATTCGTTTTAGCTGTCAACAATGGTCATACTAAAGAATCGTGAAACTAAACGGTTCTTACTATCCACACCAATTGACCAATTAGGGAGCCGAGATCGGCCACAATATTCCCATTCAGACTGCCGTTCTAGGGATCAACCAATAGCACACACACCGCTGGCCTCGTGTCTACATGTAAATGCAGGGTGAATTCAGTCTTAAACACGCTCTTCGTCTAGACAACAGTCCTCCTTCACGACCGACTTGTTATCTTAGCGACGCCCATTCCGTGGACATCCAAATTCCGAGTCGTGTAGATCCTACTGACACACATTTGCGAATCTCTGTGGCAGACAAGCCTTCAAAACAACACCTCTCACTAGAAAAAGAAGAGAATTAAAAACGAAAGAATGCAGCCCATCAATTTTCGGCCAACCAAAGGTGGTAGTTAATCAAATGGAGGGTTTTTTTACTGGAAAAACGCTTACTTCTCCGACGCCAACCTTCCTTTCACGTATTTTGCCACACTGGACCTAACGCCCTTGAAATCGGATAATATAATAAACATACGCAACGAACAACGATCGGCCACAGTCTTAAAATAGTCGATTTGGGATAAGAGGGCGATTTTTCAAAGATTTATCTGGACTGTCACACCGGTTAACTTGATCGAACGCTGGGGCGAATTGTCAAACCGTGGCTCGAGTTGATACCCACTCATCGGATGAATCGATTAACAGTTGATTTAAGCCTTGTGAGCTTTATTCAAATTTCCAACGATATCGATTTTGTATGAGTAATTATCGCCTCGGTTTCTATATAAGGAAAAGGTTTCAGTCGCATCAATGGTACTTCAACAAAATGGATGAGATTGACATTTCTGGTAAACAGGTTTTTCAGTTAGTCTGAGTAGGACGTCTGCTTGTCTGAAATACTCCTTGAAAAGAAGGTAGGTCCAGTATTCGGGGATGAATTTGGGAGAATATCAAACATATGATCACACGTAATAGTTCAAAAATGTTTATCATCATTCAACAACTGTATTTGATTTCCTGCTTCACCTGCTCCGATGAAACTAAAAATCGGGATAACTAAGGTATGACCGAATTGCATTATGCCACCGCCGTTATTGAGAGCATTAAACGGCATTGCCTTCGTATTGGTCGAAGAGATTTACACTTAGATAATCTTGAATCGAGGGGATGGGAGGGGTCAGTTAAAATACGAGCAGCGAAGAGTGTTTAACCAGTGAAGTGGCTTTGAACGATGATCTCTTGGATGGAGAGAATAGGCAGACCACTAAAAAACGAGATTATTTGAAAAATCCTACGGAGGGTTGAAAAGTCAGAACATTTGAGGCCAGGCAAATTCACGGAAGAACCATGTTCAATAAGGTGCACTAAACCGGCGTGTTCGAGGTCTTGATGCGAATTGAAACGGCGAACTAAGAAACAGAGACGAAGACGGCATCCACATGATCACTCCAAGATAACCGACTGTTAAAAATAACGTCCAGGAATTTTGATTTTGGTATCGAGGCAAAATAACGGAATGAATAAATCGACTGTGTGTCACCATCCACTCTCTGGGAAAACTTAATTGAGATTAATTTTGATGCGTTCAGCAGAAGGCCATTCTCTGAAGACCACTCGAGTACCTCAGTTGTGGCCTCAGCGAGATTTTGAGAATCCCCATTCGCAGTGTATGCATCGACTAGAATAAAGCCGACTATTCAACGCTATTTTTGTGTTCAATACTATTTAACGGTCCTTTCTAACAAAAGACTGTTACTGGCCATAAGAAAGGAAATGATCTTCCATTGAAAAACCACCAATTAAGAGGTGTTTGTGGTCGTTGGGGGGAATGCGTAGATTCGTTTCAATCAACTGTAACTTATTCTCAATTTCCGTTAAGCTCGTTATTTTACCCTCTTATACCGACACATTCGTTTGCCTCGGCCGAACTGTATTTTGATTAATATTTGATGTTCTCGCGGCTTGTTTATGACGGAATCGATTATAGTCATTGCTTCTAGAGTGGCTTTATAAGTTCTGATAGCATAAGTCAACTTTAATTAAAAATCCTGAGCAACGCGGAATATTTTTCGGAATTGCGCTATTGTATCGTAATCTGCGTCACTCTCGGTATGGACCAATCACATTTTCGCTCAAAGCACTTATTGTATCCCGTTTGCTAACTTCATCATTTCAAATAATATTTCTCTTTGTTTGGTCGAACATTTCAGCGTTTCAATTTAAAACATTCAGGAATTTTGAAAAAAAAACACTCGTGTATCTCAACTGTCAATGCGACTGTCAGACTAACCGATGATTCACATAACCCCCCTTAGACGGCCGTCTATCGATACAGACATCTCTAGTTTCTAGTTCAACCCCACGAAGCGTCCAACCCCACGATGTTTGGCTTGGCTGTTTAGGATGGAGCAAAGTCCAACATGAAATTTATAAATTTATACTCTGTGCACTTTTATAGAAAATACGGACTTATCAGCAGGTCGACTTCGTCTGATTGTTGTTCGAGCACTCGGGTCAAAGGTTAAGGAACAAAGAATGGGTTAAACATTATGGGTGTTGGCGAGCTGTAACCTTGGAGACGTCCACGCCTGTATAAATCCCCTTAGTGCATATCGCGCCACAGTGATTTTCCCTTGCCACAGATTGATGATTAATGACCCACACATTAGTGACCCACCTGTAATTAATATAAAAAAACTTATTGAAGGATGGCCGAGAAGCTGGCTATGAAAGTGATCCTGTTCTGCAAGGCCTACAGATGTCGAGTTGTCTTCAGAGAATGGCCTTCTGCTGAACGCATCAAAATTAATCTCAATCAAGTTTTCACAGAGAGTGGATGGTGACACACAGTCGATTTATTCATTCCGTTATTTTGCCTCGATACCAAAATCAAAATTCCAGGACGTTATTTTTAACAGTCGGTTATCTTGGAGTGATCATGTGGATGCCGTCTTCGTCTCTGTTTCTTAGTTCGCCGTTTCAATTCGCATCAAGACCTCGAACACGCCGGTTTAGTGCACCTTATTGAACATGGTTCTTCCGTGAATTTGCCTGGCCTCAAATGTTCTGACTTTTCAACCCTCCGTAGGATTTTTCAAATAATCTCGTTTTTTAGTGGTCTGCCTATTCTCTCCATCCAAGAGATCATCGTTCAAAGCCACTTCACTGGTTAAACACTCTTCGCTGCTCGTATTTTAACTGACCCCTCCCATCCCCTCGATTCAAGATTATCTAAGTGTAAATCTCTTCGACCAATACGAAGGCACTGACCTTCAATAACGGCGGCATATCGTCTCAATTGAGTCATTCCTTATTTGTCCCGATTTTTAGTTTCACCCTAAGAAGTGAAGCAGGAACTCACAGTCAATTTTCATAAGTAGTATCCTTGCTTTTTAATTGGGAAAGTTTAGCTCCTCGTGACCATAATAAAGCGATAACAATTATTAGCTGATTATTCAAAGATGCAGCATTATTATTCATAATTATTTGACAATGGTCAATTAAAAAAAATGGAGCTTCTGAACTTTTCCGCAGCAGAATAGCTACCTAGAAATTTGATTCTGAATATTAAACATTAGCAGAGCTTCGATCTTTCTGGAAGACAACATCGCTATGGCCTTTTGATGTGACCAGCTTCACGTGGGATGATTTAAAACAGGAGAGTTATTTTCATGTCAGTTAGGGAGGCCACTGTAGCAATTCAGAAAGTCGTTTTTTTTCACTTTTCTGTGAGGAATTGGGTGTCTGAAGGCGACTAGACATAAGGGTACATAAGGGGTGACGGGAGGGGGGGGGTAGATCACTTTCAGTCCCTCTCTCTGTTTTAAAAAGGTCTTTCCATACAGACACTTCGTATATGTCTGAATTTAACTTTTTCCACCCTCTAAAAAATATCCGTAGCAGCGCGTGTCTGTCCGTCGAGACAAAAACACGGAAAAATAATAATAGCAAACTAGAAATGGAATAATATATCGACACTGGCAGAACTGTTGTCAGTTGCTAAAACGGAAATTTGCACCATTGTCTTCAGATACGTTATGCAGGGTCTTTTAAGTTGGAGTTTTTTTTTCAAATTACAAATAAAACACTCATTTGGATTGAAAAATAATAATCTGTAGATTGATATATATAGCAGAGGGTCTACCATTTCGGAAAGTAAATTATATTTTGCAAAATCCACCACTTGCCGCTAACCAATGTCAATTCTTTTGGTTTGAACGACTGGAGGGTTCTTCCAAAAAATCATCATCTTCTCCGACGAAGATCATTTAATTTTAAATGGGTGCGTTAACAAACGAAATTGTCGTATTTGGGCTTTGAAAAACCCAAGGAGTCTGCAAATTTCTCTCGTGTCAATGTTTGGTTGGCATTTTGATTATGAAATTTCGTCAAAAAGTTCACCAACACGTGGCAGTCATTATATGATGAGTGACCTATTGCAATTAACTAGTTTTGATTGGGGGTCGAATTACCCAGCTACGTAAGCTTTCGTGTTTTATAATATCGTTAATATGCTATTCAATCGGTCTTGCTAATTTAAAGTCACGTGTTTAATTTTACGCGTCGGACGAAATATCGATTTTTTCAAGTCACAACCGATCAGCTGTGCGCAGCATTTGGTTTGGGTCAACGTAAGTGTCCTATTTCGGCTATGATCACATTTTATTTCCCGGAGTTTAAAAAACCATCAAAATAGCTCATGTTTCAAAACTCTTATACATTCTCCTATACGCCTGATCACAAATTTCCGTACGAGTTTTAAATCTTGCTATCAGATGCGTTTCTCGGCCTGTCGAACTAAATATCTAAAACCCATTTGTTATTTTTTATTTGAAAGAACTTTCGTCCGGAGGAAGCTGAAGACCCGGTAAAGTCCATAATTTTCTTAAAATTATAAAACCAGCCTCTTATTCACCTGGCCTATGTCTTGCTTCGCGCGTTCCTGTGCGCACGTGCTGCACAAAAGCGCAGGTGCAGAGCGCGCACTCCAAATTTTAACCAATTACCGACCACCCTACCGGCAATTGGTTCGAAGCAGGCGAATAAAAGTTTGGCTTCAACACCGCGTTTGATATTGAGGACGTCTGGTTTCCAAGACGGATTTGTTTAATATCTCGCTTTTCTTATTTTCGATTTCTAACCGATCACAGTTAAACCGTGGCCATTTACCACCGAAACAATGCCACTCATCAAACCAAAGCCAATTACTCTTCTCCTTCTTGTACAAATCGCACTCTTAGACCAAAGTGAAGGTTAGTTTGTCTGACCTTTTGTCGCCTTTTCTCGTCGCAGACCTAGACACGAATTGCAAAGTCTTTTCCCTTTTAGCGGGATCGTGTTTCAAAGTTCGCCTTCCCAATGGCCAATGCCACCATCTGATCGATAGAAATCACATCACCCGCAAAGACTGTTGCCGTCTGGGCGGTTTCTATGTGGCTGGTTACCTCTCAAGCACCCAGTTCGTCCGTGACATCCTCGTGCATCGTAGTGGCATCGGAAACTGCCACTATCCCTGTCAGTCTGGTACGTACTAAGCCGTTTACCGCTTATTTCACATTTGAATAGCGTTATTGGTGTAAAGGGGATACAAGGATTCATCTTTACGCGTGAAATCCGTTTGCTGATTTAATTCTAAGAGCATCACTTCCAACAGTTTTTGTCAAAGCTCGAATTAAAGAAGTTTACTGAATTGAAACACTATAATTACTGCGATTTTTTTTAAAATTTCAACAACAAATTTATAATCAGCCATTATTTTATATTAAACCGCCCGTAAATATTGTGTGGGCGGTCTGAAATAGACGCCACGCGCCCCACCCCAACGGTCCAATGAATAAGGAGTCTAGACGTCTGATAAGCCCCGAATTCGCGAATTTCGAAGTCCCCCTTCCACCAATGAAATTCGAACCATTCTAAATAGCTTCGATTACCCTAAACATATTTGTTTTCAAAAGTCCACATCTTATGCGAACGGCTGTAAGTCGAATACTCATGGGCACATGGTCTTTCAAGTTCAGCACTCATTTTTAATGGAAAATCGCCCTCTGCTTATTGATATATACTACAGAGAGGCTACTGCAATAATGCGAAATTTCGTCGAAAAGTTTACCCGAAACATAGAAATCTGTAAACGTGCGAGCGGGCAAAATTGCCAATAAATCAGTTATTGTTCATACATCGTAGACCCGCTGCTATGCATATCAATAAACAGATGACGATTTAATATTCAAAATGTTTGTTTAATTTGGATTTTACAAAAAACTTGAACTTAAAGACTCAGTACTATAAACAAATACGTTCGAGTCTTCCAAACAACGGGGTCAAACGACCCTGGATGTGAGATGACCCCAGTGGTCACCGGGGTCGAAGTCGATCAAAGACACCTGAACACTCTTCACCGCTAAACCGTAACAGGCTTAAAGTTTCGATCAAATAAACCTTTGGACTGATAGTAGGCATTTCAGAATATTTTTTCGACATGTCGTGGACGGACAAACAAATCGCCATTGTCACACGGTGCGTGTTTGATGCCAAAAGTGTCGAGGCATTTTTGAACATCGCTGAGTAGAATCCCTTTTTCTATTTTTTTCCAACCTCCCACTCCTCCACCCACCCCCCATCAGCCCTCGCGTACTTTTTAGGAATTCACAGTGAGAGTTGCTCGCACGTGAGTTGCCCATCGGGCTACAAGTGCGCCGTCAAAGACGGCAAAGCCGTCTGTACGTGTCCATCCACATGTTCAGCGGAGGATTTTGCCGTTGGGCCCGTCTGTTCCACTGATTTCCGTCAATTCCGGAACCGCTGCTCCTTCATGAAGGCGCGCTGTCGCAACCAGGATGTCCTCCTGCAAGAAATGGAGTGTCCTCCAGCCAGTCACGTCTGTCCCTACAAGCGCAACATGCCAGGAAGCGATTACGAGCTACCTGTGGTAAGTCAGTCAAAGCACTGCAACCTAGGGACCCAAGATATAACGCCTACTTTTGATTTATGAGTAACACTGTTTACTATTCAGAAAATCTGCCACCGTCATCAGGTGTGTATTGTGCGCCAATACAGTGGCAAGGCCACCTGCGAGGACCCCAGCTGGCTTGGCCGGAAGCAGATCGAGTCAGCCTTCACTGACACGGAAGTGGACGACTTTGACACATGCCCTCACGGCCAGTTCAAGACTCCCATTTGTGGTACCGACGGTACGACCTACGCCAATCAGTGTCACCTACGAAGAGCCAGTATATCTCGCGGAATCGAGATACGCATTTCCCATTTGGGTCCTTGTCTGGGTAAGCAATGATGCCTGTGTTGGCCTAATTGATGGATGCGTTGTCAAGAGTCGACAAACCAATCCCAATTTCTAGACACTCTATGCAGTCATTGGTATTTGCACCCCCACCCCACCCCTTCCAGCCAACGCGACATGTGTCGACGTTAAATGCCATGGCGCATTCATGATCTGCGTACCGCACACCAATAACAGGCAACCCGTCTGCCTGGATTGCGCCAACATCCCATCCAACTGCAACCCGCGAAATCTGCCACCAATGGCCGCTGGTCAAGTGGCCGACTTGGCGCTCTTTGAGATGTACAAAGAGGCCAAACAGAGTTTCGGGGATCCCAGATGGAGTGAGGACGTCTTCACCAATGGATGGCCCAAGGTTTGCGGCAGCAATCAGCAAACGTTCCCCAACGCATGCTTCCTCCACGTCTTCAACTGCATAGCGAAGAGGTTCATCGACATTTCATCAGTCGGTGCCTGTCCTGGTAAGTGATTCCGTCTCACCAAACGTGCTCCTCATTGGTTGTTTCTATTGAGGCGCCATAATTTACCGCCAACTTTGGAATGAATGGAAGATGGCATCTTACTGGAAGCATTCGTCGACACATTTGTTTTTGCACGTATTTTAAGTTAAAATGTGAAATGGTTATTTTACATTCGGTTTTGTAGGAAGACAGTCCTTAAGTTGTTTTCTAAAGCTGTGGTGAAAGAATTTGCAAAATTTTCTTCGTCTTTTAGAGCCCAACTAAGAATGGCCTCCTCTCAGGATTCCAACCCTCCGAAACTTTGTCCATATGCCCCGACAGTTTTCTTCAAAGTCCTTACAAATCGTTGTCTTGTGGATCCGCATTGATTTTATCCAATCCCACCCCCCTTCTCCCGGTTCGGCGACGCCACATTCCTCCTTGTCCGCAACATATTACTCGTGGTTTTGTCAGCAACTCACTTATCATCTCAGGTCTCTAAAGACCCATCACTGCGTATCTTCTCCCCTGTACATGCATTAGCACAACCACTACACCTACTACCACTACTCCTACCACGACTCACACTACTACTATTACTACTACTACTACTACTACTACTACTACTGCTACTGCTACTCCTACTACTGATACTACTCGTAGTACTACTGATACTACTCGTAGTACTACTGAAATGTACCCTCTCATTCCCTTTCTCTGTTTTCCCTACACAGCAATCCATTATGTGTAAGTGATAGTTCTATGTGTGGAACGAACAAAGACCAATTTGGGAATAGAAATATTCGCATATGGTAGATGATTATTGGATATTTGGTTTAAATTTCCTGAAGGACTCAAAAAATTGCCATGTAAAATAAAGTTTAGGAAATTTATTTTGGATGAAACGCTGAGGCCGGCTACGCTTTCAGTAAAGCCGGTCCATGCAATGGTGGTTAGTTTCAAGCAAAGGAGAAACCTAACCACTGCGTTTCCGACGCAAAATGAGATTGGAAGTTGTCAGAAGCTGTCAACCATTAAAGCTATGACGCGAATCTTGAATGTTCAGTTTTAACAAAAATTCAAGTTGCTGTGTGTTTAGTAAGGACATATTGCTAACGCATGTAAACGATATTCAGACTCTGTTTGCAAAATATAGTCATACAACGATTTCGGAGTGCAAAATTACCAAGAAACAGTATATTAAAAAGATCTTTCAATTTATTTGAAGACGAATTACCTGGCTTATCATTTCGCGAACTGATCTTAGATCCAGGATAACTACATTAATAAAATCTATTTTTAGTCCAAAATGTAGCCTTTTATTTTCATGACGTTATTCCGCACAGCACTAGCTTTATTGCGCCACAGATTGATGATTGATGACCCCCACATTAGTGACCCACCTGTAATTAATATAAAAACTTATTGAAGGATGGCCGAGAAGCTGGCTATGAAAGTGATCCTGTTCTGCAAGGCCTACAGATGTCGAGTTGTCTTCAGAGAATGGCCTTCTGCTGAACGCATCAAAATTAATCTCAATCAAGTTTTCCCAGAGAGTGGATGTTGACACACAGTCGATTTATTCATTCCGTTATTTTGCCTCGATACCAAAATCAAAATTCCAGGACGTTATTTTTAACAGTCGATTATCTTGGAGTGGTCATGTGGATGCCGTCTTCGTCTCTGTTTCTTAGTTCGTCGTTTCAATTTGCATCAAGACCTCGAACACGCCTGTTAAGTGGACCTTATTGTACATTGATCCCCCGTGAATTTGCCTGGACTCAAATGTTCCGACTTTTCAACCCTCCGTAGGATTTTTCAAATAATCTCGTTTTCTAGTGGTCTGCCTATTCTCTCCATCCAAGAGATCATCGTTCAACGCCACTTCACTGGTTGAACACTCTTCCCGGGTCGTATTTCAACTGACCCCTCCCTTCCCCTTGATTCAAGATTATCTAAGTGTTAATCTCTTCGACCAATACGAAAGCAATACCGTTTAATGCTCTCAAGAACGGCGGTGGCATATCGCAATTCGGTCATACCTTAGTTTTCCCGATTTTTAGTTTCACCGGAGCAGGTGAGGCAGGAACTCAAATACAGTTTTTAATAATGTTAGAATGATGATACACATCTTTGAACTATTACGTGTGATCAGATGTTTGATATTCTCCCAGATTCATTGTGTGCCAAATAACAATTATTTAATATATCCACGAATACTAGACCTACCTTCTTGTCAAGGAGTATTTTAGACAAGAAGACGTCCTACTCAGACTAATCGAAAAACCTGTTTATCACAACCGCCAATCTCATCCATTTTGTTGAAGTACCATTGATGCGACTGAAAACATTCCCTTATATAGAAACCGAGGCGATCATTACTCATACAAAATCGATATCGTTGGAAATTTGAATAATGCTCACAAGGCTCGAATCAACTGTTAATCGATTCACCCGATGAGTGGGCATGAACTCGAGCCACTGTTTGACATTTAGCACCAGCGTTCAATCAATGCAGCTGAAACCTGTCTCTTATATAGAAACTCAAATACAGTTTCGAATATAGCACTGTTTATTAGATTATAGTTTATGCTGACAGCTTCGGTCCTCGTAATCTCATCATTGTTATAGACCATTACTACAATAGACTTCCGCAAAATATCTCCTGCAGGCCATGTCAATATATTGTGAAAGTCAGGTATTTGTTTTTTTACGAAATTTATTTGTTAAATAAATGATTAATTTTCTGAATTAAAGTTTTTGTGATGAATCCGACGGATTTATTTAACTTCTTGGGATTGGGGGGGGGGGTTATTTACCTTCAAAACGATTACTGCATTATTTCCCGTTTACAAAGTGACCCCTCCCAACGAGCCCGGCAATCCAGTTTAATTAGACGAAAACGGCTGCATTACCCCCAGAGGTCGCATCCAATAGCGATCGTGTTAAATATCGATCGGCATAATCTCCACCACTCCGGTTACAGAGAACACAACTCAATTAAATAGTGTAGGTGTTTTCCGAGTGTATTTACCCTCTGTTCGTGTAAAATCCTGCCCTCTTAATATTTTAAAGGTTTAAAAGCAACCGATTTTGTACAGACTATTGAAATTAAAGTTGACGCAATCTTTTTCATCAAATTCCAATATTGTTGAATTCTGTTATAATTTTTAGTAATTCGATTTTTCGAAAATGGACGAATCTATATTCGCTTGAGATCTCAATTATTTAGTATGAAAGTATAAAATATGTTCCAAGATCTGCATATATATATCTATCGCTGTAATTCGTCAGAAATCAAAGATTTTATCTAAAGAGCGGGATTTGGTAAAAAAAAGTGGAAACGTTTTTGTCAACCTTCGTATGTCTGCGTTCAACTCGAGACCAGACACCCCCAGGGTAATGTGACTAGTTTTAATTTAAACAAAAACTCCAAATGATTTTAGGAGAATTTAATGGGGAAGAACGGACTTCAACCCAATAATCTTTCTGATGACTTCGGTTCAAGAGGTCGATTTAGTACAGAGACAAAATAACCTCACAAGGCCTTCCATATCTGTCTTACTGAGATTGTCAAATTCGACAGCAAAACCCCCATCTAAACTTATTTTACTTGCTGGGGCATTGCATCCAACCCCATGAGATTACCCACCAAAAGCACAATTGGGAACACTCAACAGCCAGACAGATAAAGCTAGAGAAATACTCTGTTTATATAACATGCTACAATTTAGAATAATACTTGCACCCAACCTGTCTGATCGTGTGAATCCGGGTTTAACCCGGCATTTTCTTAGTTTAAATTGACCACCTGAAAGTCAATTTCCACCCCAATGGTTCAATTCCATTTGAACTTGGTTTGTACGCTTTTAACTCAAAACCCAAACCAGGACATACCCGTGGGAATGTGTCTCAACCGTTTCTCGACACAGAAAAAATAACGTTTTCATCTAAAAAAACCCAATTTTTCCCGCATTCGTGCTTGGTCGAAGTCCGCAAACTAGTCCAGTTATAATTGAAATCGCTTTGTTCCGGCAAGAAGTACTCTCAACCTGCAAACTAATTAACAATGTTACATACGAAAACGGTATTTTTGTTCATGCCTCACTTGTTCTCGTTTAACTAAAAATCGGAACAAATTAGGAATGACCCAATTGCGAAATGCAGCCGTTCTCGGAGGTATTGAGCGTTATTGTATTCGCTATTGCCGAAGAGAGTTACATTTAGACAAACGCGAATAGACGATATGGGAGGGGTCTAATGCGATGTTATTCGGTGTGCCCTCATCTTAAATTCTCTCTGAATGTACAGTTAACAACAAAAGACCAAAATAAGCACTTAGCGGTGATACCAGACTGATGTTAACGTCTCCATTTAAATTGAAATGAGTTCATCTGAGAAGAGGATTTTTCGCAGCAAAACGACCTGGTTTTTCATACCAAAAGTTTGAACATCTGCCATATATAATTTATAACTAATAAACCATTTACTATATTTAAATCAGTTAACAGATGACAAATGTCAATTAAAAATGGGCGTTTTATTTGAATCTGAAAAAATGAATGACCCAGTATTTTCCAGAAGTAGTTGTCCGAACAGTTGTCGAAACCTAAAAGAGCACACATGTGGCCTCTTCGGGTACACACGAGGGAGGGCTCGTCGGCGGAAGCCCGGTGTCTAGCCGGCCCACCTCTCCACGCATGACTCACCTCACCGTTGGGAGACGTCTGCTTCCTCGACATGTGGCGCGCACTCGCAGCGATTCGTCCAGTCCGCCTTCTAGGACAGTCTGTCCACCATGTCGGTGACATCGGCTGCACAGCTGCTGTCTGGCCCAGTTTCGGTACCACCGACGAGGACAACAGCTATTCGGAACCACCGAGAGATCCTGTCCTCCTCCATTTGTCCTCGCGCCCGTCCGATAAGTTGGCTTGAATTTGATTGGTCTAAACGTGAACGGAAATGTGAATTTTCTATTGCTGTAGATAACTGAAAATACTTAATAACCGCGTCCTTAGATAAATTGAACTGAAAATTACTGTCGCTTTTACAGTAAAGTACATATCTTTAGACTTATAATTGATAGTTGGTAAAGTTAAGTTTAACGGCAATTGTAAAAAATATAGTTTTAACGGCATTACTAGGACATTGTAGTAAAATTATACTACCTCATATTTGGCGGTTGCAAGGTAAATGTTAATAAATGTTACACCCATTGTTTTGGATGGCCGTACAACCATATAATCGGAACGCATAAAAGCGTTTTAGAAATACGCCGCTACTTCCAATTGATCTATAACATGTATATATAGACCTAACGTAATTTGGCACTAAATAAGATATGGAAATGGCGGTTATTGTAATTGATTTCAATAGTCATTCAATTAAATTATTGTTACGCTTAATTTAATTTGACGTGATGCTTTTTATATATCTTGGCAACCTTTCTGCTAAAACAGTACTATGTCTTCGTGGTGCACTTCGAAAACGCCCTTTGCCACATATAACAACATAATGCTAACAACATATAATTGCTACTTTTCGGTTATAAGTAAATAATTGGAAGTGTTAATCCTGTTCGCCAAGAAATATTTATCGCATTCTGTATAAATACATAAATTTAATTGACTAGTTCTCGTCATCATTCTCACAACTCAAACCGCAAGACTTAATGAAACGACACACCATTGGGCACTGTGCAACCGACCGATTTTTTTTACAAACGAACTCAATATTCAATTCAAACACCAATATACACGTGTAGTTAATAGGATTCGTGACCTGATATTTGCCCAACGTCACTGACATATTCATTATTTCCAAACACATATTTTATTTCTTGTTTTGCTAATTTCCTTGCACGAAATATTTGAACTACTCGTATTTATAGAAAGTAGTTTGTGAAGCCCGCAAACAAATTAAGTCTCGAACTATGTGTTTGAATGATTATTTGTCGTCCCCGTGCTCTAAAATAAAAGAACCGGATTATGAGATTCTTATTTAATATATTCGAAACAGAATGAACAAGGCGGTATCTGGAAATGACAGGATAAACGAAAATATACCAGACTTTACTAAACGGTAGCATATATCATATCGTAAACGCTTTAGAAGGTCATGAGGACTAAAACGTTTTGCATAAAAATAATCTAACAATTATAGATACGAAAACGGAATAAATTATGAATGACCGAATTTCGATATGCAGTCTTTCTAGTAGGTATTGAAAGGCATTGCCTATGCATCATTGTTCGAAGAGATTTACAGACGGTGTCAGCTAATCGACTAATAAAAACGCAGGAAATAGAATGCAAAGAGTGAAAATGAATGTTTTTTTAAACAGTTTTGGATTACTTTGTTTTACTGTGATACTTTACCTTTCAGGGGCGGCGCGCGGTTTACCATTAACTTCTACTACCAACCCACGCCAGGTGCCAACGCATAGTATCAGAGTTGCCGACCTTCGTCCAGAAGCTCTTCCTGTAAACTTCTTATCTATCTCTGCACAACGCGAACCTAGTTGCTCTACGGAATCCCTTCCTGACAACTAACTATCTACGCTTTGTTATCATCCGAAAAATAATTATCGTTACAATACTATATGGTTAATCCAGCATTCTCTTCTATCATTCGTTTACCTGACGCATGCCGACCAAAAGATGTTATTCCAATGGTACTCGTTCAAGGACTACTTTTCATCTAGCTCAAGGTCTCCAGATCAGAAGAGTGCTAAATTGGTGTCAGAATTAAAAACCCCACCCACAATGAACCTTCCTCTTTCGGCCGCATACAGCGAAGACGAATCCATAGAGAAATGGTTGAACTTCGTCCAATTATCTCAGTTGAATATCCCGAAAACCGACAGGAGTAAAATAGTTCTAAACCTCCTCGGTCCTGAATCGTACGATTCGTCTAGTTCTGGAGGCTGTAGTCATACAGACGACATCGATGATCTTTGTGATAAACTGATGACAATCTTCAAAGATCCAAATAGTCCGCGATTAACCCCCGCCGACTTTTACACAAAAATCCAGCAAGGCGGCAAGACTCCAGGAGAAAGTTGCGAAATATCGCCACGACCGTCTTCCGTGATCTGATGTTGTAGACAACCTCATTTTATAGCAATTTTGCGATGGCATCCGACCAGTTTCCCTGGTCGTCGAACTCTCAAGACATGCAACTCAAAACCCCGAACGAGACCCTCGAAAAAGTTACGCGAATCATTGAAATCCGAAGGCGACACCATATCACCCCTAAATTTACGCCGGATTCAAAACAACCCATTGTACTTTCTGTCGCAATTCGGGAAAGACGCCACAATCTTACGACCCAGTGTTTCAGTTGCCCTAAATTAGATTGTAGCCTGGTACTCGGAATGAATTTCATCCTCAAACAAACATGGATGGACACAAAGGGGCTATTTATCTATCAACGAAAACACCAAAACTGACAAAAAAGCCAGAGGTTACCCAGGACCAACCACCGAAGTCTCACCGGCAGATAGAACAACGCTCGAATGTCTGCTCCAAGGATACCATAACATATTCGCCTGGGACGAATCGCAGCTAGAAAGGACATCAATTATCCGCCACAAGATAGAGTCAGGCGATGCACGGCCGATCTGGCAACCACCCTGACGAATTCCCCCACCACGACACGACCAGCTCAGCAAAATGATAGACGACCATCTAAATCCACTTGGGCTTCCTCTATTACCATTGTTCCGAAGAAAGATGGCAAGATCCGCCTCTGTATCGACTATCACAGCCTCAACGCAGTTACAAAAAAAGACCTGTTCCCATTGCGTCGGATTAACGACACACGAGACGCATTAGGGTATGCACGGTGGTTCTCCACTATCGACCTTAAATCGGGTTACTGGCAGGTCGAGGTCTCCCAGAAGAATAGCGAGAAGACGGCTTTCATCCTTCCAAGTGGTCTATATGAGTTTGATACCATGCCTTTTGGGTTGTGCAATGCGGCCGCCACCTTTCAACGTCTTATGCAAACAGTGCTACGCGGTTTATATACCTGGATGACGCCATCTTATTTGGTCAAACGAGAATGCATCGCAACCTCGACACCATTCTCACACGGTTCAGGAAGCAGGACTTACGCTAAACCCCCAAAAGTGCTGTTTTATCAAGAAATCGGTTAAATTCCTCGGACATATTATCTCAGCAAATGGTCTGGAAATAACAAACCAGCGCATCGAAGCTGTAAAGAACTGGCCAAGACCTCAAAACTAAACAGATTTACGAAGCTTCCTCGGTGTCACCAATTACTATAGGAAGATCGCCGCCCCCCTTCACAAACTGACGGAGAAAGAAAACTTTCCGCTGGGCACCCGATCAGGAAGAAGATTTCGCCGATCTAAAGAGGGCACTCTACGATGCACCGCTCAACTTTGACAACGACGCACAACCTTTTACCATGGAGACAGACGCTGGCGACAATGCAATCAGAGCGGTACGTATCCGAGCGTGTCATTGCATATGCCAGCAAGAAACTCGGTCGCTAGATGCGGCAGAAAAGCTCCACTACCCGTAAACCTTTTTGCTATTTTCTCTTTCACGAGATATGTTCGGCCTTACCTACTCTTGCGCAAGTTTACCATCATGACCGACCATCGAGCACTCACATGGCGTGCAAAAATGAAGACTCAGATAGAGCCGTGGCACGGTGGTACGAGGAACTCGAACAATACGATTTTGAAATCCAATACAGTATCAGAAAGGGCCCACGCAAACGCAGATGCCCTCTCCGGCATACCGGACATGTATGACGTCGTCTGCACAGTATTCCCCAGTGAACCCACGCAGTACCAATGGTCTTCCACGCAGAGCAGCGACCCTGACACCGCCACGATCTATGACTGCGTCTACCGTAAAAAAAGAAAGCCTCCAGCAACCGAAGCAGCAGCAAAACGCATCTGGCACGAATGGCCTCGCCTGTCGATTCTAAACGACATCCAATTTTCCAACAAGACCGCTCCCAACCCGAAGGAGTAGGAGTCCTGGCTCTCTAGTCAACCAGGTTATCCGTGAGGCAATTATTCGTCTCTATTGTTGGCCGAATATCAGCGATGATGTAACCACTTTCTGCAAAACATGTACCCCCTGCGCCAGTTTCAAGGGCCCTATCGCCCCTTTCCAACCAATGCCCGTAGTATCACCGGGAGAACGCATTGGCATTGATATAATCGGTCCCTTACCGCTCACAGAACGCGGCAACCGTTACATTCTGGTCATGATCGACCATTTAACCAAAGCTGTCGAAGCCGAAGCCCTGCAAATAAAAAAGCTGCGACTGTCGCCTTCACATTTCTCAACTCCTGGGTCGCTCAGCATGAAGTCCCAGTCAGCATACACTGCGACAAAGAAGCGAACTTTGAAAGCGCCGTTTTAACTAATTTTTGCGCATGTCTTGGCATACACAAAACTCGCTCGACTCCGGGTCTACCTCAAGGGTATGATCAAGTAGAAAAGAACAAACAGAACGCTCCTGGACTTTCTCAAGAGTTTCGTCAATAGACACCACCCCAACGACCGTGACGCCGATATAGGCCGCAGCCTACTTGCATACCGCGCAACAATCTATTCCTCCACTGTCTTTTCGATCATGATCACCGGCCGCGAAATACGAATCCCGGCCGACATGCTAAACACGGTCTCCACACGTCCCAAATCGAAGCCACCGGGCGCGCTGTTCAAACTCCAGGAGGACCTCCGAAACGCGCATAACTGTGATAATATTGTATATAGGGTAGAATAAACCCTGAATGGATAATAGACGGATTGCCTGTAATACCGGTATAACTCTATAAGCCAACCGAGACCCTTGACGAATAGAACACGTGTAGCAACGATAATTCGTATTCAAAAGTGTAACGTACGATAGACGTTAATATAGTAAAACACAATTTATAGTTCGAGTTAGCAATCACCACATCCACCTGGGTGCAGCAGCTTCGATGGCATGCGGTAGTTGACCGGCGATTTCAAACCCAAACGCTCCGAGCGCTGAGGTAGAACTTGCGAGCTTTGGTCTTGAACGGATGGAGTCGTATTAGACGGATCAGCTGGTTCAGACGAATGGAAATCAGTAGCGGGCACGTCTGGTTCAGAAGGATGGGAATCGATGACGGGCATAGCTGGTTCATCGAATAGGATTTGATCGACATGCCGACGTTGACTTGATAAATCAGTGACGTCGAGGATGGTAACCATAAGATTCCCACTTATTCCAAGAATAAGACCTCGAGACGGTCGAAAATCATTCCCTTTGAAAAAGGTAACTTCTCCCGATTTAAGGCATTGGAACGATGTATTGAGTTTGCGCCCCTTGAATAACACAACCGGACTTTTACCAGTGGTTGCTTGATCAGCATTACGGTACTGCATTAGCAAATTGTCGATAGACCGATCTAAATCTGTAAATGTACTTGGTTTTTCGATGATATAGCCGCCTTCAGGGTCTTGACGAAGTTCTCTGCTAAGCCATTCGACTGAGGATGTCTGGGAGCCGTGAGCAAATGCCGGCATCCGAGACCTTTGACCCAAGTGACCAAATGGTCGGCGGTGAAATGTGTACTATTGTCCGTAACCAAAACGAGCGGAATGCCTTTACGGCTGAATAACTTCCGAAACACCGCTTTGGTGAAGTCAGCATTGGCACTGGTCGTCAGAAATACTTCAGGCCAACGTGAAAATGAATCGATAACGACAAGAGCATAGTATTTGCCTAGAAATGGTCCACAATAATCAGCATGTATTCGTTGCCATGGCTCACAGGACCCTGGCAATGGAGACCATTTAGAAGGCCTTGAGGGCAACTTATGCAAGCAGCCATCACACCGGGCAGCCGTTCGCCGGATATCGGCTTCAAGTTCCTACCACTAACATGAATTTCTTGCCAATGACTTCATTTTATCAACACCAAGATGACCGAGTGCAGATCGTCAAGAACAGGTTTTCGCAGCACTGGTGGTACCACAATACGGTCTTGATAACAAAGTAGACCTTCTGGAGTAAAACCCAAATCGTCCCTCCGAGAGAAGAATTGTGGGAACTTCTTTTTATCAGCATTATTCCAGCCCTTTCTGAGTGCCGTTAGAATTCTCTTGAATGCCAATCGCGTCTCGGAGATGATATCATCGCGACTCACAGGCAGTGGATGCAGCAGGAGAGAAGAGCCTTCCGTAATCTCTTCTGTAGTGGCAGTTCTGGATAAGTAATCGACATGCTGGATATGTTTGGAAGGCCGATGAACCACGTCATAAGTATAGGCGCTCAAAGCGAGACGCCACCGTTGCACCATAGCTGCAGAAGCTTTTGACAATGAATTTCAAAGGTTCATGGTCAGACACAATCGTGAATCGTCTGCCGAATAAGTATTTATGCAACCGCATAACAGCCCAGAAAACCGCTAAGGCTTCGCGATGCGTTTGGGCGTATCCACGTTCAGCTGTGGACAACCGCCGTGATATGCAGACAACAGGTCGGCCCTCTTGCTCCAACACGGCAGCTATGCCGGAGGGCGACGCATCAGTTATCAGTGCTGAATGTAATCTTGGTGCAAACGGTTGTAGGATAGCTTCTGAATTCAAAAAGGCGAGCAACTTCCGTAAAGTCTGCTCATGCATAGAATTCCATTGGAAAGTTGGCGCATTCTGAAGCTCGAATAAGCAATCAGCGATACCAGCAAAATTCGGTATAAATCGCGAATAGTATTGAATGGCTCCCATAATAGAGCGTAATTGGCTGCAATTCGACGGGGACTGCATTTCCACCAAAGAATTAAGTCTTTTCTTGTCTGGGTAAAAACCAGACTTATCAACAGTAAATCCAAGGCAATCAAACTTTTGGACAGCAAATTTGTATTTCGACGGATTAACCGCCACATTATACTCGACAAAGCGTCGGAATAGCTGGAGGAGTCTCTCGTCATGATCATGCCTGCTGGCACCATGGACAAAAATGTCATCTTGGTAAACTTCAATACCATTAAGGCTATCCAATATGCCATTAATGCACTCCTGGAAAATATCCGGGGCAACATTTAGCCCAAAAGGTAGAAAGTTCTACCTGAATAACCCAACGGACGTATTAATCACTGCCAGCAAACTGGATTCATCATCCAGTGGAATGTGCAGGTAGGCATTTTTCAGATCAAATTTCGAGAAGAAGCTCAACCCTTTGAATTTATAAAGGATAACCTCAGGTTCCGGAGTTGTACATGTCTTCTGTAACAATCGGCGATTGAGTGTCATCCTGCAATAACCACATATCCTGGGTGTACAACCGTCGGATTTTAGTGGTGTCACAATAGGAGAGGCCCATTGTGAACAGCTCACAGAAGTCAGTATATTCCTCTCCACCAATTCGTCCAGAGTCCGTTCAACAGAGTCTCGTAAGCCGAAGGCAATAATTCTCCGCTTCAAGAACATAGGATCTCCGGCAACCTCGAGTTTGACTTTGTGAATTTTCATTCCACCAGTCACTCTGGTGCACTTTTGGACCAGATTTTTCAACTCGGACTCAACTGCCGGTAATCAATACAAACTCAGTTTAAACTTGAGTTGCTTCATGACGGTCAAACCAATAATAGCTGGACCCGTCGCCGACACCAAGAATTTGCATAGGAATCTTGTTCCGTCTCGTATAATATTGATCATACAGAAGCCAAGGATTTTCAGGGAATGACCAGTGATACCAATAATCAACTGGTCGGTCTTCTCTATACGAGGACAAGGACAGAACTTCTTTAATGCATGCATAGGAATTAGTGATTCCACACTCCCAGTATCAACAATAAAGGACATCTTTTTGCCATGCGAATTCGTAAGTTCCTTGGAAATATGACCACCACTTTGACTGCAAGAACTCATCAGAGCCATATCGGATATATTGTCGTCTGAATCGTAAGTAATCGCACAAACCTTGGATTTGCAGACCGACTTGATGTGGCCTATTTTGCCACAATTATAGCATTTCGCATCACGGAATTTACATTGCTCCGGTGAATGCAATTTGCCACATGAATGACAAGTACTGAATGAATTATCAGTCTTGGTTTTGCGATTTTTGAATATCCGCGTGTCTGGTCTCCTTGGGATATTTATGGAGTGAAACACTGGATCTGGAATATGAGAAATATTGATAATATTCGAGACATCTTCGAATTGTTCGCATATAGCACGAGCACTTTGGAATGTAGGATTTTTTAGTAATAGTAATTGTCTTTGGATATTTGGATCGTTGATGCCTGCAATTAAACGGTTGCGTAATTGCGTGTCTAACTGAGCTTCAAAGTTGCATTTTGCTGCCTGGGTCTGAAGTAGAAGTATGAAATCTCGAATTTTTTGGTCGGATTTTCGAATGATAGTATGGAATATGCTCCGTTCAGCAGCCTCAAAAGCGATAGGCTGAACATGCTGACCCCAGTCGACCACAAAGAGACGGTACCCACAACGAGCACTGAGGACAGTGCTCCCCCTTGGAGGGGGGTAATGTAACACCCCTGTGATACTTTACCTTTCAGGAGAGGCGCGCGGTTTACCATTAACTTCCGCTGCCAACCCACGCCAGGTGCCAACGCATAGTATCAGAGTTGCCGACCTTCGTCCGGAAGCTCTTTTTGCAAACTTCTTATCTATATCTGCACAACGCGAACCTAGTTGCTCTACGGAATATTTTCCTGACAATTAACTATCTACACTTTGTTATCCTCCTCAACAACCATTATCGTTACAATGCTATATCGTGAATAAAAAATTCTCTTCTATCATTTATTCACCTGACATATGCCGACCAAAAGACGTAATCCCTATAATACTCATTCAAGGGACACCTTTTGTTCTAGCTCAAGGTCTCCAGATCAGAAGAGTGCTACAACGTATTCAAAAGCCGATGCCTAATCTCATACGTTAAATTGGTCCAAATATACATATATAGAAAAAGGAATCAATAAAGAACAATATCGTAAAATTGATAGATGCAATTCAATATGTTATACAAAATATTGTTTTAATATTATTTACAGACTCGCAGAACTTTTATATTTATTATAGTGTCTACCGATTGGTGTCTATAATTTCCAATCGATGCCAAAAATCCTATAGGTTTCGACCTCTACAAGGTAATCTTTCCCATTTTTTATTTTCTGTGATGATTTTTGATTACTTAATTCGTTATACAAACCGATATTTATATCCCAATGCCTTTTTGTCTTGTGTCGATCCTTCACAATACTTTTTAGGTGTTACGCTCTTCCAGAAATGGAATTCTGACGTAAGACATGGAAGCTATTCGCCGACGGTTTTGTAACGAATAACATAGAACATATGCACACGTCCTAGGCATTCATAACGAAAAGAAGAATCATTGGTTGGAGGTTATGATTCCTGGAAGGTGTATAATAAGAGACATACTAAGAAGTAGCTGTGTCCTTGTGTGATCCAGTGCGAGGAATTCCGTGTGGATAGAGAGGGTTTGTTACCTAACTCTAGATTAAACAATTAGCAATTTTTACCGTCATTGAAGATAACCATCCTGTGCAAAAGGAGGTTGACACAAGCGGACATGTGTCCATTTGGCGCATGGTTCATGTTGTGTGGCTGCAATCCCGCGCAATTTCCTGGTCAAACATAGAGAGTCACCATCTTAACAGCAACTTTGCACTTTGGATTATTGCTTGCACGATAGCGCAAAGCTTGCAGCAGTTTCTGAATCACCATTGGACTTAAACATTGTCTTACAACGCCGAATAATTTCCGGAAGATCCTATGCTTCACAGCGATTGACACACTTTCGATCCGTCGATATACGAGGGGTTATTTGCTTGGGATGTGTCGGGGACCACTCAGACATTAAACTGAGACGGGTCTTTATAAATTATACGCCGACGGGGTTTATAAGAGTGTCACTTTATCCTTATGCCGACCTTTCCGGTATAAATGATCCTTGTTCTGGACTTCTGTGCAATGCTTGCTGACAGGAATTTCTGTGTAGGAAGCGGATGCGTTTCTGCAAGCGGCAAGAGAACCCCGAAACACGATCGACACAAACATTCGAGATAATTCTATCGCCAAGAAGTTCACACACACTTGAGATATTTGCAGCGGGCGCGTATTGCCAGGGTATGGAAACTTCCACTACCGGCTTACCTGTTCGACATACCTATCTATCGGTTAGCAATAACCACAGTAACGAATACCAAGGGCAGATGGAGTAGATGTCGGAGGCGATGGTGACTACACCCAGTACGAGTCCGCACGTCAGGGGGACAGACATTTCGAGTCGCCTTTCAATTGAAAAGCCCAATGACGTCTATATCAACTGCGAATTCCGTGTTTACCTTAATCCACGTATTAAGTTGGTCTTGTCAAGTTAATAGCGAGATACACCTTTTTGAAATGTCCGTGCATTTAACGTTGCAGAACCACTATAACTGTCGGCGTAGTTTTTTGTCCATTAGGAGTAGTGATACTGTAAAAGATTGCGCGCATATTTGTATAGTCTTTGCATCTACCATTTTCGCCCATTTCTTAGGACTCTTCTTCTTCTTATGCCCAAGTGTCTACGTTGAATCTTCAATTTGGTTTGCTTGCAAGTCTTGATACCCCCAAAATTACCGAATGGACAGTTCGAGATTTTGACGAAGGTTTATGAAATGCAGCCCCAAAAAACTATACGATCTAAGGGATCTTTTTTTGGCCCCAACGACGGCCATCTTCTGATCCAGTTTGATACGAATTTGCTGATAAAGGGGTCTTACCGAATAACATTTTTTTACGAATCGCCCATTTACGTTTGGTTTTAGAGTTTCTGGTAACCTGCCGGGCCTACAATGCGAAGCCGTTTATCGAAACTATAAGACAAACAAATTCGATCAATCTTAATGGACGATCAGCCCCCACCATCAATTTTGATTTCACATTGACGCTCAATCTGCTACGATTTGCTCAATTTGGCTTCACTATTAATAAATGTTCTTAGATTTGAAATTTATTTTGTGCCAATACATCTTCATTAAACAAATTTGGTCTCTTATTTGATTAATTTCTACTGGGACGTCGTCGAATTCGGGGTCCATGCACAAGATGGGTAGATCCCCCTAAAAAAGATGGCAGGGGTTGATGACATAATTTGGCTTACCTCGTAACGGGGGTGTGAGTTTCCCCGTACTCCTATACCTGGTTATCATTTATGTCCTAGACTAACTGATCCTAGAGTTATACAAATCGGGACGGTTAAGATAGATTTTACCGGACCAACTGACAAGTCCCAGGAGGACGTCGTCGAAGGTGAAAAGGGTACTACGTGGTTGCCCAACGTCAGGCCTGGTCGTCTTAAGAAGAAGGCCATCAAGGCCAGACGAGCCATCGTGCACGCCAAAAACGGACACCACGTTTTCGTAAGAACGCACGAAACATCCCGTTATAGGATAGTAACAAGTAGCTACGCCCGATACGTGGAAGAACCTGGGACGAGCCCTGGGCCCCCACCACTTGTGCATCTCAGAGTTTATTTAGGAACATGGTCCTAGCTGAGGGGAAGGGGGGTAGCCGAACACAACCTAGAATTCATTATAAATGAAACACGAAATAAACTTTTGTCGAATTTTAGTCATTTTTTTTGGAACCGCCACTTAAATATCGATTTTGTTTTTACCGTAGGCGGACGGGTCTGAACCCTCGTGCGAAATGCGGGGGGGTTCCAGTCGTGTACCCTGCTAACTGTGCGCCATATCGATTTTTTTTTACGGGTGCACGTCGAGTGCATACCCTGAGGGGGGGTTTCGCCTAAGGGGGAGGTGGTGTCCCAGACAAATAAAGTTCGTAAGTAAATAGAAATTTTATAATTTTTGTGTATACATGTATAACGAATACTTTCCACCACTGCACCAACGAACTCCTAGGTCGAAGCTTCGGCAGATGACGATACCCTCTACGACGAACGCTCCGGAGAAGGCTGATCTGCGAAGGAGAAGAGGGGGGGGTCTTGTTTGAGGGGAGGGTGGTGTAGAGTATAAATATCTTAATTAATTCATAATAACGATTCTAAATAACTTTTACATACTTTAACATAGCTTTGTTTATTCTCGTCTCGATTAAGGGTTTTGTTTTAATATCACCGGGCTGAAACGCGGACTTTTTGGATCGTCGTTCACGCTATCGTGAGCTTTGCTACTCCGTCGGAATTCTCCTTTTATAGTTAGGAAAACGGTGAAGTTAATCAAGCAGATGACCGAAAATATCCTGCCAGAAATGGCCGTAATTGCCGGATCCACTAGGAAGACGTCGACGACGAACCGCCGACTGGAATCTTCGCGTGAGGGCATAGGAGCAGCGGAACAATCGACGTTAGAAGCATTGCAACTCCGCGAGATGGGGGCGCGGCTGAGGAAGATGCAGACGCTCGTGAAGCAAGCCGGTACAACGCCAATAGAGAAGTGGACGCCCGGGATAGAAGCCGAGTTGGAGCAGCTGCAGAGGGACGTGAAGCAGCTTGGCATCGAGAGGTTGGCACGAAGGCAGAAGACCGAAGCGATGACGCAGCTTCGCACGAGGATGTTGGCACGAAGACGTGAACTCGACGGTCGGAACGAGACGAAGACGGACAGGACGTTACCCGAGGCGCTTCTCGCATCGAAGCAGAAGCTGGGGGTGGAGTCGTCTTTCGTAGACCCGGCGAAAGAGCCAGAGTTGTTCCCCAGTATCCCTGCCCCAAACCAACGACCATATTGTTTAAACCCCGTTACTCCCGGTCTTGTTAACGTAAATGAAGTCGCTTTATCTCCTAATGGGTCTCCTCATCTTCACAATGGTCCATTTTCATGGTGCAAAACCGATCGAAACTGTTAAACATAAAGGAGCACGTATGAAGGATAGACCGACATCACAAGGGAGACGATTGTTACTTGGTGCAAACAACTAACAATCTCGAAATAAAAAAACGTACGTGGAATATTCGTTTTGGAAATTTAACTGGCATACCTACATGTTATCGACATATCGACCCTACCGAAGTCGAATAATAATACCCGGAAATCATAAAACGATTGATGAACACCATTTCATGTGACGCGCCTAAGAGTCCAAAAATTAAAATGCGAACATATTGTGAACGCACGTAAGAATTACTGCGAACGAAATTTTTCTACTTGCGAACTTTGTAGAAAGATACTATTTTATTTCATTATAACTAACGTTTTTAGTAAGCTTTTACATAAATTCCAATAGCTTTGTAGTTCTTGTCTCGATTAATAGTTTTGTTTTAATAGAACCATGTTGAAACGCGGACTTTTGGGATCGTCGATCACGCTATCGTGAGCTTTGCTTCTCCGTTTATTTCTTTATACCGAGGAAAAACGGTGAAGCTAATCAAGCAGACGACACAGAAGGTCCTGCCAGAAATGGCCGTATCTACGAGAACGTCGACAACAGAACGTCGATCGGGTTCTTCTTCGCGCGACAATACTAAAAAAGACGGACAGAAGTCATTTGCGGTGCGAATCCGCGAGCTGACGATAGCTCTCGCGAAGCTTCAGGCAGAGCTGCAAACTTCACGTGACAATACAGAAGAAGACGGACAGAAGTCATTTGCGGAGCGATTCCGCGTGCTGACGATAGCTGTCGCGAAGATTCAGGCAGAGCATCAAACCACAATGCTGAAAAAAGAAGATTCGTCGATTACCCCTGCTCTAAAAGAAGAGCCGACGCCCTATACCCCTGTTCATTCCCCACGACCGTACCCGACCTACCCCGCTACTATCCGATCCTCTTCCACGCATGTAATCCCTCTTTCTCTTGCAGTAAATCCTTTCTCTTACAAAATTGTCAATTTATAAACGGCCTGTAAATACGTTAGCAAATACTTGGCCCCATCGACTAAGTTAATAGTAATAATGGTATTCGCTTTGAGTTTTGGATAGGGCCTTTCAATGGCCGCCATTTCCCGTTTGCCAAGCTTTTTTATACTTCGTAGGTTAAATTGGCCTTTCTTGCACATTTACCCTGATGTTACTTCCTTTATTCTCCTTAACTTATTCTGCATTTTCTACGTATAATCGTCACTTCCTGTAACATTTTTGTTTATTGTAAATTTTAATGCTGAATGTTTTGGTCCTCGTGAACTTTAATAAAACGAATATTATTATTATTATTGAGTCGATGTCGACACTGGCGAAATATCTTCACTCGAATTTTAGTTTCACCAGAGCAGGTTAAGTAGGAACTAAAAGACGAGTTACGAGCATATTTGTTTTGATTTTCTTCTGATGAGCGCTCATACTGAGTTATCTCCCGACGTATATACCGTCTCTATTAAACTTCCACCTCCGTCGAAGAGCGACATACAGGCATGGCTTTCAGTTGTCGAATCCCAATTTGCGGCGAAATAAATTTTCGTTGAAAAAACAAAATTTCATCACGTCGTTGCGTCACTGACTGGTTGCCCGGTTACGTCACATTATCTTGTCACCACCGGCAGAAAACCCGTACACGGTGCTAAAAACATCGCTCATTCAGCAGTCACTGAGGTAGTCGAGTGGTCTTCGGAGAATTGTCTTTTTCTGAATGCATCAAAATGCATCGATATTACATTTTCCCCGACAGCCGCTGTTGACACTCCCGAAATCCCTTCATTTCATAATTTCGCTTCGAGCTCAAATTCTAAATTCCTCGGCGTTATTTTTAACAGTCGGTTATCATGGAGTGATCACGTGGATGCCGTCTTTCGATAAATGCCGTCGACTCTGCTTCCTTGTTCGTCGGTTCAGGAGACTTGGCTTAAGCTCTAGCCACATAAAAATATTTCTCCATGCCTGTATAATTCCCCTCATTGTATATTGTTCTCCAATAATTTTCCCCGGCCTTAAATGTTCTGACTTTGTAACCCTTTATAGACGTTTTAAAATAATCTCGTTTTCTAGTTGTATGCCTATTCTCTCTATTCAAGAAATCATCGTTCACTTCAATAATTGTTCACTAATCGCTGCTCGTATTTAAAGTGACCCCTCCCATCCCCTCTATCCCAGTTTATCTGAATGCAAATCTCTTCGACCAATGCGTAGACTATACCGTTCAATACCAACAAGAACAGCGGCATATCGCAATTCGGTTATTCCCTATTTGTCCCGATTTGTAGTATCACCAGAGCAGGTGAAACAGGAACTAAAAGACAATTTTCACATCTAATACTTGACATATAACCTATTTTTACTGCTAAAAGTTTTGGTCCTCGTGACCACAATAACAATTACAAATTACAATTGCAGTCTGCGATAAAAAAGTACGTAGCATTACAATACTTTCTTTAATGAAGAGAAATTGGGTGAAAAGTGACCCTCGCAAGTGCTGCAGCGCCTTGAAGCCTTATCGGTGAACCAAAACGTCAGAGAATTTATCATTCAGAACCGGTTCACCTGTTTAACATTCATGCTGGCTGATGTCACTCATGCGACCTTAGCTGCGAACTTCTATTTCATGTTTAACCTATCTGTCAGCGTCCGACGAAAGAAACTCGTTGACGAATCAACGGCAGCGGAAGTCTCTGGATACACCGCAACGACCTCGATCCTGACCCTCACCTATATTCTTGTTCCGTCTACCTACCAGGACCTTCTCGATCAATTTTCCGATCTGCAAAACTTGAACCGAACAAGACAGAAGCCACCACACGAAATTTCCTACCATATAATGACCACCAGACCCGCCACATTTAAGCGTAATCACCGCCTCGACCCAGTAAAGAGACACATAGCACAAAAGGAATTCGAACGAATGATGGAGCTTGAATTCGCACGCCCGTCCGAAAGCAAGTTGTCATCCCCGCTCCACATGGTTAAGAAGACCACACGCGGGGATTGGCGTCCTTGTGGCGACTATCGAGCCCTCAACGCAGTCACAATTCCTGACCGCTATCCCCTGCCGCACATTCACGACTGTGTTTCGTTCCTTCATGGAAAAAATATATTCTCTACAAAAGATCTGGTCCTGGCGTATCACCAGATGCCGATCGCCCTAGAGGAAATCCCGAAAACGGCAGTCACCATTCCCTTTGGATCATTCGAATTCTTACGGATGCCGTTTGGGCTCAGAAACGCTTCCCAAACCTTCCAAAGCTTCATTAACTCCATTATTCGGGGTTTCGACATCTGTTGTGCTTATATCGATGACATTCTTACTGCCAGCATAGACGAAAAAGAACACCTGCAGCATTTGAAAGTGGTCCTTGGGCGCCTGGATGAACACGGGCTCGTGGTGAACCCCGAGAAATTCCGTTTTGGCCGAACCGAAGTAAGTTTCCTGGGTCACTTGGTAAATGATCTGGGAGTTTGACCACTGGACGCGAAAATAACAGCGGTTGCTGACTACCCGGAGCCCAGCACAAAGCGTCAGCTTCGACAATTCCTCGGGATGCTGAATTTTTACCGACGTTTTATCGCCGATTTTGTCCAAATGGCCTCGCCGTTAACCCCTCGGACCTCAAACGGAAACGGTCAGGTTAAACTGTCACCAGAACAGAGTGCAGCCTTCCAAAAGATGAAGGCCGGTCTCGTTGCCGCGACCTTATTGTCTCATCCGCGCCCTGATGCCCAACTATCGTTGATGGTTAATGCTTCGAAAACTGCAGTCGGCGCTTTACTTAACAAAGGGGACGAGGATCGGCGACAACCACTTGCGTTTTTCTCGAAGTCTCTATCACCAACGGAACGCCGATACAGCACATTAGGTCGCCATGCTCTCCCACTCTTCTCGCTACAACGAACGCGAGATCCACTAACTAGATTTCCTCTCCCATTTCGACCTGGAATTCCGTCATATCCGCGGCGCAGATAATGAGGTTGCCGACGCCCGTTCGCGCATCGAGTTGAGCAGTCTTCAGCTCGCTTATGGTATCGACAACGAGGAGACGTCCGAGGGCATTCGAATTGAGCCCGACGAAACAGGCCTTATAAACCTAACTCTCTTGCGGTCTCAGCGTTCTGTGCTCTGCGACAACACCAAAGCTTCCCCTCGCCCGCTAGTTCCGCAATACATGAGGTGCCAAGTTTTCGAAATGGTTCATGGTCTCTCGCACCCTGGTATTCGCGCAACCACCCGACTAGTGGCTGAAAGGTTTTCGTTGAAGGGATTGCAAAGGGACGTCCGCCTGTGGACACGGGCATGCCTTCGGTGTCAACAGGTAAAAGTCAATCTTCACACCAAGGCACCGATCGGTACGTTCGACGCACCCGACGCACGGATTAGCCACGTTCACATGGATTTAGTCGGTCCGTTTCCCTCGTTCAGGGGTTTCCGCTACTTGTTGACTTGTGAAGATCGCTTCACCCGCTGGTGCGAAGTTACACCGCTAGCGGACATCGGCGCAGAAACGGTCGTTCTCGCCTTCCTGCATAACTGGGTGGCGCGGTTTGGATCTCTGCGTCGTTTGACAACCGACCGAGGAACACAATTCGAATCAACACTTTTCCAAAAGATGTGCCAACTTCTCGGATGCGAGCGAATCACCACAACTTCTTACCATCCCGCTTCCAGGTCGACCAACAACTGAAAATGAGCACCCACGTTTTTCTCCGTTGTGATTGAGTCCGTCGTCGAGTTCGTCTTGTCCTTTTCCGGTACTTTCTCGTTCGGATAAAAAGTTTCAAATATCCATGAATTGACGCCTTGAAACCTTTTACAATACTGTTCCAATTTGCAATCCGTCCGAACTGACTGGCCAACCGAACGCCGCGATTTCTCCACGAAAATATATCTCATGACTCTGCCCGAATAAGTCCGGAGCCGGCTGACACATTGACGACCACCCGTACACGAAACGGTCGTGTCATCCGACCACCCACGCATCTAACAAACGCTGCCCGTTAATTTACCGTCGGTTAACCTGCGTCCACACCGCCCATGCTTATTGTATCTCTTCCCCTGTCGACTAAGAGTCTAAAAGGAGAGCCATGTAAACACCTTAAACGCCCCCTTTTGTTTCAACACACACGAACGCGCGATCGCCGACTTAACGTTGTGCCTTTGCATTATTAAATCAAGAGAACAATCTTGATTATACTTTGGTTTCCTTTCTCATTCGTCATCCTTTTCAGACGCGTATGTCATAAAAAGGCTTGGTGGTTTTTAAGTTATCGTTGAACTTCGAATCAGGATACAGTCATTCAACTTTTTGATTGACGAAGCGTTAAAGCCGTCGATAATTGCAGCCAAACCCGTTTCACCAATTAAACATTACACAATTGTATAACGTTTAAAATTCCCCTAAAACGTTCGCGTCTTTGTATTTTGAGAAGGCATTTCTGACGTCCCAAAGGGCGTCTCTTGCCATAGGAGGCACTTAAAAGTGACAGATCTCTTTCATCCCATTGGCCACCATCTGTTTTTACATTTTGTTAAAGTGACTCCGTACTATCTGGCTCATGTTATAGAATACAGTCTAACAACATGCGCTGTCTCGCTTAGAACCGATGCACTTTAAAACATTCTATTTATTCAACTTTGCTTGTTCAACGAACTAAGTCTCTCATGCCCTACTTCATATTTATCAAATGTGAATTGAAACGGTCGTACAACTGTTGATACAGTTATACAACTAAGTTATTTAGGAATAGAAATGCTTGGAAAATTGTTATCGGTGCCAGCATGTCGATATACATTTAAGTAAATAATTGATTTATTGTGTAAAACTAAGAAGCATTAGTCGGTGACATTATATTTACCCATTAAGACGGAAATTCGTCATCTGAGTTGTAAATTTGGATGAAGTCAATACCATTGGTTCTTTTCGATGATTTTTAATCGAAGCCATCGTCTTAATAATTACTTGACTAAAGTACGGAGGCGGTCATATTTTAATGTAAGCAGCAAGACGCGGGACGTCTAACATCGTTCAGCATCGCTGATAACCTATCCAGATTGTTTAATTCTGTAAAATTCCCGTATTCTTTATGTTTCAGGAGATCTACCTCGCATATGTCTTACGAGGCAGATGGAAGTATTAACGATTGGGCAAAGGTTCCTGTGGTAAAATTGGACGTTTGGCATCATGCACGAATGACGAATGTTTACGAAACGTTTCATATACACGACAACTAATCACATCCGTATGTCCGGCAAGAGAATTGTTGTTTGTGGTGTAAACGAGGTAGTTTTCACGAGAGGTTGGAAATTTATAAAAATAATCGTAGAATCGATTTGAATATTTTTTTCACCACAACACCTCAACAAGCATAATCACAGCATTACAATAAAGTTCAGATTCTTAAAAATAAGCCAAATCGACGACCGAACTGAAATTTGCTTTATTTATTGGCGACAAATTAAAATTTCAAGGGGGCGGGTGGGGTTTAAGCCTGGAAAGCCAATTATCAAGAAAATGGAATCCGAAAACAAATGAACGAGAAGAGGGCAGCATGGTTGGGGAGACAGTAGTTGTTGTTGTTGTTTACTCGAAGGTGTGCACCGTCACGTGGATGATTTCTTTTTCCGTCTTCACTTTGAATTCCACCTCCTCAGCGGTTGCTTTTCCATGAACGTGCAACATTCGTTCTGTAAAATTGTCGTGTAATTAGCGAAGCGTTAAATGGATAGAGAAATGTTAAAAATAAATACCGATGCTCGTTTGGTTTATGCACAGTCCAAGACCGGTCGTGCATTGATCTTGTCTAAAATATTTGCTGTAATATGTAGTTTCGTTTTCGTAAACTCGATGCAGTGTCTAGAAGAAAGTGAGCTTTAGTTCTCATCGACAAATACTGGCAAGGAAATTGAATTACTATATGAGCGTCTCCTGGGAAGGGAAGGACAATATCGAAGTCGGGCGCTTCGCCAGGAGCCATGCGAACCGCATGAGGCACTGTGCAGATTTTGTCCGGGAAACATGGAGGCTCTGCCAAAATGGAAGATTTATGCTTATGTTTTTTTCCATTTGAACAGACGCGCGAAATATTCAAAACACCATTATTACAGATCAATTTACCAGTCTCGTCTCCACTGTACACCATTGTGAAGACCTCTTCCTTGTTAGCGACGAATTTAAACCATTTTGGTTTTATTGTTGTCGTTGACTTGCCATAAGATATAAAGCGTTTAATAGCTGGAACGAAAAATGGTCGGATTAAATAATGCTTGATAGAGGTATAATGCTTTCAAGAAACCAAGATTACCAATTTTTTCAGCACAGATTTTCTCTTCGCAAGTTCCAGGTAACTCGGGATGTTGTGCAATGGACTAGAAAAAGCGGGGTTAAGCTTTTGTAGAGTTCATACCGATATAGGTTCCTGCAAAATCTGTTTGTAGTCCACCATACTACCGATCGCTGTTTGTTGGGTACATACTCTACCACAGCAATTCAACGCATTGTATGCACATTTAACAACCGATAAACCTAAAATGAATTCAATTTACCTACACAAAATAAGATGCCTACTGAACAGTAGAAAAATAATAAATTTTGTCATGATCGTCGTAACAAACTGAACAATGCCGAATAAGTTTCCGTGCTCTATTTATACTCTTCGTGCGAATCGATTAATCTATTATGCGAACAGCATATTCCGTCGCGGTTTCCTATTGGTTAGAATTTACTTTCCCTAATAAATTACAATTTTTGACGTAGGAATTTATTCGTTTTTAAATCGCCTAATAAAATCGACGGATTTACATAAGTCTCATACAATTTAACACACAAATTAATATTTTTCCTGTTTACCTTGTTTAGCATCGTTTAATCGTTTCTAAGACATCACAATTTTTTTTATTGAGACACATACTTTTTATTATTTATAAAGCAGGTGGTAAAGAATAAAATGAAATGAGATAATAACAGCCTCCCGCGTTTACGTATACAGATATTTTGCTCCGAATTTTTACTTAAAAGGCTTCAATTGTTTTTTGTATATTTGAATAAAAACGTGTTTGGGGGCGCGTTTTAAATGGGGCCTTTCAATGGCCGATATTTCCCGTTTGCTAAACTTTGTGTACTTTGCATCCTTTTTGTTATTTCTGTTAACTTATTCTGCATTTTCTACGCATATTCGCCACTTCAAATGTCCTGTTGGCTATCGGACATGCCGCCCAGTAATGCTGAAACCGCATTTCGTCAATATTCACACCATCGTCTAGGGTTGTTATCACGAATATATCAACATCTGTTATGGTGGAGGCGATATAAATGTTTAATTTATAATAAGTACCTTTGTAATTTGTTATATTTCAAAAAAACGGATTCGTTGTTTCGATTTAAATGGGTGTTTAATTTAAATTTCCACTTGTCCAGAGAGACTACTTTTTAATATTTCGCAAAAACACGTCTTTATATCTGCTATTTTCAGCCGAAAATAAGAATGGACAAAAAGTCAATGCGACAGCCCGAAATGTTAAAACAATCGAAATGTTGTTAACCGTAGTGATTGACGCCGGGAACGAAAATTTATAAGATGGAAACCTTTGTTGCTTAAGTTTTTCTCAAAAAAACACGCCTTTTAATCCGCTGTTTTTAAGACGAGAGTTTACGACTTTGGGCTCTGAGTGATTACAATACCCCGTAACCTTGATGGTTAATCAGTCAAAAGGCATGCTGCGATGAACACTAGCTTAATATTATTCGCCATGTTTGTCAAAATCTATATCGCAATGCAATTGATAAGAACTCTAATCAGGGAAGCCCAAATTGAGTGCAGCTTAGACATTTTTAAAATTTTCTTCAAGCAGAAGTCTCGTTTTCTGATATCGACGGAGTTAATCACAGCCACTTTTTCGCCAAAGAGAAGACATTTTGTATGCCAAAATATAGGTTTCAAAACACTTATTAATTTAAAATTAAAATGCCATAATCAAACATTAACACTGTTGTTTGCAGGTAAAATCAATTGAAACATCTGTTTTTTTTAGTAAAATAGCGAAACATCAAAGGTTTCCGTCTAATATTCTGCGGTAAATAAAATGAAAATCTTCAATCGAATCATTTTTCTGTTCCGCCGTCAATAACAACGGTTTATACCGTCTAGATTGCTTACCCATTTACGTTTCGGGCTATTTGGTCCACTGGGAGTCCTTTGACGTAAAACTTCGTAAAAAACAGCAATCGCGTTATAAATCGGGCTGATGGACGGCTTAAAAGAACAAAGACTTGTTTTGCTCACCGAACACGGTAAAAAATCTTCAATCACATCTTTGTTCTGTTTCGCCGTCCATCAGCCCGGTTTATCACCTTTCGATTGATTGAACATTAAGGTTACGGAATATCGCATTAAATGGGAGCCAATGGCATTATAGGCTCAAAAGCAGCGAAAATAGAGTCGTGTTTTTGCGAATTACGGAAACGCAGTGTCAAACTAAGATAAGTAGAAAAAGCGTATCCCTATCAGCTGTAATTTAATGTTGGATCACGTTTAAGTTATTAAAAATCGTCGGATCGCTTTCGATTTATCGATTTCGTGATAGAAATTATAATTGCCAACCCCGTTAAACCATGAAATTTCGTTTTCGTTTTGCCTTGAAGAATCACGAATAAAACATTTGTTTCGCCAACGCAAGATATTTCCATTTCTTGGGCTTTTTATGTCGCATTTTAGATAAACAATTCCAATAAGCGCTCAAATAACGTATTCGGATTTGCTGCCTTTGTATTTAAATTGAATGAACACTGAAAGAGTAAATTTGCGATTATAGGGGAACTTTATGTATTCAGCTTTAAATCCACAAATTGACCCCGATGTTCAAATGAACCAAGAAAACTGTAGTTTACTGATTTATTAACATTTCTTTAAAACGATAAATTGACACCTCCCGATTCGAACCTTATATTCGGTGGGGCCGTTTGGATAAGAACATATCTATTATCAACCCTTCAATTGGCGAGCATTTTTATTTTGTTTTCGTCACTTACCACGTTTTTTTTCGGTGAAAAAATAGAATCCAACAAACAAATTGCCGATGTTTCGATCAAAATTCCGCCAGTCTAGCCAGATGATATGAAAGCATGGTTCACGGTCATCGATGCACAATTCTCTTGTCTTGGCATCGCCCAGAAGCTGACAAAATTCTATCATTTGGTAGGCGCGTAGACGCCTGAGTTGGTCAGCCGCTTCTCACACGCCACCACAACTACTGGCGAAACTCCGTATACAACCCTCAAAGAAGCGATGCTTTGTCAGATGCGAAATTCCGATTTGGAAAATGTGGATTTTCTTCTGAACAATGTAGAAATAGGTGACAAGAAACCTTCCGCTTTACTGCATCACCCTCAAGGCCTTTGCAGTGACATGGGCCTTAATGATCGCTTCATCAAGGCTTTCTTCATTAAAAAGCTTCCGCCAGCAATCCGGACTAATGTCGCGCTTTCCGAAGACGTCCCACTAAAACAGCTTGCCAAAATGGCCGACAGAGTAGCTGAAGCGGACGCTCAACAACGGTGTATAGCCTCCTTCGCTAGACAGCCAAGTCAAGAGAGGAAGGACATCAAAAACTCAGAGTGGCAAGAAGAAATGCAACGCCTGGTTCACCAAATGGAAACCAAGCTACGCGCTGAATTTCGAGGCCGTAACCGCCAACGCAGCCCCAGTTCAAATCCTCCAAATTCGTCACCTTTTCGCAGAAGTAATCGCCCTCCTCTAAAATAATAATAATAATAATAATAATATTCGCTTTATTAAGGTCACGAGGACCAAAACTTTCAGCATTATAATTTACAATCAACAAAAATGTTACAGGAAGTGACGATTATATGTAGAAAATGCAGAATAAGTTAAGAAGAATAAAAGAAGTAATATTAGGCTAAATTTGCAAGAAAGGCCAATTTAACCAACGAAGTATAAAACGTTTGGCAAACGGAAAATTGGAAATGGCGGCCATTAAAAGGCAGCCCGATCCAAAACGCGCGCCAATATCACAGGACACGTTTTCTCATAATTTAAATACGAAACCGCATCCCGACCGAACGGAAGTCAGTGATAAGGTAAGAAAGAAGACGGGAGAGTGTTCGGGTGATTCAAAACTATACCTCTTAAGTAAAGATATAAATATAGATATAAATGCCGTCGACTCTGCTTCCTAGTTCGTCGGTTCAGGAGACTTGGCTTAAGCTCTAGCCACAAAAACACATTTGTCCATGCCTGTATAATTCCCCTCATTGTATATTGTTCTCCAATAATTTTCCCCGGCCTTAAATGTTCTGACTTTGTAACCCTTTATAGACGTTTTAAAATAATCTCGTTTTCTAGTGGTATGCCTATTCTCTCTATTCAAGAAATCATCGTTCACTTCACTAATTGTTCACTAATCGCTGCTCGTATTTAAATTGACCCCTCCCATCCAAGTTTAGCTGAATGCAAATCTCTTCGACCAATGCGTAGACTATACCCTTCAATACCAACAAGAACAGCGGCATATCGCAATTCGATTCCATTCCCTATTTGTCCCGATTTGTATTATCACCAGAGCAGGTGAAACAGGAACTAAAATACAATTTTCACATCCAATACTTGACATATAACCTATTTTTACTGCTGAAAGTTTTGGTCCTCGTGACCTCAATAAAGCCACTTCAATTATTATTATTATTATTACGATCAAAGATGCAGACGACGGTTTATGTTGTTATCACACTAACTTCGGGCCTAACGCACGACACTGTCGTTTTCCGTGCCGGCGCTCGGAAAACGCCGTCGCCAGAAAGTAATAGCGGCCGACTCCTCTGGCGCTCCCTCGACAAGCCGCGTACTCTTCATTCGGGACTTCAGCAATAATCTTTGTTTCATGCTGGATTTAAGCGCTGAAGTCAGCGCGATACCCTTTTCTTACTCTGACCGACAGACCTCATCCCCAACGCATTTTTTACAAGCAATCAACCGTTCTCGAATTCCCACGTATGGAAGCCGCCGCCTTTCCTTTTACCTAGGTTTCAAGCACCCGCTGTCCTGGACATTTATATTGGCGGATATTCCGTCACCAATAATCGGCGCAGATAATGAGGTTGCCAACGCCCTATCGCGCATGGAGTTGAACAGTCTGCAGCTCGCTAATGGTATCGACAACGAAGAGATGTCCGACGCCAAGCAACACTAGGGCATTTGAATTGAGCCCGACGATACAGGCCTTATAAACCTAACTCTCTTGCGGTCTCAGCGTTCTCTGCTCTGCGACAACACCCAAGCCTACCCTCAGCTGCTAGTTCCGCAATGCATGCGGCGCCAAGTTTTCAAAAGGTTTTATTTTTTCTCTCAACATAATATTCGCGCAAACACACGACTAGTGGCTTAAAGGTTTTCTTGGAAGGGATTGCAAAGGGACGTTTGCCTGTGGACACGGGCATGCCTTCGTTGTCAACAGGTAAAAGTCAATCTTCACACCAAGGCACCGATCGGTACGTTCGACGCACCCGACGCACGGATTAGCCACGTTCACATGGATTTAGTCGGTCCGTTTCCCTCGTTCAGGGGTTTCTGCTACTTGTTGACTTGTGAAGATCGCTTCACCCGCTGGTGCAAAGTTACACCGCTAGCGGACATCGGCGCAGAAACGGTCGTTCTCGCCTTCCTGCATAACTGGGTGGCGCGTTTCGGATCTCCGCGTCGTTTGACAACCGACCGAGGAACACAATTCGAATCAAAACTTTTCCAAAAGATGTGCCAACTTCTCGGATGCGAGCGAGTCAGCACAACTTCTTACCCTCCCGCGGCCAATGGGATGGTTGAGCGCCTCCATAGAACTCTGAAGTCCTCCCTCATGGCTCAAGATGACCGAGAACATTGGGCAGACAATTTGCTTCTCGTCATGCTTGGCATTCGTGCGACGTTAAAACCAGACGTAGACTTCTGCCAAGCCGAATTGGGCTACGGTGCAACTCTCCGCTTACAGGATGAGCTTGTTAATCTAAAAACAGCTGAACCGTCTCTGCTTGTCTCCGATGTTTTTTAGAGATGCAGTTTTGCTTGGAGCGTTAAGCCGAAAGAAAGTAGACCCAAGAAGTCAGGCTCCCAGGTCGACCCAAAACTGCAAAAGAGCACCCACGTTTTCTCCGTCGTGATCGAGTCCGTCGTCTTCTGGTCATTTTCATTATTAAATCAAGAGCACAATCTTGATAATACTTTGGTTTGCGTTCTCATTCATAATCCTTTTAAGATGCGTTTGTAATAAAAAGGCTTAGTGGTTTTTAAGTTATCGTTGAACTTCGAATAACGATACAGTCATTGCACCTTTTGATTGACGAAGCGTTAAAGCCGTTGATAATTGCAGCCAAAACCGTTTCACCAATTAAACATTACATAATTTTATAATGTTCGTGTCTTTGTATTTTGAGAAGGCATTTATGACGTCCCAAAGGGCGTCTCTTGCCATAGGAGGCTGCACCAATACCCCTGATAGAACAGTGCACACTTATAAGTGATTGGATGCTTCGGTAGATCTCTTTGATTCCATTGGCCACCATCTGTTTTTACATTTTGTTAAAGTGACTCCGTACTATCTGGCTCATGTTATAGAATACAGTCTAACAACATACGTTGTTTCGTTTAGAACTGAGACACTTTAAAACATTCTATTTATTCAACTTTGCTTGTTCAACGAACCAAGTCTCTAATGCCATACTTCATATTCATCAAATGTGAATTGAAACGGTCCTACAACTGTTGGTACAGTTATACATCAAAGTAATTTAGGAATAGACATGCTTCGAACATTGTTATTGGTGCCAGTATGTCGATAGACATTTAAGTAAATAATTGATTTATCGTCTAAAACTAAGGAGCGTTAGTCGGTGACATCATATTTACCCATTAAGACGGCAATTCGGCATCGGAGTTGTAAATTTGGATGAAGTCAATACCATTGGTTCTTTTCGTTGATTTTTAATCGAAGAAATTTTATAAAGTACGCAGACGGTCATATTTAAATGTAAGCAGCAAGACGTGGGACGTGTAACATCGTTCAGCATCGCTGATAACTTATACAGATCGTTTAATTCTGTAAAATTCCCGTATTCTTTTTTGTTTCCGTTCAAGAGATCTACCTCGCATATGCCTTACGAGGCAGATGGAAGTAATAACGATTGGGCAAAGGTTCCTGTGGTAAAATTGAACGTTTGGCATCATGTAAAAATGACGAATGTTGACGAAACGTTTCATAAGACAGTAATATACGAAGACATCTTCAGTGGAAAACGACAACTAATGACATCTGTATGCCCGGCAAAAGAATCGTTGTTTGTGGTGTTAACGAGGTAGTTTTCACGAGAGGTTGGACATTTATAAAAATAATCGTGGAATCGATTTGAAAATTATTTTCACCACAACAGCTCAACAAGCATAATCACAGCCTTACAAGGAAGTTCAGATCTGGTAGTGTGCTCGCGACTTCCAAATTCTACCCATTCTTAAAAATAAGCCAAATCGACGACGAAACTGAAATTTGCTTTATTTATTGGCGATGAACATTCGGACAAATAAAACTTTCAATATAACTTTAATAACATATTATTAACCCATTTTAAAAAACAAACATCTTCCCATATTCACCATTTTATTGAACGAGCGCTTGCAGTTAGCTTAAATATTATTGGAGCGGGGCTGGGGTTTAAGCCTGGAGAGCCAATTATCAAGAAAATGGAATCCAAAAACAAATGAACGAGAAGAGGGCAGCGTAGTTGGGGAGGCAGCAGTTGTTGTTGTTGTTTACTCGAAGGTGTGTACCATCACGTGGATCATTTCTTTTTCCGTCTTAACTTTGAATTCCACCTCATCCGCAGTTGCTTTTCCATGAACGTGCAACATTCGTTCTGTAAAATTGTCGTTTAATTAACGAAACGTTAAATGGCGAGAGAAATGGTAAAAATAAATACCGATGCTCGTTTGGTTTATGCACAGTCCACGCCCGGTCGTGCAATGATCTTGTCTAAAATACATGCTGTGAAATTTCGTTTCGTTCACGTAAACTCTGATGCAGTGTCTAGAAGAAAGTGAGCTTTACTTCTCATCGACAAATACTGACAAGGAAATTGAATCACCATATTAGCGTCTGCTGGGAAGGGAAGGACGATATCGAAGTCGGGCGCTTCGCCATAAGTCATGTGGACCGCATGCGGCACTGTGCATATTTTGCCCGGGAAACATGGAGGCGCTGCCAAAAAAGACGATTTATACTAATGTTTTTTCATTTAAACGGTCGCCAACACCATTACTACAGGTAAATTTACCAGTCTCGTCGCCAATGTACACCATTGTGAAGACCTCTTCCTTGTTAGCGACGAATTTAAACCATCTTGGTTTTATTGTTGTCGTTGAATTGCCATAAGATATAAAGCGTTTAATAGCTGGAACGAGAAATGGTCGGATTTAATAATGCTTGATTGAGGTATAATGCTTTCAAGAAACCAAGATTACCAATTTTTTCAGCACAGAGTTTCTCTTCGCAAGTTCCAGGTGACTCGGGATGTTGTGCAATGGACTAGAAAAAGCGGGGTTAAGCTTTTGTAGAGTTCATACCGATATAGGTTCCTGCAAAATCTGTTTGTAGTCCACCATACTACCGATCGCTGTTTCTTGGGTGCATACTCTACCAATACAATTCAACGCATTGTATGCACAGTTAACAGCCGATAAACCTAAAATGAATTCAATTTACCTACACAAAATAATATGCCTACCAAACAGTAGAAAAAGAATAATTTTCGTCATGATCGTAGTTAAAAATAACGCAATGCCGAATGAGTTTCCTTACTCTATTTATACTCTTGGTGCGAATCGATTTTGTGAAAAACATATTCCGTCGCGGTTTCCTATTGGTTAGAATTAAGTTTCCCTAATAACCTACAGTTTTTGACGTAGGAATTTAACACATAAATAAATTTACCATTTACCTTGTTTAGCTTCTTTTGAGTTCTATTTTTATCTAAAAGCAGCAACATTTTGAATCGAGCCTCATAATGTTTTAGTATTTATATAGCTGGTGGAGCAGAATAAATAAATAATAAAAAGAATGAGATATTAACAGCCTCCCGCGTTAACGTAAACAGATATTTCGCTCCGAATTTTGACTTAAAAGGCTTCAATTGGTTTTTGTATATTTGAATAAAAACGTGTTTGGGGGCGCGTTTTAAATGGGGCCTTTATATGGCCAGTATTTCAAATGTCCTGTTGGCTATCGGACATGCCACCCGGTAATGTTGAAACCGCATTTCGTCAATATTTACACCATCATCTACTTTTGTTATCAAGAAAAATATCAACATCTATTATTGTGCATGCCATGAAAATGTGTCACATTTTTATTTATATTTGCACCCCATGTTTTATTTTAAAAAAATGAATTTAAATGGGCGTTAAATTATAAATTTGTATTTGTTTACCGCAAAATATTAGACTAAAACCTTTGATGCTTCGGTATTAAACAAAAAACCACCTTTTTATCCGCTGTTTTTGAGACGAGAGTTTACGTCTACGGGCTCTCAGTGATTACAATACACCGTAACCTTGATGGTTAATCAGTCAATATGGATGTTGCGATGAACACTAGCTTAACCAAAGGTCACACATTAATAAATTGATTTACTTATTTCATGATATATGGTTTTGTTTTGTTCCAATTTAAAAACAAATCCGAATTGAACACCCATTTTTAATGAAAATTGTCATTTTATTAATAAATAGGTGCTGTGCAATTTATAAATAAATAATATGTGAAATGCACGCTTCGGCATGTTTGCTACAATAGCCATGAATTATTAGCTAATAATTATTCGCGCAAATTTCTCGTATGGATTCCTTACCACTGACGATGGTTAAGCGCTGACGATGTCTGTATCTGTACTAATTTTGTCTGGTTAACTAAGCGTTGTCTGGTGTAGATATATTAACTAATGCAGTGAACTTTACTATTTAAGAATCAGACCGTGTTATTTTTTATTAAAAAAACATCTTTCTTTCGAAATAAACATCGGAATGCAATAAATAAATACTCTAAACAGGGAAGCCCAAATTCAGTGGAGGTAAGACATTTTTAAAATGTTCACAAACCCGAAGTCTCGTTTTCTTATATCGAGGGAGTTAATCGCAGCCACATTTTTCGCCAAAGAGAAGACAAGTGACCGACATTTTACATTTTGTATGCCAAAATATAGGTTTCAAAACACTTATTGATGTCAAAATTAAAAAGCCATAATCAAACATTAACACTGATGTTTGCAGGTAAAATAAATTGAAACATCTGTTTTTTTAGTAAAATAGCGAAACATCAAAGGTTTCCGTCTAATATTCTGCGGTAAATAAAATGTAAATCTTCAATCGAATCATTTTTCTGTTCCGCCGTCAATAACAACGGTTTATACCATCGTGGATTGCTTACCCATTAACGTTTCGGGCTATTTGGTCCACTGGGAGTCGTTTGACGTAAAATATCGTAAAAAACAGCGATCGCGTTATAAATCGGGCTGATGGACGGCTTAAAAGAACAAACGACTTGTTTCTGTCTCACTGCTGGTAACACGGTAAAAAATCTTCAATCACATCTTTGTTCTGTTCCGCCGTCCATCAGCCCGGTTTATTACCTTTCGATTGATTTAACATTAAGGTAACGGAATATCGCATTAAATGGGAGCCAATGGCATTAAAAGTTCAAAAGCAGCGAAAATAGAGTCGTGTTTTGCGAATTTCGGAAACTCTTTGTCAAACTAAGAGAATAGAAAAGAGCTTATCCCTATCGGCTGTAATATTTCCATTTCTCGGGCTTTTTATGTCGCATTTTAGATAAACAATTCCAATAAGCGCTCAAATAACGTATTCGGATTTGCCGCCTTTGTATTTAAATTGAATGAACACGGAAAGAGTAAATTTACGATTATAGGGGAACTCTATGTATTCAGCTTTAAACCAATGAATTGGCCCCGATGTTCAAATAAACCAAGAAAACCATGAAAGTAAGGACCTGAAACTGCTCAACAGGCTATTCGATTTTCAAAGGATTTGCGTTTTTTTAGTGTCTATCGATTTCGATAGAATCGTGCGGATGTTTGCGTAAGTAAAACATTTAACTAAATATTCGGTTTGGCAGATCCTCATTAAGAATTTGGGGAACCCGACGAAATTTGGCTCTTTTCCTTCAAAACGAAGTGATGACGCAATCGAACTTATTCTGAAACCCGTCAGTAGTTCCGGGTGACCTGTTTAGTTCATCTGTTTGATTGAAAGTGATAGAGAAGCACGTGATGTATTAATTGGAAGACTCAGTGTAAATGATTTAATACAATTTGCTTATAAACAACGCCATATTGTTCTCGGAGCAAAAGCCTTAAAAAATGTATTGTGTGGAGCATTTTGCATTTTTGTCAAGTCTTTAAACCCGAAATTGTAAATCTACACGCTCTTATTTCAGTTGCTCGAAACGGAATGAGGGGTTTGGGCAGGAAAAACGAGTTTGTAAAAAACAAATAAGGAAGCCGATTTAAAGTCGGTCCTTCCAGTCACAATATATCAGAGCTTGTGAACAAAGCGCTTATCGAAGGTATAAATATGCTAATGAACCTCTGAGGAACCTACGTGTTTTTCTATTTTATAGTTTATTGAAGGTCTGCACTATAAACACCTCCTTTCTACTCGGGTTATTGCATTCATAACGTGTTATAGCTTATACAGGTCCTCTGAAAATATCCACCCCTCTTGCTTTCAAGAATCTGTTGGAATATCGGTTAACATACTTTAATTTTTTTCTCTGAACATTCTTGTATATCGGTTGCTACGTTTTTAACCAAAAACCAAGATCTAGTAAGAAAAAATGTTTCATTAGCAAAAAGTACAATTTGATCGCATTCCTGTTTGATCGAAGTCTCGCTAGCTTGCCCAGTTATAATGGAACGAATAACACTTAGCATGCAAAATAATTAAAATGCAGCAAATGAAGCAGCATTGTTTTTCCAGTTTCAACTGTTCGGGTACAAATTCGAAAAAGCCCTTAGTCACATATAACAACATATCATTGCTACTTTTCGGTTATAAGTAAATAATTGGAAGTATTAATCCTGTTTTCCAATAAATATTTATCGCATTCTGTATTAATACATAAATTTAATTGACTAGTTCTCGTCATCATTCTCACAACTCAAACCGCAAGACTTAACTTAACGACGCCCCATTGGACACTTTGCAACCGACCAAATGTTTATAAACAGACTCTATATTCAATTGAAATACCAATAACAACATACAGGTGTAGTTGGCCTGATATTTGCAAAACGTATCTGACATATTCATCATTTTACTTCTTGTTTTGCTAATTTCTTTGAACGAAATATTTGAACTACTCGTAGTTATAGAAAGTAGTTTGTGAAGGCAGAACAAATTGAGTCTCGAACTATGTGTTTGAATAATAATTTGTCGTTCCAGTGCTCTAAATATAAGAACGCGATTTTTAGATTTTCATTTCATATATTCCAAACAGAATGTAACCAGGCTGTTCCTGGAAATTAAAAAATTAATAAAATATACCAGACGTTACCTAACGGAAGCATATATTATATCGTAAACGCTTTAGTAGGTCATGAGGACCAAAACATTTTGCATAAAATATCATCTAACAATTATGTTTACGAAAACGGAATAAATTATGAATGATCGAATTACGATATGCAGTCTTTCTAGAAAGTATTGCAAGGCATTGCCAATCCATTGTTCGAAGAGATTTACAGACATATTAAAATGCAGGAAATAGAATGCAAAGAGTAAAAAAATGCATGTCTTTTTAAAACAGTTTAAGATTACTTTGTAACACCCCTTTTTTGCTTTACCTTTCAGGAGAGGCGCCCTCGGTTTACCAATTATTTCCGCTACCAACCCACGCCAGGTTCCCGCAAACTCATCATCTATCTCCGCACAAGGCGAACCTACGGAATCGCTTCCTGACAATGAACTATCTACACTTTGTTATCCTCCCCAACAATCATTATCGTTACAATACTGTATCGTTAATCCAGCATTCTCTTCTATATTACATTTACCTGACGCATGACGACAAAAAGACGTAATTCCTATAATATTCGCTTGAAGGACTCCCTTTCGTCTAGCTCAAGGTCTCCAGATCAGAAGAGTGCTACAATGTATTCAAAAGCCGATGCCTGATCTCATACATTAAATTGCTCCAAATATACATATATAGAAAAAGGAATCAATAAAGAACAATATCGTAAAATTTATAGATGCAATGCAATATGTTATACAAAATATTGTTTTAATATTATTTACAGACACGCACCGCTTTCATATTTATTATAGTGTCTACCGATTGGTGTCTATAATTTCCAATCGATGCCAAAAATCCTATAGGTTTCGACCTCTACAAGGTAATCTTTCCCATTTTTTATTTTCTGTGATGATTCTTGATTACTTAATTCGTTATACAAACCGATATTTATATCCCAATTGTAAGGTTATCCTCTACACCAATGCCTTTTTGTCTGGTGTCGATCCTTCACAACACTTTTTAGGTGTGTTACGCTCTTCCAGAAATGGAATTCTGACGTAAGACATGGAAGCTATTCGCCGACGGTTTTGTAACGAATAACATAGAACATATGCACACGTCCTAGGCATTCATAACGAAAAGAAGAATCATTGGTTGGAGGTTATGATTCCTGGAAGGTGTATAATAAATTTGCACTTTGGATTATTGCTTGCACGATAGCGCAAATTTTGCAGCAGTTTCTGAATCACCATTGGACTTAAAAATTGTCTTACAACGCCGAATAATTTCCGGAAGATCCTATGCTTCACTTTCGATCTGTCGATATACGAGGGGTCATTTGCTTGGGATGTGTCGGGGACCACTCAGACATTAAACTGAGACGGGTCTTTATAAATTATACGCCGACGGGGTTTATAAGAGTGTCACTTTATCATTATGGCGACCTTTCCGGTATAAATGATCCTTGTTCTGGACTTCTGTGCAATGCTTGCTGACAGGAATTTCTGTGTAGGAAGCGGATGCGTTTCTGCAAGCGGCAAGAGAGCCCCGAAACACGATCGACACAAACATTCGAGATAGTTCTATCGCCAAGAAGTTCACACACACTGGAGATATTTGCAGCGGGCGCGTGTTGCCAGGGTATGGAAATTTCCACTACCGGCACGTCAGGGGGACAGACATTTCGAGTCGCCTTTAAATTGCAAAGCCCAATGACGTCTATATCAACTGCGAATTATGTGTTTACCTTAATCCACGTATTAAGTTGGTCTTGTCAAGTTAATAGCGAGATACACCTTTTTGAAATGTCCGTGCATTTAACGTTGCAGAACCACTTTAACTGTCGGCGTAGTTTCTTGTCCATTAGGAGTAGTGATACTGTAAAAGATTGCGCGCATATTTGTATAGTCTTTGCATCTACCATTTTCGCCCATTTCTTAGGACTCTTCTTCTTCTTATGCCCAAGTGTCTACGTTGAATCTTGAATTTGGTTTGCTTGCAAGTCTTGATACCCCCAAAATTACCGAATGGACAGTTCGAGATTTTGACGAAGGTTTATGAAATGCAGCCCCAAAAAACTATACGATCTAAGGGATCTTTTTTTGGCCCCAACGACGGCCATCTTCTGATCCAGTTTGATACGAATTTGCTGATAAAGGGGTCTTACCGAATAACATTTTTTTACGAATCGCCCATTTACGTTTGGTTTTAGAGTTTCTGGTAACCTGCCGGTCCTACAAAGCGAAGCCGTTCATCGAAACTATAAGACAAACGAATTCGATCAATCTTAATGGACGATCAGCCCCCACCATCAATTTTGATTTCACATTGACGCTCAATCTGCTACGATTTGCTCAATTTGGCTTCACTATTAATAAATATTCTTAGATTTGAAATTTATTTTGTGCCAATACATCTTCATTAAAAAAATTTGGTCTCTTATTTGATTAATTTCTACTGGGACGTCGTCGAATTCGGGGTCCATGCACAAGATGGGCAGATCCCCCTAGAAAAGATGGCAGGGGTTGATGACATAATTTGGCTTACCTCGTAACGGGGGTCCAATCGAAGCTATGCAACCTTATGTCGAAACACTTACCTGAATCTTAATCAAGTAGTGTGGTTCTTCTACGGGTAAACTATTGTAGGTTGCTATCGAGACTACTTAATAATTTGTGCAAATCTTGGCGGTTAAAATTGCCTTGACAGGGACGATTTAAACTGAGACAAAAGAGAAAGCCTCTGGCTAAATATGAAAATGTAAAAAATGGGCATTTTTGAATGAAGCAAAATTGGTGAAATCACTGTTGGGGGGACAAGATAAATCGGGGGAGAGAGAGTCACTTGGCACGTGATGGGGGCTAGGGGTAACAGAGTTAGGAGAACAATTTCGTGGGTTTGTAACAAGGGTATTCCGAGTCTGTTCTTGTTCTTGAGAAGGGGTATACGGAGAGCATTCTTTGTTCTGCCTCATAGCTTGCACTTCTATGCGAAGCGTCTTCATCTGAATCGCCATCTATCGCACAGTCTCTGTTGTAGGCGTTTCTCCATCTTCTTCGATGTCTTCACGCGAATATACCGTTCGTTCTTTTCTCGTCGACTTTGTCATAGACTCGGCCATCACTGGCAGGACCTTCCTAGGAGTCTTCGCCGTCGTTTTCCCCATTTTCTCAAGGTAAATGTGAAAAGGATTCATAAAGGCCGAAAGCACACCGTACGTAGCACGCCGATATTAGGAGTCGGTAATTCAGCACGGCAGAGGAATTCATCGCCGAGACAACCGGACAAACGGTCGGCGAGGAGGTGAGATTTTTTCATGCACTTCAATGTTGTCTTACGACTGAGGACGCATTTGCGTTGAAACCGTGGTAACCACGGTGTTGTTATTTACTGTGTTTCTGCCAACATTTTATCAACCCGCAGTCAAAGATTCTCCCTTGTAATTGTTGTCATGTTGTGCTTCTTTGCAGGCCGATTTGAAGCGATTCACGTGGCGCCGTATTGCCGGTTGTCCGGATGCGCTCAAGTGGATCGACGGCGCCGTCGTCGTCGTTGACATCGACAGGGAGCCCCCAAAATAACCCCGAAAGATTTATTTTATCGGATTTATTGTTCGACACATTCCTTGTCAATCAATTGTTTTGCTTACTTTTGGATAATTGGCATTTCGACTTGTTTTGATTTATGGATTTTAAGGGAACACAATGTGGCCACATTAATGACTGTTGCGGGATCTCTAACTAAAGGTGTCCTTAGAAAGAGGGAATACGGCAGTGGAAACACTTCGGTATGATTACGGAAAACGGCAGTTCTACAGTCTTCGTTTCTGACTGGCCTAGAACGTTGAAGAACCACTAACATCAACGGCGCGCAATTCATCTTTGTAGAGGATAAAGAGACTTCGTAGCTTACACAACAATGAAGGCTGCCAACGGTTTTTGGTATCCAATCAATTGCAAAGTAAGTCAGTTTGCGTCTGGTGTGTCTACAGCCGTACCTTGCTGGTTCTACTCATATATTCCCGAAAAAATAAATCGATTTCTGTCGAGCACAATCACCAATGCACTAATAAAATGATCGCAGTGGCTTTATTGAGGTCACGAGGACCAAAACTTTCAGCGACCTGAGATGCGCCAGTCGTCGGGGGCCGGGACTTGTACCCGGATCTTCCAAGTAGTGCCGGGCGGAACTAATGGTCGTGGCCCAATTTGTTGCTGTCCACTGCGACCGTCTGGTCTCTCAGAGGTCTTTCTTGGAGAACAAAACGAATCCTTTTGGCGTGCATCCATCGCATTTTGCAAATAGGTTTGGCTGTTGATTCTCCGAATCTGTTCATTTTGACATCTTTATGGATTTACAGGTAGCGCCTAAAGAGCTTTGTATGGCGTGACATTGTCGGTCATCCAAATGTCGTCCGTGGATAAGACGGCGCTATAGTCGTGGATACAAGAAGAAAACCAGCGAATTATTTTTTTAACGTTCGAACAATATGATAATTGATCTAGTATTTGTCTGGCTTTACATGATATTTTCAGTCTTATTAATTCAATGGCTGGATTGTTAATATTCGGAATGAAAACAACACGTATACTGAATGCATCCGGAATCCCTATCGCAATGAAGGAAGCACTGCATTAAAAAAATGGCAGAGGTTCCCACAAACATACTTATCCATCTAATACACGGAAGAAGATCTAATCGTTTCATTATAAAACATTATTTTGCCTAGAAGAATCACGAATGAAACAATTTTTCGCCAACTCAAGATATTTCAATTTCTTGGGTTTTTTAGGTCGCATTCCAGATAAACAATTCCAGTAAGCGCTCAAATATCGTATTCGGACTGGCTGCCTTTGTATTTAAATTGAATTAACACGGAAAGAGTAAATTTGCAATAAAATGGGATCTTTATGTATTCAGCTTTAAATCAATGAATTGGCCCCGATGTTCAAATAAACCAAGAAAAGCATGAAAGCAAAGAACTGAAACGGCTCAACAGGCGTATTCGATTTTCATAGGATTTTGCGTCTTTTTAGTGTGTATCGATTTCGATAGAATCGTGCGGATGTTTGCGTAAATAATACATTTAACTTAATATTAGGTTAAGCAGATATAGATATTACCACTAAAGTCCTCCTTTAGAATTTGCGGAACACGACTACATTTTTCTTCAAAACGAAGCGATAAATCTATCGAACTTATTCTGAAACCCGCCAATAGTTCCGCGTGACCTGTTAAGTTCAGAAATATTGAATAACTCATCTGTTTGACTGAAAGTGATATATTGAACTGCTCGTAGTTATAGAAATTAGTTTGTGAGGCAGAAAAAACTGAGTCTCGAACTATGTGTTTGAATGATTATTTGTCGTTCCAGTGCTCTGAAATATAAGAATCGTGGAATCAATTTGATTATTATTTTCACCACGACACCTCAACAAGCATAATCACAGCCTTACAAGAAAGTTCAGATCTATAGTGTGCGCGCAACTTCAAAATTCGACCGATTCTTTAAAATATGTAAAATCGACGTCGAAACTGAAATTTGGTTTATTTATTGGCCATGAACATTCGGACAAATTTAAACTTCAATCTAACTTTAATAACACAGTATTAACCCATTTTTCAAAAAATATCTTCCCATATTCACCATTTAATTGAACGAGCAATCGAAGTTAGCTTTAAATATTATTGGGAGGGGGGTTGCGTGAGAGGGTGGGGGTTTAAGCCTGGAAAGCCAATTATCAAGAAAATGGAATCTAAAAACAAATGAACGAGAAGAGGGCAGCATAGTGGGGGAGGCAGTTGTTGTTATTGTTTACTCGAAGGTGTGTACCATCACGTGGATCATTTCTTTTTCCGTCTTCACTTTGAATTCCACCTCATCCGCAGTTGCTTTTCCATGAACGTGCAACATTCGTTCTGTAAAATTGTCGTGTAATTAGCGAAACGTTAAATGGCGAGAGAAATGGTAAACAAAATACCGATGCTCGTTTGGTTAATGCACAGTCCACGACCGGTCTTGCAATGATCTCCTCTAAAATACATGCTGTAATATGTAGTTTCGTCTTCGTAAACTCGATGCAGTGTCTAGAAGAAAGTGAACTTTAGTTCTCATCGACAAATACTGGCAAGGAAATTGAATTACTATATGAGCGTCTCCTGGGAAGGGAAGGACGATATCGAAGTCGGGCGCTTCGCCAAAAGTCATGCGCACCGCATGTGGCACTGAGCATATTTTGTTCGGGAAACATGGAGGCTCTGCCATAAAAGAAGATTCATACTAATGTTTTTTCCATTTGAACAGACGCGCGAAATATTTAGAACACCATTATAACAGATCAATTTACCAGTCTCGTCTCCACTGTACACCATTGTGAAGACCTCTTCCTTGTTAGCGACGAATTTAAACCATTTTGGTTTTATTTTTTCCGTTGACTTGCCATAAGATTGAAAGCGTTTAATAGCTGGAACGAAAAATTGTCAGATTTAATAATGCTTGATAGAGGTATAATGCTTTAAAGAAACCAAGATTACCAATTTTTTCAGCACAGAGTTTCTCTTCGCAAGTTCCAGGTAACTCGGGATGTTGTGCAATGGACTAGAAAAAGCGGGGTTAAGCTTTTGTAGAATTCATACCGATATAGTTTCCTGCAAAATCTGTTTGTAGTCCACCATACTACCGATCGCTGTTTCTTGGGTGCATACTCTACCAATACAATTCAACGCATTGTATGCACAGTTAACAGCCGATAAACCTAAAATGAATTCAATTTACCTACACAAAATAAGATGCCTACTGAACAGTAGAAAAAGAATAATGTTTGTCATGATCGTAGTACAAAAAACAACGCAAGTCCGAATGAGTTGCCTTGCTCTATTTATACTCTTGGTGCGAATCGATTTATCTATTATGCGAACAGCATATACCGTCGCGGTTTCCTATTGGTTAGAATGTATTATCACTAATTACGTACAATTTTTGACGCAGCGATTTATTCGTTTGTAAATCGGCTTATAAAATCGACGGATTATCATTAGTTGCATACAATTTAACACATAAATACATTTCCCATTTACCTTGTTTAGCGTCTTTTGGGTTCAAATTTTATCTAAAAGCAGCACCATTTGAATCGAGACTCATACTGTTTTTAGTATTTATATAGCTGGTGGTACAGAATAAATAAATATTTAATAAATCTGAGATGTTAAATACCCGCCGCGTTAATGTTTGAAGATATTTCGCACTGAATTTTGTCTTTAAAGGCTTCAATTGTTTCTGGTGTATTTGCATAAAAAAACGTTTATGGGGGCGCGTTTTAAATGGAGCATTTCTATGGCCACTATTTCAAATGTCCTGTTGGCTATCGGACATGCAACCCGGTAATGTTTAAACCGCATTTCGTCAATATTTACACCATCATCTACGGTTGTTATCACGAAAAATCGAAACATCCGTTTTTGTGAATGCCATGAAAATTTGTCACATTTTTCATTTATAAATTGCACCCCATGTTATATTTCAAAAAAAGAATTTAAATGGGTGTTTAATTAGAAATTTGTATTTTTCACCGCCAAATATAAGACGGAAACCTTTGTTGCTCAAAACCACGAATCTTTATCCGCTGTTTTTGAGATGAGAGTTCACGTCTTCGGGCTCTCAGTGATTACAATACACCGTAACCTTGATGGTTAATCAGTCAAAATGGATGCTGCGATGAAGACTAGCTTCACCCAAGGTCACACATTAATAAATGGATTTACTAATTTCATTATATATGGTTTCTTTTTGTTCTAATTTAATAACAAATCCGAATTGAACGCCCATTTTTAATGAAAATGGTCATTTTATTAATAGAGAGGGGCTGTGCAATTTATAAATAAATAATATGTGAAATGCACGCTTCGGTATGTTTGCTACAATAGCCATGAATTATTAGCTAATAATTATTAGCGCAAATTTCTCGTATGGATTCCTTACCACTGACGATGGTTAAGCGCTGACGATGTCTGTATCTGTACTTATTTGTTTGGTAAACTTAGCGTTGTCTGGTGTAGATATATTAACAAATATAGTAAACTACAATATTTAAGAATCCGACTGTTATTTTTTTATTTTAAAAAAATCTTTCTTTCAAAATTAACATCGCAATGCAATTAATAAATACTCTAAACAGGGAAGTCCAAATTGAGTCGAGGTAAGAAATTTTTAAAATTTCCACAAACAAGAAGTATCGTTTACTTATATCGAGGGAGTTAATCGCAGCCACCGTTTCGCCAAAGAACAGATAAATGACCGAAATATTACAGTTTGTATGCCAAAAAAAGCATTCCAAACACTTATTCATTGATGGTTACAGGTACAATGAATTGAACCATCTGTTTTTTTAGTAAAATAGCGAAACATCAAAGGTTTCCGTCTAATATTCTGAGGTTAATAAAATGTAAATCTTCAATCGAATCTTTTTTCCGTTGCGCCGTCAATAACAACGGTTAATACCACGTGGATTGCTTACACATTAACGTGTTGGGCTATTTGGTCCACTGGGAGTCTTTTGACGTAAAATATCGTAAAAAACAGCGATTGCGTGATAAATCGGGCTGATGGACGGCGCAAAAGAACAAATATTTGATTGAAGACTTGTTTTCGTGTTCTTGTTTCATTGTTAACCTAACACGGTAAAAAAATTCAATCAAATCTCTGTTCATTTTTGCCGTCCATCAGCCCGGTTTATAACATCTCGATTAATTTAACATTAAGTTAACGGTATATTGCATAAATGGCTAGAAATCAGCGAAATAGAGTCGTGGTTTTGCGAAATACGGAAGATAAGTGGTAAAAGCTTATCGCTATTGGCCGTAATTAAATGTTGGATCACCTCTAAGTTATAAAAAATCGTCTTATAGCTTTCGATGTATCGATGTCGTGATATAAATTATAATTGCCCACCCCGTACAACTATGAAATTTCGTTTTCGTTTTGCCAATTCAAGATATTTCAATTTCTTGGGCTTTTTAGGTCGCATTCCAGCTAAACAATTACAGTAAGCGCTCAAATAACGTATTCGGATTGGCTGCCTTTGTATTTAAATTGAATTAACACGGAAAGAGTAAATTTGCGATTATAGGGGATCTTTATGTATTCAGCTTTAAATCAATGAATTGGCCCCGATGTTCAAATGAACCAAGAAAACCATGAAAGCAAGGAACTGAAACTGCTCAACAGGCGTATTCGATTTTCATAGGATTTTGCGTTTTTTTAGTGTGTATCGATTTCGATAGAATCGTGCGGATGTTTGCGTAAGTAATACATTTAACTTAATATTAGGTTAAGCAGATATAGATATTACCACTAAAGTCCTCCTTTAGAATTTGCGGAACCCAACGACATTTTCCTTCAAAACGAAGCGATAACGCTATCGAACTTATTCTGAAACCCGCCAATAGTTCCGCGTGACCTGTTAAGTTCAGAAATATTGAATAACTCATCTGTTTGACTGAAAGTGATATAGAAGCACGTCATCGATTAATTGGAAGACTCAGTGTCAATGATTTTACCTAATTTGCGTATAATCAACGTCATTTTGTTCTCGGAGTAAAAGCTGTTTAGGAAGTAGCATTGTGTGGAGCATTTTCCCCGTTGTTTAATCTTCAAACTCGGAATTCTAAATCGAAACGCGTTCGATAGTACTCTTATTTCAGTGGCTCGAGACAGAACGATGAGGCACGGTTCTTGAAAATGACAATGTACTTCATGAAGAGATTTGGGAAGGAAAACGAGTTATAGTGAAAAACGCGAAGTGAAGCCTATTTAAAGTCGGTCCTTCCAGTCACAATGTGTTAGAGCTTGTGAACAAAGTACTCATCGAGGGCATGACTTTGCGAATTAAGTGCTAATGGGCCTTAGATATTAGGTTAAGCATATATAGATATTCCCAGTAAAATACTCGTTTAGAATTTGCGGAACCCGACTACAATTCTCTTCAACACGAAGCGATAACGATATCGAACTTATATCGGTTTGTACGTTTTTAACTAAAAACCAAGATCTAGTAAGAAAAAATGTTTCAGTTGCAAAAAGTCCGCAAAAAGCTCAATTTGATCGCATTCCTGTTTGATTGAAGTCCAACAAGCTTGCCACGTTATAATGGAACGAATAACACGTAGCATGCAAAATAATTAAAATGCATCAAATAAAGCAGCATTGTTTTTCCTGTTTCAACTGTTCGGGTACAACTTCAAAAAAGCCCTTTTTTCCGTTGCGCCGTCAATAACAACGGTTAATACCACGTGGATTGCTTACACATTAACGTGTTGGGCTATTTGATCCACTGGGAGTCGTTTGACGTAAAATATCGTAAAAAACAGTGATCGCGTAATAAACCGGGCTGATGGACGGCGCAAAAGAACAAATATTTGATTGAAGACTTGTTTTCGTGTTCTTGTTTCATTGTTAACTTAACACGGTAAAAAATATTCAATCAAATCTCTGTTCATTTCCGCTGTCCATCAGCCCGGTTTATAACATTTCGATTTATTTAACATTTACGGCATATTGCATAAATGGCTAGAAATAAGCGAAATGGAGTCGTGGTTTTGCTAAATGCGGAAGATAAGTGAAAAAAGCTTATCGCTATTGGCTGTAATTAAATGTTGGATCACCTCTAAGTTATTCAAAATCGTCTTATAGCTTTCGATGTATCGATGTCGTGATATAAATTATAATTGCCCACCCCGTACAACTATGAAATTTCGTTTTCGTTTTGCCAATTCAAGATATTTCAATTTCTTGGGCTTTTTAGGTCGCATTCCAGCTAAACAATTACAGTAAGCGCTCAAATAACGTATTCGGATTGGCTGCCTTTGTATTTAAATTGAATTAACACGGAAAGAGTAAATTTGCGATTATAGGGGATCTTTATGTATTCAGCTTTAAATCAATGAATTGGCCCCGATGTTCAAATGAACAAAAAAAACCATGAAAGCAAGGAACTGAAACTGCTCAACAGGCGTATTCGATTTTCATAGGATTTTGCGTTTTTTTAGTGTGTATCGATTTCGATAGAATCGTGCGGATGTTTGCGTAAGTAATACATTTAACTTAATATTAGGTTAAGCAGATATAGATATTCCCAGTAAAATACTCGTTTAGAATTTGCGGAACCCGACTACAATTCTCTTCAACACGAAGCGATAACGATATCGAACTTATATCGGTTTGTACGTTTTTAACCAAAAACCAAGATCTAGAAAGAAAAAATGTTTCATTTGCAAAAAGTCCGCAAAAAGCTCAATTTGATCGCATTCCTGTTTGATCGAAGTCTCGCAAGCTTGCCCAGTTATAATGGAACGAATAACACTTAGCATGCAAAATAATTAAAATGCATCCAATAAAGCAGCATTGTTTTTCCCGTTTCAACTGTTTGGGTAGAACTTCAAAAAAGCCCTTTGTCACATATAACAACATATCATTTCTACTTTTCGGTTATAAGTAAATAATTGGAAGTATTAATCCTGTTGTCCAATAAATATTTATCGCATTCTGTATTAATACATAAATTTAATTGACTAGTTCTCGTCATCATTCTCACAACTCAAACCGCAAGACTTAACTTAACGACGCCCCATTAGACACTTTGCAACCGACCAAATGTTTATAAACAGACTCTATATTCAATTGAAATACCAATAACAACATACAGGTGTAGTTGGCCTGATATTTGCAACACGTATCTGACATGTTCATTATTTTTCTTCTTGTTTTGCTAATTTCTTTGAACGAAATATTTGAACTACTCGTAGTTATAGAAAGAAGTTTGTGAAGGCAGAAAACATTAAGTCTCGAACTATGTGTTTGAATGATTAAAACGCAGGAAATAGAATGCAAAGAGTAAAAAAATGCATGTCTTTTTAAAACAGTTTAAGATTACTTTGTAACACCCCTTTTTTACTTTACCTTTCAGGAGAGGCGCCCTCGGTTTACCAATTATTTCCGCTACCAACCCACACCAGGTTCCAGCAAACTCATCATTTATCTCCGCACAAGGTAAACCTACGGAATGCCTTCCTGACAATTAACGATCTACACTTTGTTATCCTCCCCAACAATCATTATCGTTACAATGCTATATCGTTAATCCAGCATTCTCTTCTATATTTCATTTACCTGACCATGACGACAAAAAGACGTAATTCCTATAATATTCGCTTGAAGGACTCCCTTTCGTCTAGCTCAAGGTCTCCAGATCAGAAGAGTGCTACAACTTATTCAAAAGCCGATGCCTGATCTCATACATTAAATTGCTCCAAATATACATATATAGAAAAAGGAATCAATAAAGAACAATATTTTAAAATTTATAGATGCAATGAAATATGTTATACAACATATTGTTTTAATATTATTTACATCACGCAACGCTTTCATATTTATTATAGTGTCTACCGATTGGTGTCTATAATTTCCAATCGATGCCAAAAATCCTATAGGTTTCGACCTCTACAAGGTAATCTTTCCCATTTTTTTATTTTCTGTGATGATTCTTGATTACTTAATTCGTTATACAAACCGATATTTATATCCCAATTGTAAGGTTATCCTCTACACCAATGCCCTTTTGTCTGGTGTCGATCCTTCACAATACTTTTTAGGTGTGTTACGCTCTTCCAGAAATGGAATTCTGACGTAAGACATGGAAGCTATTCGCCGACGGTTTTGTAACGAATAACATAGAACATATGCACACGTCCTAGGCATTCATAACGAAAAGAAGAATCATTGGTTGGAGGTTATGATTCCTGGAAGGTGTATAATAAGAGACATAATAAGAAGTAGCTGTGTCCTTGTGTGATCCAGTGCGAGGAATTCCGTGTGGATAGAGAGGGTTTGTTACCTAACTCTAGATTAAACAATTAGCAATTTTTACCGTCATTGAAGATAACCATCCTGTGCAAAAGGAGGTTGACACAAGCGGACACGTGTCCATTTGGCGCATGGTTCATGTTGTGTGGCTGCAATGCCGCGCAATTTCCTGGTCAAACATCGAGAGTCACCATCTTAACAGCAAATTTGCACTTTGGATTATTGCTTGCACGATAGCGCAAAGCTTGCAGCAGTTTCTGAATCACCATTGGACTTAAACATTGTCTTACAACGCCGAATAATTTCCGGAAGATCCTATGCTTCACAGCGATTGACACACTTTCGATCCGTCGATATACGAGGGGTTATTTGCTTGGGATGTGTCGGGGACCACTCAGACATTAAACTGAGACGGGTCTTTATAAATTATACGCCGACGGGGTTTATAAGAGTGTCACTTTATCATTATGGCGACCTTTCCGGTATAAATGATCCTTGTTCTGGACTTCTGTGCAATGCTTGCTGACAGGAATTTCTGTGTAGGAAGCGGATGCGTTTCTGCAAGCGGCAAGAGAGCCCCGAAACACGATCGACACAAACATTCGAGATAATTCTATCGCCAAAAAGTTCTCACACTGGAGATATTTGCAGCGGGCGCGTATTGCCAGGGTATGGAAATTCCCACTACCGGCTTACCTGTTCGACATACCTATCTATCGGTTAGCAATAACCACAGTAACGAATACCAAGGGCAGATGGAGTAGATTTTGAAGGCGATGGTGACTACACCCAGTACGAGTCCGCACGTCAGGGGGACAGACATTTCGAGTCGCCTTTCAATTGCAAAGCCCAATGACGTCTATATCAACTGCGAATTCCGTGTTTACCTTAATCGACGTATTGAGTTAATAGCGAGAAACACCCTTTTAAAATGTCCGTGCCTGTAACGTTGCAGAACCACTATAACCGTCGGCGTAGTTTTTGGTGCATTAGGATTAGTGATACTGTAAAACATTGCGCGCATATTTATATGGTCTATGCTTCTATCATCTTCGCCTATGACTTAGGATTTTGCAACACGGGCTCTTCTTCTTCTTATGCCCAAGTGTCTACGTTGAATCTTCAATTTGGTTTGCTTGCAAGTCTTGATACCCCCAAAATTACCGAACGGACAGTTCGAGATTTTGACGAAGGTTTATGAAATGCAGCCCCAAAAAAACTATACAATCTAAGGGATGTTTTTTTGGGCCCAAACGACGGCCATCTTCTGATCCAGTCTGATAAGAATTGGCTTATGGTTTCTTTGACATCTTTTTTGGCTTTCAGGAAACACTTTTCAATGGCAGTAAGGAACGCTAACAAAAGCAAACGCCTCCTCGTCTACGGCCAGGCGAACGGCGGTGACGGCAAAACCGCTTGTCTAACGACATTGCCACAGTTCGACGAAGACGGGCAAATGGACGTTCGTTTCCCGTATCTCTTTTGTTGCGGCGTTGCCAGTCTCAACGGTGAGTCTTCTGTCGCGAACTTTTCGTTTTATCTCGCAAGTAAACAAGTTCACATCGCCGTTGTATTTGGTCTTCCAGGCAACGTCTACTGCATTGGTGGATCGACGTTCAGCAATGTTGTCCCAACAGTCACGGTTGTCGATGGACGGACGGGACGCTTAACGCAGGCGCCACCACTCCAGACCCCTCGCTGTTGGGCAGCTGTCGCCGCGTCTGCCAACGAACTGTTTGTCTGTGGCGGTGGAGACGGGGTTAATTTGCTGTCGAGCTGCGAGCGCTGGCTGGAAGGAAGGTGAGTTGTTGTTTGTGGCCGTGGCGTTGTTGTTTTGTTGTTGTTGTCCGCTTTTTCGGTCTCAGTCATCGTCTTCTTCTCTTTTGCTTGCAGTCCATCCTGGCGACCGCTGCCACCACTCGAGCGAGCACGCAGCCGGGAGGCCGCGATTGTCTTGTCTGGAGACGACGGCGGCGCCTTTCTGCCCAACGCACCGCATCTCCTCTTGACTGGGGGGTCGGGTGATGACAGCAGTTTCCTGTCCGACGTGTCGCTGCTGAGTCTTGGGGGGGTGGACGGAGATGCGCCACGGTGGATCGACTTGGCGCCGATGCACCACGAGCGCTACAACCACGGAATCGCTCTCTTCGCTGGGCGGGTTCTTGTTGTGGGCGGGGAGGGCTGCGACTCTGTGGAGATGCTGACGCCCCCGCGGGAAGTCGGCGACCCCGGTCACTGGACTGACCTCAACCCAATCGGTATGACTTCCTCCCCTTGTTCAGTTCGCCTCACAGTCCACCAGAATCGTCTGCTCGCTTTCGGTATGTCGTGATGGAAATTATTATTATTTTTATCATCTGCGACACTCAATTCATTCTTATTCACATTAAAGAACGACTTTGCAATGGCGAATCACAAATAGAGGAATTCATCGCCGAGACAACCGGACAAACGGTCGGCGAGGAGGTGAGATTTTTTCATGCACTTCAATGTTGTCTTACGACTGAGGACGCATTTGCGTTGAAACCGTGGTAACCACGGTGTTGTTATTTACTGTGTTTCTGCCAACATTTTATCAACCCGCAGTCAAAGATTCTCCCTTGTAATTGTTGTCATGTTGTGCTTCTTTGCAGGCCGATTTGAAGCGATTCACGTGGCGCCGTATTGCCGGTTGTCCGGATGCGCTCAAGTGGATCGACGGCGCCGTCGTCGTCGTTGACATCGACAGGGAGCCCCCAAAATAACCCCGAAAGATTTATTTTATCGGATTTATTGTTCGACACATTCCTTGTCAATCAATTGTTTTGCTTACTTTTGGATAATTGGCATTTCGACTTGTTTTGATTTATGGATTTTAAGGGAACACAATGTGGCCACATTAATGACTGTTGCGGGATCTCTAACTAAAGGTGTCCTTAGAAAGAGGGAATACGGCAGTGGAAACACTTCGGTATGATTACGGAAAACGGCAGTTCTACAGTCTTCGTTTCTGACTGGCCTAGAACGTTGAAGAACCACTAACATCAACGGCGCGCAATTCATTCTTTGTAGAGGATAAAGAGACTTCGTAGCTTACACAACAATGAAGGCTGCCAACGGTTTTTGGTATCCAATCAATTGCAAAGTAAGTCAGTTTGCGTCTGGTGTGTCTACAGCCGTACCTTGCTGGTTCTACTCATATATTCCCGAAAAAATAAATCGATTTCTGTCGAGCACAATCACCAATGCACTAATAAAATGATCGCAGTGGCTTTATTGAGGTCACGAGGACCAAAACTTTCAGCGACCTGAGATGCGCCAGTCGTCGGGGGCCGGGACTTGTACCCGGATCTTCCAAGTAGTGCCGGGCGGAACTAATGGTCGTGGCCCAATTTGTTGCTGTCCACTGCGACCGTCTGGTCTCTCAGAGGTCTTTCTTGGAGAACAAAACGAATCCTTTTGGCGTGCATCCATCGCATTTTGCAAATAGGTTTGGCTGTTGATTCTCCGAATCTGTTCATTTTGACATCTTTATGGATTTACAGGTAGCGCCTAAAGAGCTTTGTATGGCGTGACATTGTCGGTCATCCAAATGTCGTCCGTGGATAAGACGGCGCTATAGTCGTGGATACAAGAAGAAAACCAGCGAATTATTTTTTTAACGTTCGAACAATATGATAATTGATCTAGTATTTGTCTGGCTTTACATGATATTTTCAGTCTTATTAATTCAATGGCTGGATTGTTAATATTCGGAATGAAAACAACACGTATACTGAATGCATCCGGAATCCCTATCGCAATGAAGGAAGCACTGCATTAAAAAAATGGCAGAGGTTCCCACAAACATACTTATCCATCTAATACACGGAAGAAGATCTAATCGTTTCATTATAAAACATTATTTTATTCATCCACGATAGGAGGCAGATTCCAATATTGGAGTTAAATACGGTAGACATCGGAAGATATTTCATACAATTTGACTGGAAGATTGTATTTTTTTGTTCCTTTTTCAAAGTGCCTGACGTATTGACATATATAATTGAATTAAACGACCACTCGGAGACATCTCCAGCGCCGCCAGAGATCTAAAACGTCAGAAATAAAATGCCATATATACTGTTGGTATAGTACAAACTTACACAAATCTAATGATTTAATGACGAAATAGATTATTTTCGCGTATAATCACAACTTCTAACAGAATAAGCCGTGACTATAAAGAGTCGCTCTAGCAGATTTGCGAATTGAGATTAAATGAAACGATTATAAAAGAACCAATGGGAAATCGAAAATGAGATTTAAGATCAGTGTTCAATCTTAACATTCAAATCTAAATATTTCAAAGGACCATTTATTAATTTTTTTAGCAAACTGAGTACCCTCCGAAACGAATGAGCTAGTCAGCGCTCTGCTCGGTGTCACAACTATCCTACTTTAATAATTCTAACATTTTATTTTGGGTATGGTGTGATTAAAGGAAAACTGGGTCGCTAAATTTGAATGTATTTTGCTGAAGACCATGAAAATGGAGAAAGGCAGCGCTTTGGGTTTGACCAAAATATCTGCCGTCTGTGACCTTCGTTTACCTCGCCAACGCATTTGGCGCAACTCTTGCGCCTCGTCGACAGGGAGATTCTGGAGGCTCTCGTCACGGCGGTGAAAGAGGTATTCGCAAAATCAGTGGTTTTGAAAGACGCATCAGTCGTTTAAGCAGTTATTGAAGAAAACTTTTTTGTAGAAGAAGTTGTTGAAGTCGTCAAGATAGTATAAGCAATGATTAAAGTATTACATGTAGATTCATCTATTTTGGAAGTCGGCTTTGTAGTTACATAAGTAATTTTAGTAGAATCCTTTCTTACCAACGTTTTTGAAGTCGTCTAAGAAGAATAAGCAGTGGCGGAAGTAATTTAAGCATTATCATCTTTGACTGAAGTCGTCTTATTCTTATCAGAATTTTTCGAAATCGTCCTAGTAGTATTAGCCGTGATAAAAGTCGTCTAGTTAGCATCTGACGTGCTGAAAATCGGCCTTAGAGTAAAAGTTAAATCTGATGATTTGGAAGACGCATAAGTCGTTAAAGCAGTTATTGAAGAAGACCTTTTTGTAGAAAAGGTTGTTGAAGTCGTCAAGAGAGTATAAGCAACGTTGGAAACAGTATCATCTATTTCAAAAGTCGTCTTTGTAGCATTAGCAGTAATTTAAGTAGAATCCTTTGTTACCGAAGTCGTCTTAGTTGTATAAAAAGTGATGGAAGAAGCTTAAGTAGCATCATCTATTGCTTTCGTCGTCTTAATCTTATCAATAGTTTTCGAAATCGTCCTATTTGTATGAGCACCGATGAAAGTCGGTTAAGTAACATCAGACGTACTGAAAACGGGCTTCGAAGCATAAGTAGTTGTTGAAGTCGCCTTTTCATTATCAAATTTGATTGAAATAGTTTCATAAGTATAACTTGTTGTTAAAGTAGTATCAGCAGTGGTCAAAGAGGTATTCGTAAAATCAGTAGTTTATGAAGACGTTTAAGTCGTTGAAGCAGTTATTGAAAAAAACTGTCTTGCAAAAGAATTAGTTGAAGTCGTCAAAATAATATCGATTTCGAAAGTCGTCTTTGTAGCCACAGAAGTAATTTTAGTAGAATCCTTTGTTACCGAAGTGTTTGAAGTAGTCTCAGTTATATAAGCAGTGACGGAATTTGTTGAAGTAGCATTATCTATCACATCCTCTTATACTTATCATTATTTTTCGAAGTCGTCCTTGTGCTATCAGCAGTGATGCAAGTCGTCTAAGAAGCATCTGACGTGCTGAAGATCCGCCTTGACTGTGTCGTATCAAAATTGGATGAAATATTTTAATTGATATCAGTTGTTGTGAAAGTATTATCAGCAGTGGTCGAAAAGGTATTCGTAAAATCAGAAGTTTGGGATGCCGTATAAGTCGTCTTTGCAGTGACGTAAGTAGATTTTTAACTTATCGAAGTTCTTATAGCCGTCTCAGTATTATAACGAATAATGTCAGAAGTGTAAGTAGTATCATAACTTGTGGAAGTCGTTTTTGTAGTTAAACCTGTTCTTTAAGTCAAACTTGGGGATATAGAAATCGGTCTATGTCTAATAAGATGTGATGTAAGAAGTATAAGCAGTATCATTTATTTAAGAATTCGGCCTTGATAGCATGATAATTAATTTTAGTAGAATCCTTTGTTACCGTCGTTTTTGAAGTCGTCTAAGTTTTATAAGATCTGGTGGAAATAAATTAAGTAGCATCATCTATTGCTGAAGTCGTCTTATTCTTAACAGTAAGTCTCGAAATCTTCCTAGTTGTATCAGCATTATTTGAAGTAGTTGTTATAGTATCTGCAGTGATAGAATGGTTTTCCGAAGATTAATGAGTTGTTGAAGTCGTCTTTCTAATATCAAAATTGATTGAAGCATTTTCATTTGTATCAGTTGTGGTTAAAGTAGTATCATCAAAACTATAGAACTGCACTGTGTATTATGATCTCGCTAATAAAACGCACTTGTATATAGAACATTTTTTTCAGATTTCCTAAATCTTTTAATTTGTTTTCTTAACTAGGCAAATCTAGAGAAACAACCAGTGCTAGATTAACTCAATCAAGATATTGTTTCATAACTTAAAAGGGGCCAGAGTAAATCAATCGCCACAACGAGGTTTACTTATCGAGGTCTGTAAGTCGATGGATTTTACTAAGTTATTAATTAATAATGTAAGAAGCACTCCGTATAGTTTACCATTCGGTAGGCCACCTTAATTACTGACTGAATGGCCTCAACGCGGAGATGCTGGAAACAAGACAATTGTTTCACATTATAAAGATATTCTTTATGGGGCGACCCTGCTTGTACCGAATATTTGATTGGCGACTAAATAGATCAGCATCTCGATTTTCTTCTATAATTTATAAAGGGAATTACTTGCAGTTACTATGCGACGGAAAACTCCAATCAATGCATTGTGGCAAAGCTGTTCACAACACAAGGTTAAAGTAGTATTAATTACATAAAGCGAGCTATGGTTACTATTTATCCACGTACTATTTGATCAATAACTTAATTGAACCAAGCGAGAGCAAGATAAATTAAACAAATGAGCCATTTTATGAAAAAAGCATCTAAAATAGATAGGACAACAAAGCAAATAGAATCTGCATAATTCTTTTTGTTAAATAATCGAATAACACAAAGTTCGTGCAGCATCTCCGTTCGTGTCCGATGAAACAAAACGGGGGATTTTAAGGAAACAACATTGCCCCCCTTTAGACTATTCGACGACAGGGGAAGAGATACCATAAACGTGACCGGTGGGGATACAGCTTGAGCGGCGGGAAACTAAAGTGCAAACTTTGTTAGATTCGCAGGCTTGCTGATGACTCGACCACTTCGTATACGGGTGGTCGTCAATGCGCCAGGACTGCTTGGGAGAAGAGAGAAGACGACTCAATACGTTTTTTGAGGGAAATTCGAGTCGTTTGGTATGCCAGTCAGTTTGGACGGATTGGGGATTGCAACAATTTTAAAAAAGGGTTCCTCGACAAAAACTCTTTTGAGTCGATCAATTTAAACCGTTCCATGGCGTGCAGTAACGGGTCGATTTGCAAATTGTATCCGAATTGTAAACAACCAGAAAAGGGACCATCATATTGTGGTTCAAGGAGACCGCCGACTCGATCACAACGAAAAAAACGCGTTGTTGCAGCTGTGGGTTGACCTGAGAGACTTGCGTCTTGAATCGGTCCGCAAGCGGTTTAAGCGATTGACACAGGTCTGCAAAACGTAAACAGAAAACTGTTTAAAAACATTTATTTTTCACTCTTTGTTTTCTTTTTGCCGCGTTTTAATAAGTTGATTAGCTGAAACCATTTGCAAGTTTCTTCGAACAATGATGCATAGGCAATGCCTTTCAATACCTACTAGAAAGACTGCATATCGAAATTCGGTGATTCATAATTTATTCGGTTTTCCTATATATAATTGTTATATTATTTTGTATGCAACACTTTTTCGTCCTCATCAACTTCTACAATTTTTGATATATCATCCATGTCACGAGCGTAGTGGCGTGCGCTTGTAATCTAGCAACCTGGAGGCCGGGTGGCGGAAACTGTCTCGCGCGCGTTATGGACAAGGCCTTCTATGGCCGCCATTACCTCGTTGTTATTTCCTCCATTCCTGTTAAACATTAAAAATGCTGAAAGTTCTGGTCTGTGTGACCTTAATGAAGCGTAAAAATAAGTTATTTAAAAAAAATATTTATTTATTTATGAACTTCTACAGCGTTTGCAATATGATCCATGTCACCGTTTAGTAAAGTCTGGTATATTTTCGTTTATAATGTCATTGCCAGACACCGTCCCGTTACATTCTGTTTCGAGTTCTTATATTTTAGAGCACGGGGACGACAAATAATCATTCAAACACATAGTTCGAGACTTCATTTGTTTAAATATTCGTGACTGGATTTTCACAGATTGCTTCTGCCAAAGTAATCAACCGTTATTGCCGTTCGTCTGAAAATGTTGACGAAGGTCAATGACATAAAAGCATTTAGTTGCGCAGAGTGATTCAGCACTACCAGCAAAAGTAACTGATCTCAATAAAAATGTTTTTTTATGCGTTTCGTTTATATGGGTTTAAGATAATTGAAAATAAAGATTGTTACATCAAATAAAATTCCCGTATTCCATCATGGAAACACCAACGCCTTAAGTCTTTACATTCCTATTGACCAACTGTCTGGTGCACATTTTTCTCTTATGGGATATTCAACGGGAATTCTCTCGATAAAGTGTCTTTTTAGATAAAGGCTGGCACTCCGGCTCATTCACGTCTGTCTCAATGTAACTCTTTTTAACAATCACGAAGGCCATACCGCTCAATGCCTTGAAGAACGGCGGCATTCTGAAATAGGGTCATATCTCATTTTTCTCTTTATTTTAGTTGTCCCTGAACAGTTGAAACAGGAAAAACAATGCTGCTTTATTTACTGCATTTTAATTATTTTGCATGCTAAGAGTTATTCTTACCTTAATAAAGAGATTTCCATTATAACTGGGCAAGCTTGTTAGACTTCGATCAAACAGGAATGCGGGCAAATTGGACTTTCTGCAGATGAAATATTTTTTCTTAGTTGTGAGTTTAAAACGTACAAATTGATTTATAAGGACTTTCTGAGAAAATGGATAAAAGCATGTAAATCGATATTCCAACAGATTCGTGCAAGCGAGAGGGGTGGATATTTCCAGACAACATGTATAAGCTATACCACGTTATGAATGCAATAACCCGAGAAGACAGGAGACGTTTATAGTGCAGACCTTAAATAAACGATAAAATATATAAAAAAACGTAGGTCCCTCAGAGGCTCATTAGCACTAAATTCTCTTAATCATACCTTCGACTGGCGCTTTGTTCGCACAATCTGGCACATTGTGACTGGAAGGACCGACTTGTTTCTGACAAACCGACTATAACTCGTTTTGCCAACCTTTAATCTCCTCATGAAGGACATTGTCATTTCCAAGAGCGGTTCCAAGAACAGTTCCTCTTCCACAATGCTCCACACAATACTCTCTTTACCGAATCACGAATACGTTATTTGAGTGCTTAAAAGAAATTTCTTTATAGAGAGCGACGAAAAGTCGCAAGAAATCGAAATGTCTTGCGTCGATATATCGAAAGCGATCAGACGATTTTTAATAACTTAAAGGTGATCCAACATTAAATAACAGCCGATAGAGAAAAGCTTTTTCCACTTATCTTAGCTTGACACAGCGTTTGCGTATTTCGCACAAACACGCCTCTATTTCGCTGCTTTCGAGCCATTAATGCCATTGGCTCCCATTTAATGCGATATACCGTAACTTTAATGTTAAATCTATCGAAAGGTGATAAACCGGGCTGATGGACGGCGGAAAAGAACAAAGATGTGATTGAAGATTTTTTTACCGTGTTCGGTTAACAATGAAACAGAAACACGAAAACAAGTCTTGGTTCTTTTACGCCATCCATCAGCCCGGTTTATAACGCGATCGCTGTTGTTTTGACGAGATTTTACGACTGCCAGTGGATCAAATAGCTCGAAACGTTAATGGGTAAGCAATCCAGATAGTATAAACCGTTGTTATTGACGGCGGAACAGAAATAATATTCGATTGAAGATTCGCATTTTATATACCGCAGAATATTAAACGGAAACCTTTGATGTTTCGCTATTTTACTAAAAAACAGATGTTTCAATTTATTGTACCTGCAAACAACAGTGTTAATGTTTGATTATTGAAAAACCTATATTTTGGCACACAAAATGTCTTCTCTTTGGCGAAAAAGTGGCTGCGATTCACTCCGTCGATATCAGAAAACGAGACTTTTGCTTGAAGAAATTTGAAAAATGTCTAACCTGCACTCAATTTGGGCTTCTCTGTTAAGAGTATTTATTGTTTGCATTATGATGTTAATATGGAAAGAAAGATGTTTTTTTAGTAAAAAATAACACAGTCGGATTCTTAAATATTATAGTTCACTATATTAGTTAAGACATCTACACGAGGCAACGCTTAGTTTACCAGACCAAATAAGTACGGATACAGACATCGTCAGCGCTTAACCATCGTCAATGGTCAGGGAAGATGGCATCGCATTGGATACATTATTTGTAGATTCTGTCAAGTAGTCTGGTAGCGAGATATTTCATAGACATTGGTCGATTTCTCTCTTGTCACAACGAAGGCTCTAATGTTTACCAAAAATCGAACCTTAGTGTTCCGACAGTAAATAAAAGACGACGGAGATGCTGTCAACAATTCACCAAAGCCGTAGTTTTTTTACGAAAAACAATACGTTTCCGTGGTATTTTAAAAACCAAAAAGGTTGTCTATGCAAAAAGCTCATTAAAAAACTAAAATGTGAATCAAAACCTACGGCAACAAATAGTAATCCATACGAGACATTAGCTAATAATGCATGGCTATTTTGACAAACATGGCGAATAATAATCATAATATTCGCTTTATTTAGGTCACGAGGACCAAAACGATCAGCATTTAAATTGACAATAAACAAAAATGTTACAGGACGTACCCGATTGTACGTAGAAAATGCAGAATAATTTAAGAAGAATACAAGAAGTAAATGACATCAGGGTAAATAAGCAAGAAAGGCCAATTCAACCCACGAAGTATTTAAAGTTTGGCAAACGGGAAATAGCGGCCATTGAAAGGCAGCCCGATCCAAAACGCGCGCCAAAGTTGTTGTACAATATTCGAAGACTGTGTGGCCAAATAATCAGAATGGCACGATGGCCAAAGACGAAGGTCGGGAATTAATAATATTGTTTATTATTCAAACAATAGTGAGGGCCCGACCTGGGCCGAAAACGCCGACAAAGCGCGATGCTTAGCGCCGCCTACATATTATTTATTTACGACTTGCACAGCATAAAAATGGTCGTTAAATTCGGATTTGTTTTTAAATTGGAACAAAAAGAAACCATGTATCATGAAATGATTAAATCAATTTATTGATGTGTGACCTTGGATTAAGCTAGTGTTCATCACAGCATCCCTTTTGACTGATTAACCATCAAGGTTACGGAGTATTGTAATCACTGAGAGCCCGTAGACGTAAACTCTCGTCTTCAAAACAGCGGATAAAGAGGCGTGTTTTTTGAGAAAAACTTGAGCAACAAAGGTTTCCATCTTATAAATTTTCGTTCCCGGCGTCGATTACTACGGTTAATAACATTTCGATTGTTTTAACATTTCGGGCTATCGCATTGACATTTTGTCCATTCTTATTTTCGGCTGAAAACAGCAGATATAAAGACGTGTTTTGGCGAAATATTAAAAAGCAGTCTCTCTGGACAAGTAGAAATTTAAATTAAAAACTCATTTAAATCGATACAACGAATCCGTTTTTTTTAAATATAACAAATTACAAATGTACAAATTATAAATTAAACATTTATATCGCCTGCACCATAACAGATGTTGATATATTTCCTGTAAACGACCGTAGATGATGGTGTCAATATTGACGAAATGCGGTTTCAACATTACCGGGCGGCATGTCCGATAGCCAACAGGACATTTGAAGTGGCGAATATGCGTAGAAAATGCAGAATAAGTTAACAGATATAACAAAAAGGATGCAAAGTACACAAAGTTTAGTAAACGGGAAATGGCGGCCATTAGAAGGCCCCATTTAAAACGCGCCCCCAAACACGTTTTTATTCAAATTTACAAAAAACAATTGAAGCCTTTTAAGTCAAACTTCGGTGCGAAATATTTGTATACGTTAATGCGGGAGGGAAAGTACATTCTAACCAATAGGAAACCGCGACGGAATATGCATTATAAATCAATAGATTTGCACCAAGAGTATAAATAGAGCACGGCAACTCATTTGGCATTGCGTTGTTTGTTACGACGATCATGACAAAAATCATTCTTGTTCTACTGTTCAGTAAACATCTTATTTTTCTGTAGGTAAATTAAATTTTCTTTAGGTTTATCAGCTGTAAACTGTGCATCAGATGCGTTGAATTGTTTTGGTCAAGTATGCACACAAGAAACAACGATCGGTAATATGGTGGACTACAAACAGATTGTGGATGACCCTATATTGGTATGAATTCTACAAAAGGTAAACCCGGCTTTATAGTGCATTGCTCAACATCCCGAGTTACCTGGAACTTGCCAAGAGAAAATCTGTGCTGAAAAAATGGGTAATCTTGGTTTCTTTAAAGCATTATACCTCTATCAAGCATTATTAAATCTGACAATTTTTCGTTCCAGCTATTAAACGCTTTATATCTTATGGCAATTCAACGACAACAATAAAACCAAGATGGTTTAAATTCGTCGCTAACAAGGAAGAGGTCTTCACAATGGTGTACATTGGCGACGAGACTGGTAAATTTACCTGTAGTAATGGTGTTGGATATTTCGACCGTCTGTTCAAATGAAAAAACATTAGTATAAATCGTCTTTTTTGGCAGCGCCTCCATGTTTCCCGGGCAAAATATGCACAGTGCCGCATGCGGTCCACATGACTTATGGCGAAGCGCCCGACTTCGATATCGTCCTTCCCTTCCCAGCAGACGCTAATATGGTGATTCAATTTCCTTGTCAGTATTTGTCGATGAGAAGTAAAGCTCACTTTCTTCTAGACACTGCTTCGAGTTTACGTGAATGAAACGAAATTTCACAGCATGTATTTTAGACAAGATCATTGCACGACCGGGCGTGGACTGTGCATAAACCAAACGAGCATCGGTATTTATTTTTACCATTTCTCTCCCCATTTAACGTTTCGCTAATAACACGAAAATTTTACAGAACGAATGTTGCACGTTCATGGAAAAGCAACCGCTGAGGAGGTGGAATTCAAAGTGAAGACGGAAAAAGAAATTATCCACGTGACGGTACACACCTTCGAGTAAACAACAACAACAACAACTACTGCCTCCCAACCATTCTGCCCTCTTCTCGTTCATTTGTTTTCGGATTCCATTTTCTTGATAATTGGCTTTCCAGGCTTAAACCCAACCCCCAATCCATTAATATTTAAGCTAACTGCCAGCGCTCGTTCAATAAAATAATGAATATGAGAAGATTTTTTTTTAAAATGGGTTAATAATATGTTATTAAATTAATATTGAAATTTTAGTTTGTCCGAATGTTTATCGCCAATAAATAAAGCAAATTTCAGTTTCGTCGTCGATTTGGCTTATTCTTAAGAATGGGTAGAATTTGGAAGTCGCGAGCACACTACCAGATCTGAACTTTCTTGTAAGGCTGTGATTATGCTTGTTGAGGTGTCGTGGTGAAAATAATAATCAAATCGATTCCACGATAATGTTTATAAATGTCCAACCTCTCGTAAAAACTACATCGTTAACACCACAAACAACAATTCTCTCTTTATAAAAAGTTTTGTCAACATTCGTTATTTGTGCATGATGCCAAACGTCCAATTTTACAACAGGAACCTTTGCCCGGTCGTTAATACTTCCATCTGCCTCGTAAGACATATGCGAGGTAGATCTCTTGAACGGAAGTTTTACTGAATTAAACTCGATGGATTGGTTATCAGCGATGCTGAACGATGTTAGACGTCCCACGTCTTGCTGCTTACATTTACATATGACCGTTTCCGTACTTTATTTAAGTAATTATTTAGACGATGGCTTCGATTAACAATCTACGAAAAGAACCAATGGTATTGACTTCATCCAAATTTACAACTCCGATGACGAATTGCCGTCTTAATGGGTAAATATAATGTCACCGACTAATGCTCCTAAGTTTTACACAATAAATCAATCATTTACTTAAATTTATATCAACGTACTGGCACCGATAACAATTGTCGAAGCATTTCTATTCCTGAAGATGTATAACTGTACCAACAGTTGTAGGACCGTTTCAATTCACTTTTGATTCATATGAAGTATGGCATGAGAGACTTAGTTCGTTGAACAAGCGAAGTTGAATAAATAGAATGTTTATAAGTGCATTTGTTCTAAACGAGACAACGCCTGTTGTGAGACTGTATTCTATAATATTAGTCACGAAGTACAAAGTCACTCTAAGCAAATGTTAAAAGCAGGTGGCTAATAAGTGTGCCCTGTTCTCTGTTTTCTATTGTTTAACGTCAGAAACCCATAACTTTAAAAGCGTAACACTGCTAATAAGTAAAGTTAATGAACATAACTTGGGTCTTCGACACTATTTAAAACACACTGAGATTAAAACTGTACGAATTAAGAAATCAAAAATCATCACAGGAAAAATAAAATTGCGAAATACTACCTAATCGAGCGAAAAACTAATCGATTTGTTGTCACCAACCGGCGTTTAGAAAACGCAATAGGCAGAAAATGTAAAAAATATTAAAGCTTCTCGAATGCTTCAAAATAATAAGCAAAATACTGCGTAGCATATAACAATAAAGCTATATTTCTATCCTGCTTTAAACACCACAATAAACATTATTACATTTGTCTTAAATAGTCTGTAACCTGGAGTGCCAATTGCAATGGGTTATTTTCACCAGAAAATGATTTGAAGTGATTGTGTGATTGCGTCACATCGCTGTGTGTGTATTCCTATTAAGGAGTGTGTCTCACGAATACGGCATAACATTCAATTTCTCAAGGTCGTAGGTATCTTCAGATAATTGTAACGACGACGACGACACAGGAGCAAATAAAGAAACATCAGATTATATTTTTTCCACGAATCCTTTATTTTCACGAGGTCAACGATTCTATCGAGATATCACAATTATTAATAATAATAATAATAATTGTAGTGGCTTTATTGAGGTCACGAGGACCAAAACTTTCAGCATTAAAAAAGGCAGGATAACAAATATTAGATGCGAAAATTGTCTTGTAGTTCCTGTTTAACCTGGTCTGGTGAGACTAAAAATCGGGACAAATAGGGAATGACCGAATTGCGATATGCCACCGTTCTTGTTGGAATTGAACGGTATGGACGGCGCATTGGTCGAAGAGATTTACATTCGGATAAACTGGAATAGAGGGGATGGAAGGGGTCATTTAAAATTCGGGCAGCGATTAATGAGCAGTTATTTAAGTGGCGTTCAACGATGATTTCTTTGATAGAGAGAATAGGCAGACCGCTAGAAAACGAGATTATTTTAAAAAGTCGATGAAGGGTTAAAAAGTCCGAGCATTTAAGACCGGGGAATATTACTGGGGAACAATATACAATCAGGGGAATTATACAGGCATGGACGAAGGTTTTTATATGGCTCGAGCTCAAACCAAGTCTCCTGAATCGGCGAACAAGGAAGCAAAGACGGCGGCTTTTACCAAAGACAACATCGACATGATCACTCCACGATAACCGACTGTTAAAAATCACCCCGAGATACTTCGATTTTGGGCTCGAAGCGAAGTTATGTAGTGAAGAAATTTCAGGGGTGTGGGCAGCGGCAGCGGCTGTCAGGGAAAATGTGATATGGATGCATTTTGATGCATTCAGCAAAAGATCATTCTCGGAAGACCACTCAAGTACCTCAGTGACTGCCTGCCCGAGCTGTTGAGAATCACTTTGCGTCTTGCATGGATGGCACAAAGTCAGGTCATCCGCGTATTTTATTAGTGTCGCGTCGTTAGGGGACCGAAGGCTCGACGTGTAGTAGTTGAACAGGAAAGGAGATAGCACAGCGCCTTGTAGTACACCGCAGTTATTTGGCAAGGAGGTTGAGGCTTCATTTCCGACTCTGACATGTTGACGTCGATTGGAAAAATAGTTTTGAAGCCAATTAATCAACGATCCTTCAACGCCATCTTCACATAGGTGAGAGAGGAGGCGGGACCGTGAGATTGTGTTGAAGGCAGAGGAGAAGTCCAAGAATACTCCCTTCACTGCTTTCGCTCCGGCATCAAGTGAAGAGTGGAGTGTGTGCGATAACGTAGCCACGGCGTCCAGAGTGCTTCTATTTGATTTATAAGCAAACTGGAAAGGGTCATCGGCAGCTTTAAGCGTGTCATCTAATTTAGAGAGGAGGTGCTTCTCAATCACTTTTAACCACACGGATGAGTTTGCAATAGGTCTGTACTTCACAGGTCCAGCAGAGCCATTAGCCGGTTTCGGAATGGGTGTTATAGCGACGTCTCTCCATTCCGAAGGAAAGGAACATTCCCTAACGAATGATTTACAAGCTGGGTCACAAAGAAACGTGAAGTAAACCTCATTGGAAAGCGTTTCTAGCACAAACGGAGGTGTCCCCCTTAAATGACGTAGTGCTTCTCGATTTGCTCATTGAGCAGCGGCAATCGCGTGGCCAGAACCCCGCGACGTGCGTTCCCCGTGCGGCCTCCATGGACCTATGAGAGATGAGAAAGATTATACCGTGCACCCATTGGCTAAGCTCGATAGTTCAGCGATATGATTTATCTGTTTCCTAGACACGCTCAAATTTATCATCTTTCATTTACGGTTGTCTTTTCAGATCATGGCCCTAAAGTGAGCGGATTCCTGCCAATTGTTGGTTTGCTTTCTTTAGGATGAATGAATAAGAGAAGCGACTTTTAGATATCGTTCTAAACAAATTGCGAAAAATTAAAAATGGTCATATGGCCAAGTCTTTCCAACCAAGAATTTTTTACCGAACGGTTCTTGTTAGAAGAGGTTATAAGTTTCGTCATGGCATCTTATTTGAAGGCGGACCACCTGATTCGTCTCATCTGCGCAAGAAGAAGGAACTGAAGACAAATAGGGAACTTTCAATCGACTGATTGGCTGCATCGATGTCGCAGATTTGTCTCAAAGGGCGGGCAATAAGTTCATCAGCAGCTATACTCGAATTTAACATGAAATAGAGCAAGTCGTGACTTTTAAGGGCTTTAAAACGACAAACCGTTAATAAAACGAAAAATACAGAACTTCCTTGATACAAAATCGAATCAAATAAATCTAATAAAAAAATGAAATATTTAAAGCAAATATTTGCGTCGTTAATTTTGAAATTTTGTTAGAAAATAAATCAATTCGTTCCTGGTTTTGGTTTGTCTGTGTTTCGTGCAAGTGTCAAGGTTGGTGCGTCAATAGCAATGCGATGATATGATGATTAACATGGGATGGAATCAAATGCAGGCGCAATACGATAGGTAAAAAGGCGTACAGTTAGCATAGAGATGATTCATGTTTGCATGAAAAAGACTTGTGGGCCGAAACCAATCAATCAAATGAATACAATTTACCATGGTTAAAGCACCGGATTGACGGTAAATGACTCATTCAAATAAGGTATTCCTGTTCTTCTGCTTGACTTTCGCACCAATTACACTCTCCACTTTACTACCATCACTTCAAGACAATGGCTAAAAAAATGATTTCTCTAGGTTTAGTAACGACAATTGAGCCATATATTTCTCTATGGCCCGCTACAAGATATATCAATGCCTAAAATCCTTATTGTTTCCTAATCGCAGTGGAACAGACGGGCCCTTGTCTGTGTTTCAGGAAGTAAATGTCGTTATTATCTCGATCACGCAGGCGTTCCCACATTATATCATAACGGTTCTTCTGGTACACGATGCCCTTGTTTGTCGCGTTAAATTTCGATGGAAAGTTTCCTTTAGCGGACGGTTTTAATTAAATACTTTGGCTCTTTACAGTGTGTGGTAGTATTAATTAACAATATAGATGGATGGTGTTTTTGAGGATAATTTGTCAGGAAAAAGAGGCATTGAAACAAAAAAAGCACTTGCGTTGATGAAATAAAAGGCGATCGCAAACGTGGTGAGAATAACAGGCAACGTAAGCTCGCCTTGAGCTCCACTCTTAGGGACAACGCACAAAGGTGACACAAAGGGTTGCTTCACTTTGTGTGTTTTCTTTTTAGACGATGCTGGGACTAGGCAGGGAGCAGTGCCGGGCCGGTCCTCCTCGGGACCTCCGACGACGAAGCCGAAGTCCACGAGCGGACTTCTGCAGAATAAGTGAGTGGTGGTCGTTGTCTTGGCGTCCACATGGCGACTGCTAGTACTGTTGTTGTTCTTCCTCGCGTTGTCGTATTACCCAGGAAATTTTTATAGCAGACCACAAAAGCAGATTGAAAATCACATGCTTGCGTGATGTTGCCGATTGGTTCGGTTCGATTGGCGGTAAGGAAGAGCACTTCTGCGTCCACAGTGTTAAATATTCGTGTACTCTCTCTCTCTATGTATGTTGTCTCAGGTTCCTCCAGCCAATGGAGACGTGCTCGGTCTCGTTGAACTCTGACTTGTCGGAGCCGCCCTCTCCATCGCCGTCGGCCTCCTCGTGTGCGCCTTCCCGAACACTGGCGCTCGCATCCTCACTTTCCTCGGGGGACCCGACACCATGGTCGTTGACGACGATCTCAAGAACATCATTTGCTGACATCACGACGTGAGGCCCGGGACATGTTTCGGCTCACGGGCTTGCTCTTAGAAACATAACGATAAAATCCCACTGCTATTAAGTCCAATATTTGATCCCTCAAATATTCAGCCGAGGGTTGGGTATCGTATGGATGAACGGCTCGTAATAGTGTTATTCAAAATATATCAGGTCACACAAAATCTACTATCTATAATCACCGTCATTAAACCTGTACACAATGGTGCTCCATACACGCTCGAAAGTGTAACTAAATTAAGGGACCCCGGTAAACCAATATTTGTACTACTGACAAACGTTAAGTAGCTAGAATTTAAACAATAAAGGATTAAACTGAAATTGGGGCATGCAATCTGTACTGCAGATATTTGGACAATAAAGTGGTCCATATGATACCGAGGGATTAGACTGTCCGGGGATGTTGGAAAGGTGGTCTCAATATCGGTTTGCATGGTGGGGTCACAGTATTGAAGTATCCACGCCAATCAGATGCCGTGTTCACGCGGGCGCTAAAACTACGGGAAATTGTGTTCATAAAAATAATGATTGTAGTGGCTTTATTGAGGTCACGAGGACCAAAACGCCTTATTGAAGCAGGTGGTCGAGAAGGCGCGCTCTAGGGCTGCCGAGTTAGTTTGCAACCGTTTCTCTACGCCGCGCTTCATCGACACCAAGCACGAAGCCAGAAAGGCCTGCTTCCTCATGTCCAAGGTCAACCCCTCGCAGATCCACAAAATCATGTTGAACTGCGGCAGAGTATGTGGTGAAAATCCATAGTCAAGCAGCTCTCACGCCGCTTCCTTGGCCAATCAGTGCGGAGCAAGCGAGGCAGACGGAGATGCAGCCATGTTTTCTCAAAGCAGGACGCGGCTTAGTAAGCAGGCAGTGGAGCTACTAACGCTCTGCTCCGCCGTATTACTTTGATCATCGTCATCGTCATCATCATCGTTTTGTTTTTGGCCGTGCTCACCGACGACGTGTCGCTGCAGGGCTTCATGGACCACCTCAAGAAGCTGGCTGTCTCCTCCGCGTGAGAGATGTTGTTTGCCATCAAACCCCCCTTCTCTCCCTACCTTTTACCTACTTACGCCCACCAACTACCCGTATCCAATATACTTTGTCTTCTTCCTTCTTTCCATCCATCCCTCGGGCGGCCCTTCTCACCACATACTAAGCCGCAATTAGTGGAGATCTCTACGACTTCTGCTCTACGTGATATGCTTGGTTAGATTCATGTACGTCAATGTGGAGACCAACAAAGCCTTAATGATGGATGACTTCGACAATGTAACGGTTTTCGTCTGCATGTCACACGATGTGTTTAAACAAACGATGCTCCCAAACCAAACTGAATGCCCAATAGTCTTATGTCCGCTTTTCTTAATAAACGAACTTACATGCTCAACATTCTAGGTGTCCCTAGCCAGCATAGCTTGAGCATAGTGTATGATCAGCATTATAACGCCTGTCTGTGTTTCTGCCGCGCGAAATGCTTCCCACTGCCCTCCTGAGGGCCCATGCCCTGGTAGCGTCAGCGGCCTACAGCCTCCGTCTCTGCCCGAAGCCAATCAATCCGCTTATCTCGAGCACAACTACTTCCAAGAGACCATTCGGGCAAGTGAACCCAAGAGCAGTCAGATGCCCCTGTAGTGGTGCACCGGTGACGGTCGCTTTGTCGACTATGGCGGCGCTGTCTTTCTATTGGTGGGCATTTAGTGGAATACGGGCTTAAGTGTCTATTGAGTGTGCCACCAAGGTGGTTACAGAATCAGCACAAACCTCCCAGTTGGCCTCAATCGTTGAAGGGTTATGAGGGAGGACTGGAAAAATGAGGAGAATTTGCCAAGAAAAAGATGCAGTTAAACAAAAAAACGATCTATTTATTGGGTTAAAAAGCACATCATTTGATGAAATAAAATGCCATTGCAAATGTCGCGAAAATCACAGGAAACGTAAGCTCGCGTTGAACTCCACTCTTCGGCAGAGCGCACAAAAAGTTTTCGCAGATGCGTTTTGAGTTTTTGCAGCCAATGCAAGGTACTCCTCTCGTATATGGAACGGTATATTGAGCCATTCGTGTTTGGGTTAATACACAGTCACCGAGTCTTAAAGAGGAAATGACGATAAATTATCCACAGAATCCGCTGATAGACATACCCGCCAATTTCGCAATGTAGCACTTGTTCCTTATTCTTCTTTTGCGCGGCACATCCGACTTGTGCATTTTGATCATAGTGGAACTGACGAAAAAAGGACAATTTATTACAAAGGTGAAATTCTTTAGAATACAATAAAAGCGTGCCTCGTGCTAAACCTCTTAAGCTGACATAAATTTTGCAGAGAGTTTCCTGGTGTAGATGACCTAAGTGGGTTGAAGCAAATATTCCCTATTTGGTTCAAATCGCCAAGTTTACTCAATATCACGTAGGTCTTACCAAAACCATAAAGTCGCAGTCATTGGCAGTAACCGTCTTTTTTAAATAATTGTAGGATTCATTGCATTGGGTATACTTGTTGTTGATCATATCTAGCAGGGGAACGTCTTCCTCTGATGCTATTTTAAAACCACAAATCTTATTAACATGTTGGCAAGGCTCTTTTCCACGACAATCTCGATAAGCAATATCCTCCAGCGTTTTGTTGTAGTCCTGAAAATGATGCATTTAAAATGTTCCATGGTCCCATCTTATGTGAAAGCTTACCATTTTAAACATCTTCGTAGCTTTGACAGATGCCCTCTTGTTATTAAAATTTTCCAAAATGTTCCGGCGGTTATTGTCGCTGAGTTTCATGTCTTCGTAACTTGCCGACACATTTTGGGGAATAAGTATAACAAAGGTAAATAGAATATAAGCGGCACATCGCGCTTGTGATCCACAGGCGCGGGCCATGCCTTAACAGGGTGTCGAAGTGACGCTTGACCTAAGGTCTGGTTCAACTGCACGATCGACACGGCCCACGTGCCATCAACCGATACACGGATGCATGCCGCCACTTTAAGTATACCAGTGAGACAGAGCTTAACGTAAGCCTTAAGGCTTATGGAATTTGAATGTTGTAAGCAAATATAAGAATAGTCGAATGCCGTTGAATAATTGTGTCGAATTTGATTGCATAGATGGTCCACAGAAAAAGAGATTGTTTTAAACCCCAAAAGGGGCAACGTTGGAACAATTTCAAACTAAAATCCATGCTTATTTCTTACTTGAAATTGATTTCCTATTATTATTATTATTATTATTATTATTATTCCTTCTTGTATGTAAACACCCCAAGAACGCAAGGCAAACCCTCGATAATCCGTGGTGGTTTCATGTAAACTCATTTAAAACATTCGGAGCCTTCCTTTTAATGCCAGTGAACGCGTTAGACAGACCTTAATGAAAACAACTTTTGTTCTACAAGGATACAATGCGATTCTCAAAAGGCATTAAATATTAAATTATCTTTATTGGTTCGAGAACCGCTTGCATTCCTCAATAGAAACCTTTTATTTTGTTCCCCTATCAGCGTCGTTTCTTTGCCTGGATAAAAACTGCAAAGTCTCAATTCCCTAAGTCAGGGCTAAACTCTTTTACTGGAAATTCCGTCCACACCAAAACCAATTTCAATTCAGATCCTCTGTCTCTAACTTTAACCGGTCTTCATCTTGCTCATTCAAAAAAACAGCTACTTCAAATAAACAACTAAATTTTCGTTGCAGCGATTTATTTGATAACATCTACGACTCGGGCGATTTTTTTTAATTACACTGTTGACAAGAGGATTCTGGAGATTCCGACAAACCCATTACTGCATGGGAGACTGTAATGCTGATGGGGCGACAAAGATTAATTTGGTTGATTGGTCGCATAGCCTATGCTAACCTATACCCTTCTCGCCACTGGAAATTACAACCGATTTACCGCAATAATTTTCTGAATTTTTGTTTTGGCGTTAATCAAGTTGTCTGACGATACCCTTCCTGAGCTAAGTATGCAGTCACTACTGGAAACTGATAGTAATCTGATATCTCCAAAAGGGCCAACGTGAACCAAAACATAATTAATTAAAATCAAATTCGCCCAGACCGGCTACTTAGTTCTCCAATAATCTCACCATTTCTGCATCCCACGCTACACATGTATCAACCAATTAAAGATGGTTCATTGTATTTGTATATTCGTCAGTGTCTATTGCTTGCAAAGCGTAACTCACATGAACCGGAGTCTTAACATACTCAAATTGTCTAGACAGGACATTTTAAATGTGTCCCAATAGTAATAATAGCTTTATAACGTTCACTAGGTCCCAAACGGTTTGCATAAAAAACAGCCATACTACAGATCAAAAACCGTCTCTTACTTAATGTTTGACCTTCTCTTATAAATAAAAATTCGAAGAAATAGGGAATGATATAGAATTGCAATGTGCCGCCGTTCTTGCAGCAATAAAACCGCATTGTTTTCAAATTTGTCAAAGAGAGTTCCATTGAAACATACTAGGAGGGGTCACCAAATACACGATCAGCGGTGAACTAACAACTAGTGAAATGGCCCTGAATGATAGTGTATTTGCGTGGAGTGCATAGATAATACCCTGGCCAACGAGATTATTTTAAAAGTCTTTACTCTCGATTTACTGCACAAATTCTCAAATAAATGCTTTTGCATATAAAATATCACTCCTTTCATACATGTCAAACAAATCAATGCCCATTTGATTTAAAATAAGTTAAAAATATTAATTCAGAAAAAAATAATCTTAATTTGTTAATTCCAAATCAGTTGTCATTCACATGAACACTACTCATGCTCTTGTTCACATATGTTGACCCCCTCGAACCCACCCAGCAACCTACGTGGCCTTGAAACATTCGTGCATGCCAACGCGGGATAACCATAATGGACTTGCTCGATTCTTACCTAAAATATTACTACTGCGGTAGATTAAATATAATTACAATAACAATTCGCATCATTGTAAGCGCTTTATTGACGTCATGAAGACTAAAACATTAAGCATAAATAATAATAACATAAAACGGTCTTTTAGTTTCTGCTTAAACTGATTTGGTCCAACGAACAATCAGGATATTTTTGTACGCATTGAACGGTATAGCCTACGCATTGGCTGAAGAAATAAACATTTTGATAAACTTGAAAAGAGGGCATGTGAAGTGAAATCTAAAATAAAAGAGGTTAAACTTGTTAGGTTGAATGAGAAAATTAACGATTGCTGGCATTAAATGCAAATGCAGAAGAAAGTCATTCACCGAAGACCACTCCAATACATCAGTTATTTCCTGCCCGAACAGTTGACAATCAAAACTCTTCTTCAATCCATGAAAATCCAACGAAAAATCTCGAAAAACGAGGAATGATTTATCGTGATATTCTTGTACGCATTGACGGTATTCCCTGCCCGAAAAGACCGACAAACCTGCGACCAATGAACCGCCGTAGATGGTGCAACCCCAGGTTCCGCGGCCCGTGCCTGACAAATTTGATTCAGACAATGTCTCCAACATTAAGCTTCTTTACTACAAACAAACTATCGCCCAGAAACGCCTCCAAAATAAAAATAAGGTCGCTAGCTGGTACTTAGTCCTTAGATATATATCGAAGACTACATTCCCCAAACCGGTGCTTGACTCATCGATTACTACCTGAAGGCCATTATTAAAATAAAACAATCGCCAAGCAAGGCGTCAAACAATCCAGATAAAGTAGTGTTTTTTGTTTAAAAAAACATCGACCATTCGAATTTAAAAACCCCAAAGACAAAATTCCCCTAGCTTTTACCCGACACACTTATACAGAAACCTTTTCAGACCTAAAGACCAGTCTAACTATAGTAATTTTAAGACTTCGTGGCCCAAAAATCAGAATGGCACGATGGCCAAAGACGAAGGTCGGGAATTAATAAAATAATTTATTATTCAAACAATAGTTAGGGCCCGACATGGGCTGAAAACGCCTACAAGACGAGATGCTTAGCGCCCGCTGCAGGCGAGTCCTGTCTGGACACACGTGGGGCGTGTCGTGGTAATAAGTGGGGGCCGGCCAAGTGTCGTTGATATTGTCTTAATTTATCCACGTTTAGGTCACAGCATGCGCTGTGGTGTGCGTTAGCCAATGGAGTGCCAGTCCAATGGATGTCGTGCGTCTGGAATAAATAAACACACCATTTAAGGTCAATACATAACTAACAAATCATCGCCCAGCAACGCCTCTTAAAATCCCAATAAGTTAGCGCTTACTGCTAGTAAGCCAGCTATATTTATTCAATCCGTATTCTCATCTTGGATACCTGGGACATGTATCCCTGTTCTACAAAAAAACCAGCGAAGGTCAAACATTTCTTAGGAAGAATCCCACCACTGTCAACCGATCAAACGGGTACGAATCAACATAATAAACACCAGGAATTTGAGCATAGACAATGTCTACAAATATCGAACCATGACGGAGAGCAGATTTATCTCCGTTCCACCTACACGTCTATACTCGAATTTAACACGAAATAGAGCAAGTCGTGACTTTAAAGGGCTTTAAAACGACAAACCGTTAATAAAACGAAAAAAACAGAACTTCCTTGAAACAAAATCGAATCAAACAAATCTAATAAAAAAATGAAATATTTAAAGCAAATATTTGCGTCGTTAATTTTGAAATTTTGTTAGAAAATAAATCAATTCGTTCCTGGTTTTGGTTTGTCTGTGTTTCGTGCAAGTGTCAAGGTTGGTGCGTCAATAGCAATGCGATGATATGATGATTAACATAGGATGATAGTAGTGTGGCTGGAATCAAATGCAGGCGCAATACGATAGGTAAAAAGGCGTACAGTCAGCATAGAGATGATTCATGTTTGCATGAAAAAGACTTGTGGGCCGAAACCAATCAATCAAATGAATACAATTTACCATGGTTAAAGCACCGGATTGACGGTAAATGACTCATTCAAATAAGGTATTCCTGTTCTTCTGCTTGACTTTCGCACCAATTACACTCTCGACTTTACTACCATCACTTCAAGACAATGGCTAAAAAAATGATTTCTCTAGGTTTAGTAACGACAATTGAGCCATAGATTTCTCCATGGCCCGCTACAAGATATATCAATGCCTAAAATCCTTATTGTTTCCTAATCGCAGTGGAACAGACGGGCCCTTGTCTGTGTTTCAGGAAGTAAATGTCGTTATTATCTCGATCACGCAGGCGTTCCCACATTATATCATAACGGTTCTTCTGGTACACGATGCCCTTGTTTGTCGCGTTAAATTTCGATGGAAAGTTTCCTTTAGCGGACGGTTTTAATTAAATACTTTGGCTCTTTACAGTGTGTGGTAGTATTAATTAACAATATAGATGGATGGTGTTTTTGAGGATAATTTGTCAGGAAAAAGAGGCATTGAAACAAAAAAAGCACTTGCGTTGATGAAATATAAGAACATCATTTGCTGACATCACGACATGTAGATGGACAATTGAGCGTACACGCGAAAGCCACTCAAGGTTTTTGTATCTCTCATTTCTCTTGTTTTCCTTGATATTCGCTAGTCTAGTGTCTTTTGGAGGTTTCATCGTTTCAGCACAACGAGAATTTGTCGAATAAGCCGCTCATAACTGACACGTCGTCAATTTGCTGAGCCGCAATTCAGACCAAACGGGCCAACAACACCGCCGGAAGCGTGATCATTGCGGACAGTTTCGCCTCTAACCTCTTCATCCAGAGCTTCCATGTCTTTCTGCAAAAAGATTTACAGGGAAACTTCGAGATCGGCTTTGCTGGTCAGCTTGAAGTCAAGGTCAGTTCGCTTAATTCGACGGAAGGAGAGAAAATGTTCACTGTCTTTAACTCATCCCTTTATTGAAGAGCTTGTTTTTATCCGAACGCTTAAATTTATGAATCTCGTCAATTCGTTGAACTCTTTTGGGAAGTTGGGGAGGTCGAAGATCCCCTGATCTCGAAATGAATGCGCTGTTAAAGCATGCCCTTTTTTTCTCCTCCGATTTAACCCCCTCAGACCTCGTGTGAGCTAAAGGATTTGCGGTTGTATCGGTTGCTGTTTTTCAGCCAACGACGGGTGAAAACAAGGTGGTTATCAGCCTCAACGCTCTTTCCTCCTCAACAACCTTACGCATCTTCTTCGAAGTGACCAATCAGCACGCAAGCCCTCTGCCCCCCGGCGGTGTGGACAACGTCCAATTCGCCACCAAGTTCCTCCACTCCTTGGCGCATTCGCGTTGCCACCGTCTGCCGGTCCTGGATCGACGCCGCCAGTCAACACGCCCACCTTCAACCAACAGGCGGCCGCCGGCTTCATTGCCAGCATGCCCATCTTCAAGGCGGATAGTTCTGATTGTCGTGACGCCCTTGGGTCAGCTGTTAGTATACTGTTTCTATAACCGGTGTCTTGATGTGATAAGGCGGCCCACGCAGCCTCGCTGTGAACAGCTTTTATTTTGGCCTTAACCCTACAAGTAAATGGATAACAAGCTGATGAAGTTGTGTCGAAAATTCGGCGAATACCACAAAGAAGACGTTACGTCGTTCCGTCTACCCCATGGCCGAAACATGTCCCGGGCTCTTAGAAACATAACGATAAAATTCACTGCTATTAAGTCAAATGTTTGAGTGATCCCTCAAATATTCAGCCGAGGGGTGCGTATCGTATGGATGAACGGCTCGTTATAGTGGTCTTCACGGAGCACCAATTGACCAAAAATGTCTAGAAATATTCAGGTTACCCAAAATCTTCTATCTATAATTACTGTTATTAAACCTGTATACACTGGTGCTCCATACGCGCTCGTAAGTGTAACTAAATTAAGGGACCCCCGGTAAACCCATATTTTGACTACTGACAAACGTTAAGTAGCAAGAATTAAAACAATAAAGGATTGAACTTAAATCTGTACTGCAGATATTTGGACAATAAAGTGGTCCATATGATACCGAGGGATAAGACTGTCCGGGTATGTTGGACAGGTGGTAGGGTCTCAATATAAGTTTGCATGGTGGGGTCACAGTATTGAAGTATCGACGCCAATCAGGTGTTCATAACAATAATGATTGTAGTGGCTTTATTGAGGTCACGAGGACCAAAACTTTCACAGCATTTGGTTTTTGTGGGTCAATTTACTGTTGCACACCAATTTCAGGGTTCGACGTGTGATGAACTTCGCATGGCCCTGGAAAAAATTGGATTACAAATTTTGTGTCCGTTTAATAATAATGTGTTTGTTTGGTGGTTTTTGAAAGAGATTCCTCAATACGCCTTCTTGAAGCAGGTGTTCGAAAAGCCGCGCTCCAGGGCTGCCGAGTTAGTTCGCAACCGTTTCTCTACGCCGCGCTTCAACGACACCGAGCACGAAGCCAGAAAAGCCCGCTTCCTCATGTCCAAGGTCAACCCCTAGCAGATCCTCAAAACCATGTTAAACTGCGGCAAGGTTCGTGGTGAAAATCCATAGTCAAGCAGCTCTTACGCCGCTTTTTTGGCCAATCAGTGCGGAGCAAGCGAGGCAGAAGGAGATGCAGCCATGTTTTCTTAAAGCAGGACGAAGCTTACTAGGCAGGCACTGCAGCTACTAACTCTCTGCTCTGCCGTATTACTTTGATCATCGTCATCATCATCATCGTCTTCTTCTTGGCAGGACTCCCAGTTGGCCGTGCATTCCGACGACGTGTCGCTGCAGTGCTTCATGGACTACCTCAAGAAGCTGGATGTCTCCTCTGCGTGAGAGATGTTGTTTGCCGTCCCACCCCCTTCTCTGCCGCAATTTGTGGAGATCTCTACGACTGCTGCTCTTCGTGATATGCTTGGTTAGATTCATGTTCGTCAATGTGGAGGTCAACAAAGCCCAAATGATGGATGATTTCGACAATGTCACGATTTTCGTCTGCATGTCACACGAGGTGTGTAAAAACACGATGCTCCCAAACCAAACTGAATGCCCCATTGTCTTATGCCCGCTTTTTTTTTTTTTAATAAACGAACTTAAATGCTCAACATTCTAGGTGTCCCTAGCCAGCATAGTTTGGGCATTGTGAATGATCAGCATTATAACGTCCTTTCTGTGGGCATACGAGATGAAGCTAGTTCGAAATAGGTCTCCAATCTCAACCCGGCGGCTCCACCCATGGTTCCAGCACTATCTGTGGCGGCCTGGTTTTTTGGTGTGAAATAGTTGAAGGGGTGGTTAGAGGTTGTTGTATTCAACTCTATGGCGGAGGGTTGGGAATCCACACGGCCGCCTGGCCGGACGCAGTTGATTAGTCGCCGTCGGACTGCACCTCTCCTACTGCCTGTCTGTGTTTCTGCCGCGCGAAATGTGTCTCCTTTTTTGAGGGCACATGCCCTTCGGGGCGGCGGCCTACTGCCCTGCATCTCTGCCCAAAGTCAATTAATCCGCTTATAACGAGCACAACTACTTCCAAGAGACCAGTTGGGCAAGTGAACCCAAGGGCAGTCCCCTGTAGGGGTGCACCTGTGACAGTCGCTTTGCCGACTTTTGCAGCGCTGTCTTTTTATTGGTAGGCATTTAGTGGAATACGGGCTTAAAAGTGTCTATTGATTGTGCCACCAAGGTGGTTACAGAATCAGCACAAACCTCCCAGTTGGCCTCAATCGTTGAAGGGTTATGAAGGAGGACTGGAAAAATGAGGAGAATTTGCCAAGAAAAAGATGCAGTTAAACAATGTTTTAAATCTATTTATTGGGTTAAAAAGCACTTCATTTGATAAAATAAAATGCGATTGCAAACGTCGCGAGAGAAACAGAAAACGTAAGATCGCGTTTAGTTCCGAAAAGATTACACTAAGGTGAGTCGAGTTAGCATAAGTGCAACAAATTTTACGCGAAAACGGATCATGGGCTTCAGTTGACCGCAATATGTTTATCTAAAATCTAATGTTGGTCCCATCACACTAGGTTTTAAGGTCATGGCGTGATTGTGGAACCACGACGACATGAAATGTGTGTGTATGCTTAATTGCGTTTAATAGCTTAAGCAATCGGAGATTAAACCACGGCATTTCTGACGGATGAATCGATAACTTACTTACAAGGTTTAATAAAAGAGCTAACTTGAATAAAGTATACGCGCTAAGGATGTCGCCTTTAGTGTTGGACACTCAATTGAATGTCAGCATATACAAAGGATTCTAGCCAAACCGTTGGTTAAAACATAGAAAAACGTTGTTCGACTGCATTCCTTTTATTTCTTTAAGAAAATCACAGCTTAACGATGATGGTTTCAGCCTAGGAACAAGATATTTTATTTTACCGTTTATTTAGTAAACTCGGTTTATTTGCCCCTTTTATTTCATGAGACTGATCACGGGAAATGTGCCAAGTGGTCTATTAATTGAGAAATGTTTGGGTTATGTTTGTATGGAAACACGAATTAACGCTTTTTATATTGTTAAACGCGGTATAAAAGTGAACAGGACTTGGCTGTCTCAGCTACAGTTTTCCGACATCTTTTCATCGTCAGCATCAGCTTATCTTTCTTAAATAATACATCATACGCAATTTAAAATACACAAAATAAGTTAATAGTTCTTTAAATTAAGGCTCAATCAGTTCGTGCGTGCAGTCTAATTCGAAATATTGTTTGTATAATTGCATTTTGTTGCATACTGTTCTTTGTTAATTTGAATAAAGAAAATAACTAATATTTCACATCGTTAGTTGCTCTGGGAGAAAAACCATTTTAACTTTTGTCTATGGGTTGAACGATAAGATTTAGGAACATTCGAGCGTTCCTTATTATCAAAATTCACAAAACATGTATTGTTGCTGTTTGTTATTTATGGTAGATAAAAAAATTAGGGGATCCTCTGATTTACATTTGGCACTGTTCGCGAGCTAATTTGTAATTGCTGCATCATGTGATTTCGTTCGAGTTATGATTCTCGATATCTTAAATTACTACCGTAACGACAACAACCACTTCCGAAAATTATGATTCTTATACATCTTAAATCAAAGCTTAAGTTACGTTTACAACTTCTTCAAGATCAAAATTTTATTAAATAACGGTTAACACCACTTAAACGGCTTTCTTAAATTTCTGATTTTGGCAATACCTCGTCGACAACTGCTGATACTATTTTCACAACAACGGATCTAATGAAAATACTTTAAAAACATATGACATGAGAAAGTGTGATAGTATTGTATAAAGGGTTGAACAAACCCTGAATATAGAATAGACGGATTGTCTGTAATATCGGTAAAACTCTATAAGCCAACCGATACCCTAAACAAATAAGACACGTGCAGCAACGATAATTCGTATTCATAAGTGTGACGTACAATATACGTCAGTAAAGTAAAACACAATTAATAATTAGGGTTAACAATCACCACAGAAAGATGACGTTAATAACTATTAAAATTCAAAAGACAACTGCTATCACTACTTATGCGACCTATGCTACTTATTTCAGATAAAACATTTTGCTATTTAATCGCACTAGGAATGAAAACATCTGTGCCTGATAGTAACGAAATGAAATATGTGCGTGGAAAAAAATGGCAGTTTATACGCCATTGCGTTCAATAGATAAGTCAGTCGAAGGGTTTCAAAGATATGCTAGCAGAAGTAACCCAGTTATAACAAATCCGATATTTAATTTTAAACTGCGATTCCGACGGATACATCGATAACTAACTGATAAAAGTCGTAAGTAATAAATTCAAAGTTTGAAAACAAAATATGTTTGAATTAAAGAGGTTAATTAAATCAAGAATAAGCGCTAAACTCAAACCCAAACAAAGAGACATGTTTTTTTAGCTGCCGTAAATCTTAGCTGCAGTCCTTCTACGGCAGCAAAAAGTATTTTCGAAAAAAGATTACACTTGGGTGAGTCGGGTAAGCATAAGTGCAACACATTTTACGCGAAAACGGATCATGGGCTTCAGTTGACCGCAATATGTTTATCTAAAATCTAATGTTGGTCCCATCACACTAGGTTTTAAGGTCATGGCGTGATTGTGGAACCACGACGACATGAAATGTGTGTGTATGCTTAATTGCGTTTAATAGCTTAAGCAATCGGAGATTAAACCACGGCATTTCTGACGGATGAATCGATAACTTACTTACAAGGTTTAATAAAAGAGCTAACTTGAATAAAGTATACGCGCTAAGGATGTCGCCTTTATTGTTGGACACTCAATTGAATGTCAGCATATACAAAGGATTCTAGCAAAACCGTTGGTTTAAACATAGAAAAACGTTGTTCGACTGCATTCCTTTTATTTCTTTAAGAAAATCACAGCTTAACGATGATGGTTTCAGCCTAGGAACAAGATATTTTATTTTACCGTTTATTTAGTAAACTCGGTTTATTTGCCCCTTTTATTTCATGAGACCGATCACGGGAAATGTGCCAAGTGGTCTATTAATTGAGAAATGTTTGGGTAATGTTTGTATGAAATACACGAATTAACGCTTTCTATATTGTTAAACGCGGTATAAAAGTAAACAGGACTTGGCTGTCTCACCTACAGTTTTCCGACATCTTTCTTCATCACTCACGCAGTGGTCTACTGGCCTTACTGTACCAACAATTGCATTAACCTGCATCACACCTGTAAAGAAACGAGATTGTTTAATCAAACTCTCTTGAAATTCTCTTACGTCTTCTCTCTCATATCCTTTCGGGTTGGTCGAGGAAAAGGTTTACGCGAGCAATAAAAATATTCCGAACCTTACCTGGGCTGAAAATGTCGATAGAGTGCGATGCCCGCGCGTTCCGTGGTTATTCAGAACGACAAGGTCTTTTCAATGTAGTGTTTAGTTATACCTTTAAAGTCATAGCTTGCCAAGAGGTGTCGTTTAAATTCACTACAAAGTATCCGTTTTATTAGGACCATTTATTGTTGGCGCTTTATTTTATTTTTGGATAAATAGCCACTGGCAATTACAAATATTCTTGTTTTGCTTTTGATAAGCACACAATTTCTCTTGTTTAATTTGGCGTTTTCAAATCCCAAAATTGAACCCAATAAAAAGGTTTTTTGGTGTGATAATAAAAATAGCGTACACGCGTTTCTAAAGCATGCCTTCGAGTTATCCTATAAGCCTTTCTAAGCCGTATACGACTGCCCCAGAAACGAACCAGGTTGAGAAGAATAATAATAATTCTTGTTTCTTTATTAAGGTCACGAGGACCAAACCCTTAAACTGTTAAATGAGCAAGTATAAAAAATATTAGATGTTAAAATCGTATTTAAGTTCCTGTTTCACCTGCTCTGGTTAAATTTAAAATAGGCACAAATAAGGAATGACTAAATTGCTATATGCCGTTCTTGTTTGCATTGAACGGTATTGCCTAATATTGGTCGAAAAGATTTACATTCAGATAAACTAGAATTAAGGGGATTACCGGGGTCACGTTAAAAACCTTAAAATACGAGCAGCGATTAGTTAACCATTATTGAAGTCGCGTTGAACTCTAATTTCTTGAATGCAGATAATAGGTAGACCATTAAAAACGAGATTATTAAAAAAGGTCGTTGAAGTATAAAAATTCAAAACAATTAATGCCGGAGGAAATGACAGGAGAACAATATGCAATAAGGGGAATTATATCGACATGAACAATGGTTTTTATATAGCGAGAGCTTAAGCCAAGTCTTCTGAACCGGCGAACTAGGAAACAAAGAAGATGGCCTTTACATAATCACTTTATGATAACCGACTGCATAAATAACGCGAAATTAGAAAGTGAAAGGATTTCGGGAGTGTCAACAGCGGCTGTTAAAAAAATGCTATATAGATGCATTTTGATGCATTCAGCAAAAAACCATTCTCCGAAACCACTCGTATTATTGCCCGAGCTGTTGGGAATCTCCACCCGTCTTGCGTGCATGGCATTAATTGAAGTCATCCGCGTATTTTATAATTATCACGTCGTAAGTGATCGAAGGCTAGACGTGAAATAGTTGAAAAGGAAGGAAGCACTGCGCCTTGTAGAACACCACAGGTATTTGGCAAGGAAGTAGACAATTTATTTCAGACTCTAACATGTTTACATCGATGCGAAAAAATAGTTTTGAAGCCAATTCATCAACCATCTTTCTACGCGATTTTTACATTGTTGAGAAAAGATGCGGGTGCCTGAGATAGTGTTGAAAGCAGTGAAAAAAATTACGAAAACTCCATTTACGGTTTTCGCTCCGGCATGAAGTGAATAGTGGATGGTGTGCGAAAACGTAGAAACGGCGTCTAAAATGCTACTTTTTGGTTTATAAACCAACTTAAACGAAGCATCGGCAGTTTGAAGCGTGTCATCAAACTTAGAGAAGAGGTGCTTCTCAATAAACTTTAAACAAATAGATGAGTTGGCGAAAACTCTATACTTCAAAGGTCCGGCGGAACCATTAGCTTGTTTTGGAATGGGTGTTATATGGAAAACTCTTTATTTAGAAAGAAAAAAGCAATCTCCAAACAATTAATTGACGAGCTTGGTCACAAAAGGAGAAATCTCGCGGTAACAGATGTTAAGGATCGCGAGGGGAACCTGTCGCACCAGCAGCTGTTAAACTCTTGAGGCCAGCCAACATTTGGGAGATAGAGGATTCGTCAGCGGACGGGAAAGCGCTGGTATAAAGATATCTAACGAGAGGAATCACGGACTGGTCAGCGGATTTGAAGATAAAGCCATCATTTAGAGCACCAAGGTCTCGGGCACCACTTGGTTGATATGGGTCAAGATGGTTCCCTTCGCGTGTAGGAATATTTACTATGGTGTTTAGACCAAGTGTAAGAAGAGGGCTATAACGAGTAGAATTATAATCACCACACAATAAATTAAAATAATTATTGATTATTGAAGAAATAAAATGTATTATGGAATCATAGAACTAAGATATGTCTGCTCTGGTAAACGTATGGGGGGCTGTCAAACACTTACAGTTTTAAGATTCCTTTGATTGTATGTAACCCTTACACATTCAATAGCACTCGCAGCATATTCTGTCTTGACGAAAGCATACGAAATTCTCTGCCATATATATGCTATCCAAATTTGTGTCCCAAAGAAAAGTATCTTGTTGACAGACCACGCCAACAAGTTAAAACAGAGCAGTTGTTAGCAGAGTGTAGAAATCATCACCTTTTTTGAGAATGTAACGCAAATTAATGGAAGCAAGAGCTGGAAGGAATGTATTTAACATTGGGGGACACTGCAAGGTTGTAGAGAAGTACCGGTAGTTGAAAAGGGACTGCTAGTCACGAAGTTGTGAGGGGAACTGTCGTGGGGAGTCAACTGGGGTATTGGGGAATCTTCCTTGTTGAGAATCGTGTTTAGATTCTCTGCCTGAAGCTTCGCAAGGGCTATCGTCAGCTCGCGGATTTGCATCGCTATTTACATCTGTCCGTCTTCTTTCGTAATTTCGTTCGAAGAAAAAACCGGTGGACGTTCTGTTTTGGACATTTTTTTAGATACGGTCTTTTCGGGTAGGAGCTTTTTGTTCTTACGATTCATCTGTTTAGAAATTACCTAAATGAAAATTTAAGAGCGATAGCAAAACGCACCGTATGTTGCACGACGATACCATAAGTCCCAGTTTCAACATAGCTTCAGTCCCATTAAAAAAAAACAATTATTCGAGAGTAAACAAAAAATACAAAATCGATTCGAACGAGTAGTTGTGAGGGGGAGTGCAGTAGTTGTAGACACAAAACCGCTTTTCTTATGCGGTATATCGATTAAAGCCGCATTATCAAAGCGAGGAACATATTGATTAATCGATGCCCTTTTATAAAATAACCTATGAGACATCGATTTACACTGTAGAGAGGTCTTATACTTGGGTCGAAATTAAGGTGTTTGCGGTATTCAGTGAGTTGTTTTCGCTATTATGATCAGTGGTAAATCCATTAAATTAGTGAGTTTAAATAGAGGTTAAAAGATCGATAAAGATGTTGTGAAAAAAAAATATTTTCTCAAAAAATAGCAGCTTTGGTAGTCTCGGCTGAAGACGACGACATTATGACCAACGGGGCTCAATGGGGCCCAACCTCATACACACTGGCGGGTTCAACCATGGTGGTCTCCTGCTTGACGTGTCGCCATTGGGTGGGCTAACGAAGAACCGTCGTGGGTTGCCATAGCGCCGATGCACTATGTGCGTTGCCGTCACGGAATCTCTAATTTTGATGTCCGGGTTTTCGTTGCTGCTGGTTGATGACGGTTAATTTTGAGGACATTTTCACGGGGCATAAGTCGCACCACTTCGTAAGCGTTCAGAAACAATTTAGATAGCAGTCAACTAGAATCGCCTGATTGCGTTTCTTCTGTTTATTAAACCTTCATAAAGCGATAACAAAATGGACGGGATATCCTCACATGTGGGCCTTGAAATCAATGCACATGGCTTAGATGTCGTCACAGTCCAGCATGAACGTGAATAAGAAAAAAACGCTCTACATCTCTACGATTTAAAAAAAATTCAAAAGAGAAACGAAAAGTCTGGGTGTTAGGAAAAGGTTTCAATACAACTGGAGGTGTCAACTATCGCTGACTGATAGATTCTTGATTTGCTCATCGAAAGAGGCAACCCTGCAATGTGCGTTGATTTTGCGGTCTCTATGAACGCCGCGAGCAGTTCTTCATTCTAGTCTGTCTTTAAGAAACTTTACTTCGGGACGTCAACACGTTCACATATTTATTCCAGAGAATTTTGTATGCTTTCGTATAGACAACGTGCGCGGCATTAAATCTAAAGGGGTTGCATCAATCTGAGCTTGTTTTAAAAGTTGTTTTTCTATGCCGCTTGTTTGCTATTGAATGTTTTGGGTTATGTGCAATCAATGGGCTGTGAGAGTCTTAAACTTCGATATCCCCCATATATTCTACCAGAGCAGATATAGCTAAGTTCTAAAATTCAATTAATTTCTTCAATTATGGATGATTCTTGTATTTCACTGTGTGTTGATTTTAATTTTGCGCCTATTAGCAATCTTCTTACACTTGGTCTTAACACCATAGTGAATTTGCCTACACGCAAATAGAATCCTCTTTATCACAAATTTGTGTCCAATTCTTCTCCGTAAAACATGTCGTTGACGTGCACTTTTAGCCTAGTCAGACAACTGTCTGGGTGTTTGTTTACCGATGGCAAGGATAAAAAACCCTCAATGTTGTCCCAAACATTTTAAAACTTCGTATGCGTTCTCACTGCTTCCGAAACCAGTGCCATTTTCTAGAGATGACGTGGTTACAAACGACTTTAAAGTTTTCGAGGGTTCCGATTTTGATAAAAACGAACCCCATCGCTCCGCTCCAAACAATGCCTGTCGGATCCAATAGAAAACGCATCGGTATCGACATCTTCGGTCTCCTTGCACTGACAGAGCGCGGCAACCCGTACATCCTAGATATGGTCGACTACTTCACGAAAGCGGACGAAGCCGACGCACCCCTCAACCAGGAAGCGAAGATTTATGTATTCACATTCAAGAACCTTCGGGTCGCCCAACACAGAGTCCCCGGCAGTATCCACAGCTACCAAGGATCGAACTACGAGAGCGCTGTTTTCAGTCACTTCTGCAAATTGTTAGGCGTCCACAAGAACCACACAACCCCCGGACACCCCCAAGGCAACGGCTAAGTTGAAAGGACAAATAGCACACTCCTCGACTTTCTCAAGAGTTTCGTTCGTAACGACCACTTCCACGATTGGGACTGTCACCTAGGTCGCAGCCTTTTTGCATTCATCCACCGGATTTTCCTCCTTTAAACTAGTTACATGTCGCGAAATGAGAATCCCAGGTTTCATGTTTAACATGGCACCCGCCCGCCTTCTGTGTCAGCCACTGGACGCCATACAGGACCACCTTCGCAACACACACAACCACCAGTGACTCTGGTGCACTTTTGGACCAGATATTTTAACTCGAAATCAACTGCCGGTAATAAATAGAGACTCAGTTGCTTTATGACGGTCAAACCGATAATAGCTGGACGCGTCGACACCAAGAATGTGCACAGGAATCTGGTGTAATCTCGTATAATATTAATCATTCAGAAGCCAAGGATTTTCAGTGAATGGCCAGTGATACCAATAATCAACTGGTCGGTCTTCTGTATACATGGACTTGGACAGAACTTCTTCTTCCAGCGCTCTGACTGCTAGAACTCATGAGAGCCATGTCGGATATATTGTCCTCTGAATCGTTAGTAATCGCACAAACCTTTGATGGTGCCTTTTTTGCAAGAATTATAGCATTTCGCCTCACGGAATTTCCATTGCTCCCGTGAATGTAATTTGCCACACTAATGACACGTATTTAATGAATTATCAGTCTTAGTGTTGACTATCCGCGCGTTTTGTCTCCTAGAGATAGGTATGGGGTGAAACACGGGATCTGGAATATGAGAAATATGTATAATGTTCGAGACATTCTTCGAATTGTTCGCACACTTTGGAATGAAGGATTCTTCAGTAATAATTATTGTATTTTACGATTTGGATCATTTATGCCTGCAATTAAACAGTCGCGTGATTACGTGTTTAATTGAGCTTCAAAGTTGCATTTTGCAGTCTGGGTCTGATGTAGAAGTCCGATAGTATGGAATATGCTTCGTTCAGCAGCCTCAAAAGCTATAGGCTGAATATGCTGAATAATAGCTTCCTGGATCTTGGCGAGTGGCGTTTTTATAGGAATATCCGGATAAACCAAGTTTTACAACACAGCATAAGCATCGTTGCCGATTGCATTCAGAAAGTATGCAGCTTTCTTTTCTTCAGCGAGATTATCTTGGGTTATAGGCCAAATTTCGAAACGTTCAATATAGTCCGACACTTCTCGTGAAGTTGCATTTACTGATAAGGATTCGAGGTTCATTTTTGACATAGTTGCGACGCCAAATGTGATATTATTGTATATAGGGTTGGATTAACCCTGAATGTATAATAGACGAATTGTCTGTAATATCGGTCATACCCAAATAGCCAAACGAGACCTTTAACGAATAAGACACGTGCAGCAAGGAGAAATCTTATTCGAAAAAATACCGGACAAGTATTCGTCAGTATAGTCAAACACAATTAATAATTAGAGTAAGCAATCACCACATTTACTCAATTCAGATATTGTTTTAAAACTTAAAGGAGCCAACGTTAATCAATAGTCCGAACAAGGTTTTCTTATACTACCTTGTTATTAATAAATAGTGTGCAAAGTTCCCTGTGAAGTCTACAATTCGGTGGGCCACCTTAAATATTTAATGAATGGCCTTAAAGCGGAGAAGCTAGAAGAAAATGTTTCCGATTATTAAGACATTCTTAATAGGGCGACTCTTCAAGAACCGAATATTTCGAAGGCGACTTTAATAATCTGCATAAGTCACACAAAACTTACAAACGCCTTCAGAGTTTTTGAGGATTCCTATTTAGATAAAGAGACAATATAAATAGTTATACTGTTACGCCGCGCACGTATTCGTTATTTCGACCAATACCGTGGCCGGGACAGCTGCGTTTGCACGCAGATCCCCGCACGCCTTCAACAAAGTCCCCTTTGTGAACATTTGCGGTTAAGGTAAACTTTCCCATGGGCACCCGAACACAATGACGCATTTGCTGTTCTTAAAAGGGCTCTCTGCGATGCGCCCATCCTAACACTGCCGAACTTCGACAACGACGCAACACCTTATATCCTTGACACAGACGCCAGTTAAAATGCAATCGGAGCGGTACTATCTCAAACCGTACCTAACGGATCGGAGCGTGTCATTGCATATGCCAGCCAAAAACGTGGTCACCAGATGCGGCAAAAAAGTCCCATTACCCGTGAACGTTTTGCTATTTTCTCTTTCACGAAATACTTTCGGCTTTACCTACTCTTCCGTAAGTTCCACATCAAGACCAACCATCGAGCACTCACATGGCTTACAACAATGAAAGGCTCAGATAGAGCCGTGGCACGGTTGTATGAGGAACTCGAACAATACGATTTTGAAATCTAATACAAGACCGGAAAGGCCCACACAAACGCGCATGCCCTTTCTCGAATACCGGACATGCCTGATGTCGACTGCACAGCATTCCTCAGTGAACCCACGCGGTACCAATGGTCGTCGACGCAAGGCAGTGACCCAGACACTGCTTCAATCTATTCTCCTTGCATACCGGTCCACTATTGATTCATCCACCGGATTCTCCCCCTTTTAAATAGTGACAGGTCTTGAAATGATAATCCCAGGTTAGATGTTTAACATGGCTCTCGCCTGCCTTCTGTATAAGCCACCGGACGCCATTCTAAAATTATAGCACGACCTCCGGAACACACACATATGGCTTTTTTATACCTCGAAATGGCACACCATCGCCAAGAGACCAACGACCTATGAAAACGGAGATTTAGTACGCCATCACCAGCCAGTTCTCCCACCGGGAGACCCTAAGAAGTTTCACCTTTCTTGGAGCACAGCACCTTATCGCATCGAACGGGTCCTGCCACCACAACCTTTACGTCATCCGTGCATCTGAAAATCCTCATGCCTACTTTAGGTAGAAGGATGCAATTGTTTAATAATGAAATAAAAACAAATATTAAACCAAAAAAACATCCTTGATTTTACCAAATGAATGATCTGGCCACGATTCCCAAATCAGTTTATCTAATAACATTGATAACCATTAATGATTGCATGAGAGCATTCAAATAAATGGGACGATAACAAATTTTGACTGCATTAAAATACGCTTACTATCAGCCAATGCCGGAAAATCGCGACGACTCAGGATCAAATTTTGTATTTGATCGATAAGCCTAAAGGATCTACAAAAAAGCGTTCCAATTGACAGCGACGTCAACATGTCAGAGTCGGAATTGAAGCCTCCACCTCCTTGCCAAATAACTGCGGTGTACTACAAGGCGCTGTGCTATATCCCTTTCTTTTCAACTATTACACGTCGAAACGTCAAAGGCCCTTACGACGTGACACTTCTAAAATACGTGGATTACAAGACATTATTTCATGCCTGCAAGAAGAATGGGTTCTATAAATAGCTCGGGCAAGCAGTCACTCAATAGACTTTGTTTAAACTCTAGCCGTATAAAAAAAACGATTGGCAGTGCCTTAATTATTCCACTTATTGTATATTGTTTCCTTGTAATCTTTCACTTACTTAACCCTTTTTACCATTCGAGGGCTTTTAAAAATAATATTTTTGTTTAATTTTCTTTCTATTCTCTCCATTCAAGAAATCACCGTTCAACGCAACTTCAATAGTTGTTCACAAATTGCTGCTCGTATTTTAAGTTACCCTTTTAATCCCTTATTTTAAAGGTTATCTAAGTTTGAATCTTTTCGACCAATGCGTAAGCTATACTTTTCAATTCTTTACAATTCTTTGTCCAAAACAAATGGTCCTTGTGACTTCAATAAAACCACTGCAATTATTATTATTATTTTATGAATGGATTTGTGATCTCATTTCAGACTTTGAGAGAGGAAGAACAATTTGAACGTCTATTCCTGTTGAATCGGTCAGATCTACAACGATTATATTTCGAATTTATGGCCACCAGGTGAGATAGAATTTGTTTCACGAAAAAACTGTTTATTATAAGGTGACAGCACATAATAAACCGATGCAGGCTCTAGATTACGCGGGTTACCATAATAAAATGAATTCTTCGTTGTTCGACCCGGAGAGAAAAGCAAACAATAGCAGCTTTGCCCAGACGTGCATACGTTGTTTTACAGGTTGCTATTTTTTTCCGGAGTTGTTCCCAGTGTGGACCAACGTAACGTCGATGCATTTGAACGTAGGGACTTACTTTTTGGAAAGGAGCGCAAAAGTTACTTAATGCATGAAGTGCTACATTTTTTAAAGGGTTTGTGGTTTCTTGCACTAAGGTATTCAAGCGACAACCTGCATCTAGACTGATGTGTGTTTTTAAAGAGATTACAAAGCGATTTCCAGTCGTAGGCACAGTTATGCCTCCGGTGTAAACGGGTTAAAAGTATTTCCGCCACTAAAGTATTTTCAAATAGAATAATGCCGAATCTATTTTTAATTTGTTATCAATTGTAGAAGTGTGTGTTATAAAAGGCTTCGTTGTGATCTCGCTTGTTTCAATTATGTAATTGTGTTAAATAGTACGTGCAAAATTAATAATGATAATAATAAGCGCTTTATACACTAGCTGGCTATAACTTATTAGTACTTCTTCCATCTCGAGGTTAGGAAAGCGTTTCAAGAATGCATTGATTGAAGTTTTCCGTCACAGTATAACTGCAAGTAATTCACTATATATAAAAAATCTTGAAAATTGGGATACTGATTATATTTAGTCTTCTGTAACTTATGCAGATTATTAAAGTCGCCTTCCAAATATTCGGTTCTTAAAGAGTCGCTTTATAAAGAATATCTTTATAATCTGATAACATTTTTCTCAGCATCTCCGCGTAAAGGACATTCTTTATACATTTAAGGTTTCCCACCGAATTGAATACTACACTGGGTACTTTTTACACTATTTATTGGAAACTAGATAAAATTACTCGACATGCAGACATATATAAGTAAACCTCGTTCGGACAATTGATAAACGTTGGCTCCTTTTAGTTATAAAACAATATCTGAATTGAGTAAATCTAGAACAAGAAATAAAAAACCCAGTAAAAAACACCATTCCAAAATCGTTTTACGTATTAAAAAATTGTCTGCTACCTTTTGGTTTGTCACGCCTCTTAAATAATTAATGGTCGACGGAAACAAATTCCATTGCACAAAATAAAACAACAGTTCTTTAAAGCCCCCAAATAACGCATTCGGACTGTCTTATTAAGTAACAAAAATTCAACACCACGAAAATAATTACATTTGTGATTATGCTGGAACGTTTTTGAATTCTGCTCGAAGAGCAATAATTTTTGCACCGATGTTATAATGAACCAAGATTATAATTATGTTTTCAAGCGAAAAACTAAAACTGGTTAATAAGCGAATTTGGTTTTCGTAGAATTGGCGTTGATTGTGTGCGTGTCTAATTCAAAAGCGGATGTTTTCATAAGTAATACATTCTATTGAATATTAGGTTAAACAGATTGCGATAACAAATCCGATCTTCTCATTTTCCTCTTCGAAAGTGTAATGTGTTTCTACTTAATTTGTGATTCCTTTTAATATAAGGTATAAGCAAAATGACGATATACGTTTCAACTAAACAGGTAACTGTAATCAAGAATTATCACAAAACTTAATCTCCAACAATAAGACATGTGATTTTTGATGCGTCAATCTTGGCTGCATTCTTTCTACGGCTGCATAAATTGTTTTGAGAACATTAAACTAGGAATATTCCAGGTGAGTCGACTAAGCAGAAGTGCAGAAAAACATTTTAGGCGGAAACGTATCATGTGCTCTTCATATAGTCTAGTGTATGAATGTGAACGATAGAGCACCCACGCACAACGCTTGGGCTATGGTAAATGGAATTTGGCGAAAGCGTAGAAAGGAATTCTCAACACAAAATGTGGCCATATGATCAATTAAAAAATACTTTTATAAAACTGGTTTGACAAATCTTATAAGAAATATTCATTATATTCAAGAATAGTTGATATGTTGATGGTTTTTATCAACGGTGTAACGTTTTGTTGGCTTATTAACTTTTTTTAAAATGTGTTTCATAGTATTAACGCCGAAAGTTCTCTGATTTATTAGTTGCTTCACGTTTAAAGTTATTTTATTTTTAAAACTAAATTGAATTTCAGCCTATTAAACAAATTTCTGCTAAAACAGTCGGTTATAATATAGAAGCATTCAGTTTTTTTTGTACACGACTATTACAGCTTACCTGTAAGAGATTTTCTTTTACCGTTACGATATAGTCAACTCGGTTTATTTACCAATGTTCTATCGTAAGACTGATTAACGGTTAATGCTCCAAGTTGTATATCAATTAAGTTATTTTAAAATTAAATTGTTACAAAAATACGAATGTAACGCATTCTATTTTATTATACGCGGTGTAATTGTAAACGCAACTTAATTGCCTAATACACAGTTGTCAAACGTTTTCTTGAACTAAACCATTAATACATTGTAAAGCTTCGTTCAAAAATATATTAAACGTTTATAAACAAAGGGTTCGTTAAATAAGTTCTTTATATATTGGTTCAAACAGTTCGATAGCCTAGTAAGTTGGAAACGGTTTTAGCTATTTTAACCGCTTAAAGTTCATGAAAAAAGCTTATTTTTCACCAAGTATTTATAAAATAAATATTATATCAAACAATTCAGTAGCTATAAAAACGCACAACATCTTCGATCGTAAAATGTTTCTCTATTTTATTTATGTTTTTTTATATATAAGGTATCACGAAAATGAAGGAATACGTTTCAACTAATCATGTTGTGGACGAGAAATTCCTTTATCGACTTATAAATAACATTTTGTTAAGCTTCCAAAAAAATTTCAATCGTTTTTCTAGTAGTTGGTTTTAAGTATCGAATAATGGGTTTTTTGTGTTCATGGAACCAAAGTGATATTTAAACTAGAACTTTTTCTACCCGCGTACCGTGAACGGTTATCTGCCAGCTTTTTCTCTGTTTTTCCTCCAGATAATGTCTCAACATCCGGCTCGTAATATTAAGAAAGTCCAGCCCATAAAGGCCGTTTCATCCAAAATGGCGACTCGTGAACGTCGACCGTTTCCGTCCGCGACGGTCAATAAGCACGATGACAAAACCCTGGCAGCGGTTAACCATTTCTGCGAAGAAGTTTCCAAACTAGCGATTTCTGTATCTGCGTTTCAGAACAAGATACTAAATAAGGACCAGCCATCAGTTATCGCTTCCCCGGCTATGGAAAGAGAGCCCATGTCCGTTAAAACTGCTCCTGAAAAAGAGTCAACGCATTCCACCCCTTTTCATTCCCCTCGACCAAAACCCTATCGATCCTGTAACTATCATATCCTATGCCACTCTTGTCGCTCCTTTATGTCTTGCAATAAATCGATACGTTAACACAGGTAACTTTTATCAAGAATAAGAACCACACAGAATCTCCAACAATGAAACATGTAATTTGGGCTGCGTCAATCTTGTCTGCATTCCTTCGACAACTGCATAAATTGTTTCGAGAACATTACACTGAGAATATTCTAGGTGAGTCGAGTAAGCAAAAGTGGAGCAACACATTTTACGCGAAAACGGATCATGTGCCTTTCACATAGTCTAGTTAATGAATCTTGAAGATAGAGCACCCACGCACAACCTTTGCAGGCATTGAGCTATGGTTAATGGAATTTCGTGAAAGCGTAGAGAGTAATTCTGCAACACCAAATGCGGCCATACGATCAATAAAAAAAATAGTTTTATAAAACTTGTTTGACAAATATTATTCGAAATATTCATTATATTCAAGAAAAGTTTATATTTGTATCCTTATTAGGGAGGGTGTAACGTGTTGTTGCCAAACAAGCATTTATGTTACTTAGTTGACACGCCTTTGTCTTGGCTGTATCAAAGTGTATGCGTCGAAGAGCATATATTTTTCGTAACTTGCATTATTGCTGTTTAATCACTCGTCAATGACAAAGGTTTTCTGATTGATTAGTTGCTTCACGTTTAAAGTAATTTGAGTTTTAAAACTAAATTTAATTTCAGTTTATTTAACAAATCTTTTCAATAGTAGGTTATAATAAAGAACAACGGTGTTCGACTTAATTCAGTTTTTTTGAAACGACTATTACGGCTTACCCGTAAAGGTTAAAGCCTAACTATTAAGAATTTGTTTGTATCGTTAATCTTGTCTACTAGTATGATATACTGATTGTTTTCATGGCATTAATGATTTTTAAAAATTCGAGCGTTCTTTGTTATTTTCCTAGACACAAAATGTATGCTGCTGTTTTTTTAGTTTATAGGCAATAAAAAATTGGTATGTCTTTTTATTTCCATATAAAAAATTCTAATGTTAACGCGCGCATATGTAATTGGTGTATCATGTGAATTTTGTTTCGGCATGATTTTCGATTGGCTTGAAGAATTTAATATAAATTCGCGTTGTTAGTTTTACCAGCAAAATCAAGTAGTGGATTCATTATGAAAAAGATACTTATTTATTTTCTTTTCGGTTCGTCCCTTATTTCATTCAATTAACCTGATCTCTTTAAGATTTGCTTATCGTCAGTTGCAAGGAAATGTAAGTTCAAAATGCGTTTTATTCTTTTGTAAAGCACGTCGATAGATTGCGATGAATCGTTATTTCTTTGCTTTAAAGAAGTCCAACTTGGTGATACTGTTCAAATAAAATTGACCTTTATAAAGCCTGTGGAAGTAGGTGTTTTTGAGATATCTTTACGAGCTTATATATATTTAACTTTTAACCGTGTAAATTTAAAATTGTTTTTTAGGAAGTTTTACAAGAAGTTCCAAAGTTTAATAATTGGGATAGCATAGATTTAAATTACCAAGGTTAAAGGTTTTGGTAAATGAAAAATGTTTCTTCTATGAAAGTATATTAATTAATATTTTTCGTGCTTTTAGGTGAATTTCAAGTCACTATCGTGGGAACCGTTATCCACCCACGGTATGAGTTTTATATTATAGCTGCTGATGTTTGGAACCTAACATTTAATGTCGCTCCAACAACCGAAACAACCATTTACGCTTCAACGCAAACAACAACGGAAACCGACATTTCACCTTCCACGAGCATCTCAACCGAAACCGCAACGGTTACTGACATTTCAACGACAAATTCAGTAGTATCATCGACTTCCAAAACCTGTCGACTGAAGTTTTCTGTTCAATCTTTAATTTTATTTTCTTGTGTGATTTTTGCAATCATGTAACACGAAATAAAGACCTTTAAATATAACTTATGTTTTACAGATTTGCAAGAATTGAACCTTGAAAAATAGGCTTGCGATTAGTTTAAATAAGCATTGTTAAACGATATAATCAACGGGTCTAATTAACGCTTTCGCCATAGTTATTAGTCTGTAGGGGTTGTGCGTGGGTGCTTTGAAGGCTTATTCGAAAACAATGAGCTTACACTAGACAATGTAAAGCACATGATTCGTTTTCGCGTAAAATATGCTGCACCACTTCTAACTCGATAAGATTACCGCAGTCAAAATCACATGTCTAATAGTTTTGTAATTATTTGGGTTTGTACATTTATAAAATGTTTTTTACTAAGTTATTGATTAATCCATCGAAATTTCTGTATAAAATCTAATCTAGGCTTAGTTATACTTAAATTATTGATATTGGGAGTATAACCGACAGATTTTTATAGAACGGTTCTGTTACTGTTTGTGATAAAAAAATAGGGAAAATTACCAATAAATGATGTGACAAGGTTTCGTTTAAAAAAACTGTTTCAATGCAGAACAGTTTATTTTCCGACGGCTAAATGTATTAAAAACGATTCATCTTAATTATAATTTACTTAATTTCTATTGTCCCATGTAAAATTTACAGAAACGGCAAGCTATTATTATACTCCGTACGTTGCGGGTCATGGATTTGTAGTGTACTGATTAATTTGCGTTTGTTCTAAACGACAAACGATTCGAACCTATGAAGTTATCGTCTTGATTTCTGATATTTTGTCTGCCCGTAAGGATAAGAACATATTTATTATCAACCCTTAAATAGGCGAGTATTTTTATTTTGTTTTTGTCAGTCTGGCCAGTTGATATGAATGCATTGTTTAGTGTCATCGAATCACAATTCTCTTGTTTGGGCATCACCAAGGAGCTGACAAAATTTCATCAATTGGTAGGCGCTTTGACGCCTGCGTTGGTCAGCCGCTTCTCCCTCGCAACAACAACTCCGGGCGGAACTCCGTATACGACCTTTAAAGAAGCGATCCTTTGTTAGGTGCAAAACTCCGATTTGAAAAATGTGGATTTTCTTCTTACTAATGTGGAAATAGGTCTTTTGGAACCTTCCGCTTGACTGCATTACCTTTAAGCCATTTACAGTGAAATAGGCTTAAATGTTCGCTTCAACAAGGCTTTCTTCATTGAAAAGCTTCCGCCAGCAATCCTGACTGTTGTCGCGCTTGCCAAAGACGTCCCCCTAACACAGCATACCAAAATAGCCGACATTGTAGCTGAAGCGGACGCTCAACAACGATTTATAGCCGCCTTCGCAAGACAGCAAAGTCAAAAGCTGAAGGACATCAAAAACCCCGAGTGGCACGAAGAAATGCGATTCCTGGTTCACCAAATGGAAACCAAGCTACACGCTGAATCTCAAGGCCGTAACCGCCAACTCAGCCCAAGTTCAAATTCCCGAAATTCGTCACCGTTTGCACCCTCCTCTAAAAATTGCAGACGACGGTTTATGTTTGGATCACACTCACTTCGGGCCTAACGCACGACAACATAGTTCTCTTTGCCAGGGCTCGGGAAACGCCGTCGCCGGAGAGAAAAGAAGACGATTCATCTCGCACTCCCTCGACAAACCGTGTACTTTTCATTCGGCTGGATTCTAACTCTGACCGACAGACCTCAGTCCCCGCGAATCAACTGTTCTCGAAATCTCACGTATGGAAGCCGCTTCCTATCACTTCACCAAGGCTTACAGCACCAGCTGTCCTGAAAATTAATAATGGCGGATATTCCGTGACGAATAATCGTTGCTGATTTTCTCCATGCATTTAATTTGTATCCTGATATCCAAGCCTGATGCCTTGAAAACGACGGCACGAATGCACGTGTTACTTGTAGGACCTTGTGCCCCATACTGCCTCACCTCGAGCATTTAACAGACAAACCGATCCGCCCTTATCGCTCCCGCCTTTTACGACAACCCCGATTTTGTAAAAACACCAAAGACCGACGTTCCCGTTAAACACGATGTCAGATATTTCATACGTACCCAGGGTCCCCCAAAGTCTTGCCGTTTCTTCAGACTTAGGTCTGAGAGAAGATGATTTGCCGAAAAGAAATTCGATAAAATGCTAGCTATAAGCATTATTAGAACGTCCTCGAGCAGCTGGTTCTTTCTTCTACACATGGTCAAGAAAGAGACTCAAGGGGATTGGAGGCCATGTGGTGATTTCCGGGCCTTAAACACAGATCCTGAACATGACAATTACCCAATTCTTTATATCCAAGATTGCGTCGCCCCTTTCACGGAAAAAACTATTTTTTCAACCGTCGAACTCACGCGCGCCTATCACGAAATTCCCGCCAAAACAGAAAACATTCCCGAAACCGCCATCAGGACACCATATTTGATATTCGAGTTCTTGCAAATTTACTTCTTTTATTCTTCTTTACTTATTGTGCATTTTCTACATATATTCGTCAAGTCCTGTAACAGTTTTGTGTATTGTAAATTTTAATGCTTACAGTTTTCGTCCTCGTGGCCTTAATGAAGCGATTACAATTATTATTGTGTCGACGATATCTTGATTGCCAGCACAACACAGGAGGAACACCTAACAAACGTATAAGAGGGTTTCGGCGTCCCGTTAATTATCTGCCAATTACGCGCAGATAAAATTACGGCAACTGGATTTCCTGTCGCAAAATAACATTGAATTTAGGCACGTGAAAGGAGTTCCTCTATATTTTCGACCTATTGTCTTCGATGCAATCCACTCTCTCGCTCACCCTGGTCCCAAGGCATCAGTAAAATTGATTGCTTGTCGCTTCACATGGCAATGTCTCTCGAAGGACGTGCGAACATGGGCCAAAGCATGCATCGCATGTCAACGCTCCAAAGTGATCCGTCATTAAAAGGCACCAGTAAGTTCGTTCGACCTACCGGATGCTCGCTCGAGCCACGTACACCTAGATCTTGAAGGACCCATACCTGACTCAAACGGCTGCCGTTTCCTGTCGATATGCGTAGACCGTTTCTTAAGATGGCCATTAGCGGTGCCAACACTGGACCGTAATCAACGCGTTCCTAAACAATTGAGTTGCCGTGTTTGGAGCTTCACTCTAGATCACAACTGATCGCGGACAAAAATCTGAGTCGGTCACGCCACTCATAGTCGAGAGTTTTCACCACCAGCTTAGAGCAGCACTTAACGGAAGAGATGACATAAACGATTGGTTGAAGAATCTTGCAATGACACTACTAAGCATCCGATCGACGATCAAACCTCACCTGCGAAGTAGCCCAGCCGAACTAATACTTGGGACAACGTTAAGATAACCTGGACCGTTTTTCGCCGCCGATTCCCCCGTCAATGAGCACGCCGTTTGTTATTTCTTGACGCACATAAGACCTTTCGCCAGAAAGCTGCGCCCAATCGCCCCACGACCACCGACAACATTGTCACATTTGTATACGGCGCTAGATAATTGCTCCCACGTTTTTTTCCGCTGCGACCGTGTAAGACAGCTTCTCCAGCCTCCTTACGATTGTCATTTTGAGGTCAGGAAATGTACGGCCAAAGTTATTGAATGTGCAATGGCGGCGAGTTTTATCCCAATCGACAAAGATTTTAAAGAAACACATTTTTATAAGAGGGTTAAAGACAGTGCAATTAATACCGCGGACATGTCTTACATTCATAGTGCAGTTTTGGACATGGAAGATAGTAAATTTAACCTCTCTAACATTCTCTATACTCTTATTGAACGTGCAATGGCGGCAAGTTTATACCAATTGAGATCGTAAAGTCGACCTATTGCGCATGCATTGCAAGTAAAAGCATGGAAACCAGAGTCAAATTAGACGAGCGTACTATACTGACTCCGGTGATCTTTTCACAATATGCCACTTCCATTGTAACACCACTTAAATCCGACGGTTGTACGCCCATGATATGCGGTGATAACAGGATGAAACTCAATCGCCGATTGTTACATTCACTACATCCACTACTCTTTAAGCAGAATACATCCACTATAAATTGAAGGGGTCGAGTAAAAAAGATGCTTACTTACAGATTCAACTGGATGACGAATTTAGTTTGCTGACAATTAGTAATGCACCCTTTGGGCTAAATGTTGCCCTGGCTATCTTCCGGGAATTCATTAATGGCATATTGGATGGCTTTAATTGTATTGAAATTTACCAAGATGACATTTTTGTCATGGGTGTCAGTCGGCATGATCATGTAGAGAGACTCTTCCAGATATTTCGATCTTTTGGCAATTATAATGTGGCGGTTAATCCGGTGATCAAGCAACCACTGGTAAATATCGTATGGTTTCTATCCTCGATGTTACTGATTCCCATCTTTCTGAACCAGCTGTCCCTACTATTGGTTTTCTATCCTTCTGAACCATGCTGATCCGGCTAATACGACTCCAAATGCTCTACCTCGGCGCTTGGAGCGTCTGTATTTGAAATCGCCGGTCGACTACAACATGCCATCGAAGCTGCTTTACCTAACTAGATGTGGTGGTTGCTAATTTCAACTATTAATTGTGTTATTCTGTGCTGACTATAATACCGCACTTTTGAGAATATTCTATACTACGTGGCTGCACGTGTTGTCATTCTGTAAAGGTCTCGGTTGGCCAATTGGGTTTTACCGATATTACAGAAAATTTGTCTATTCTATATTAAGGGTAAATTCAACCTTCCATACAATACTAACACAAGTGCCTAACTCTTTAAAAATTTATTTTGCTGACATGCGGGTATGTGTTTCAATCACGTGTATGAGACATCATCAAGGTCATCTTAATTGATCTCAATGCTTATATTCACAAATATAAACCGATGCAGCTCTATTGTTTCGAATTATGATCTAATTTTGCTGGTCTTATAACAATGGTCTTATAATGTCTAAACAGTGAAACAACTTTGGTAATCCGAGGAACGTTAACAGCTCATCACTCTAGATCGTCATGTCTTCCGTAAACGACAGAAGGCCTACCAAGGTCAGTACGGAGCTACAAAAATCATCCATTTGTCGAGTAAATTCTTAAAAGTAATCCATCGCCCAACCACGCCTCTTAAAATTCCAATTTATTAAATCTTTTTCTCATCTTGGCTACCTGGGATGCGCAGATTTGTGCAGCCATTGACTTGGCTTCAGGTTCCCTGACGTCAATATTCAGAGAAGTCGATCGACGTTTGTCCGTAGACATTTCCTTCGTAACGGCCTTTTAAGACACGAGCTTTTGCGTCGTTGGCGTAGTTATCGATATAAAATGGAGAATGTATTAGAGAGTTTACGTTTGCATAATCGACAATATAAAAAGTCCGATTTTCAAATCTGTCAAATCCCGTAAAAACAAAGACTTCAACAACAAACAAAAAAACTCTTAGAATTTATTTCGAAGCTTAATAAAGACGTTAATTATAATAGAATTTAATTTTTCTATTCTACACTACTTCCCCCCTTAGACAAGACTCCCCATTTACTTCGCCGATCCTTCTTCTTCGGAGCATTCCTCGTAAGGGTTATCCTGGTGTCCCAAGTCTTCAACCTCGACGAAGTTCACTTGTCCTGTAGTGGAAATCATGTATTATTTATATTTACTGAATCAAAGTTTCTATTTGTTTTGTTACTTATTAAGTGTAAGGGTATTTCGATCTGTGTCGTGGACCCCACCTGCCTTCTAAAATTTACCCCGCTGCCCTCGCTTTCGTCCAATCTCTCTTTGGGCGACCTGAGATGCGCGAGTCGTCGGGGCCCGGGACTTGTACCCCAGACTTTCGCACCAAAACCACAGTCGACTGTACTACTATTTCTTCGTGGCAACGGCTAAAAAATGTGTCTCTTAAAAGTGTGTGGTAGTATTAATTAACAATTAAGATTTATGGTCATGCTCATGATTACGAAGGTGACATTCATTTCGAATACAATAAAGGCGTGTCTCGTGCTAAACCTCTATTGCTGTCATTAATTCCGCCGAAGGTTCCTGGTGCAGATGACCTCAGTGGGTTAAAGCAATCATTACCTATTTGGTTCCAAATCGCCAAGTTCACTCAGTGTCACGTCAGTCTTACCAAAGGCATAAAGACGCAGTCTTCGCCCTCAACCGATAAGGTAAATGCATTGTAGGTGGACTTGCATTTGAAATGCACGTTGTTGATCATTTCTGGCAGGAAAACATCTTTATAAGGAATATCCTTGAGTGTTTTGTTAAAGCCCTGGAAAAATGTTGTATTCAAAATTTTCCATTGTCACGTCTTATACATACACGTAGCATGGACGTATTCGAAAATTTGCCGGCGGTCATCCTCGCAGATTTTGATGTCTTTGTAATCCCCAAAAATATTTTAGGGAATAAGTAAAATAAAGGTTAATCGAACATAAGCGGGGCGTCGCGCTTGTCGTCGGCAGGTCCCGCCATGCCTTACATGATGTAGAAGTGCCGCTTGACCGAACGTCCGGTTCAACTGCATGATCGACATGGCCAACGTGCCATCAATCGATACACGGATGCATGTCGTCCATTTTACCATAATAACGGCATGCTGCTCGACAAGTGCCGTCAGTCGGGCAACCTCGGACAGACATTGCTGGCACTGGGCAGACAGACACTGAAACAGCAGTAGGGCGTTTGGGCCGACGGTCGTGTCTGCTTTGTGGAAAGCAGCTTCCTTTTATCCAGGGAGGCAGGGCTCAAAGCTTATAGAATGTTAATGTGGAAAGAAAATATACAAATCGTCGAATTTCGTTTAATAATTGTGTCGAATGGGATTGCATAGATGGTCCTCAGAAAAAGAGATTGCTTTAAACCTCCGACGGAGCATTATATTTCGCCACGTTTGATGCGAGCCACGTTGCATAGTAATTAGAAGTCGTGTTGGACCAACGTCGCCGCCGACGTTGAAACAATCCCAAAATGTGAATATTAGTAGCGCGAGTCGCTACAATCCGAAAGATGGCGTGACCGTTACAAATTTGGTGTCGAAGTCTACCACGACCTTGGAAATTCGGCATAACATCGCGAATTTTCACCGCATTGTTTTTGGTTACTCTAAAACGGATCATATGTAATAGCCTACATTAAGATACATTTTAAAGACCAGGTGATATTATGGTTGCATGTCTTCAAGGTGCTATCGTTCCTATCAGAAAATCAACCTTTATTTGGGAAACAATTTGACACCCCCAATAAAGCGTTTTCGTATTTTTCATTTTATCCTGGTTATCCTTACAATTGACGCGCGGCAAACGCTGGACGCAACGTTACAACATTTATTATATTTGAACCCCATTGGCTACTATACACACAAGCACAATGTGTATACGAACCCTGATATGTTTTCAACGATAATCCTGGATGGATTGGGGGAAACGAACGTCTGCCTTCCTTTCTTTTCAGCCGAAGTAACCTATAAGTATCCAAGATAACCAGGTCGACGAAGTAGCCGAGGGCAATATTTGTGTTGAGTTTTATAGGTGTGGTTTTTGTTTGTTTGAATTGCGTTGAAAAATCAGGCCGGTCTGTGACGATTCAATTAGAGAAAATACCATAAATGGGCCCACACAACTGTATCTATGTGACGGCAGTGAGGCAGAATCGATAAGACGTTCCATCAATGTCTGTGCCTTATTTATCCGTATCTATTCGATACGTTAGTATTATCGTGCAGTAATATAGACCAATAGAATGCGAGCAATTGCTGCGTTATACAGAAGGTCTTAAGCATTCTGGAAGCATTGTTATTCTATTTTTAATGCTGATAGTTTTGGTTATCGTAACCTTTATAAAGCACTTACAGTTTATTATTGCAATTATAAAAGCTTATTTTGAAAATTGTTTGTAAGCATGCGCATTCCTATCTTAAATATTTTGAGACTATTTGAATAAATGATATATGCGAAATAAACGTAACATACTTCAGTAAGTCGTTGCGTTTTCTTAAGGTATGAAATTACCTTCACAAACAGTTCGATAGGCAGGAGAAAATTGTAATGATCGATTGTATGCGTTATGTCTCTCTAATGTATTTTCTTTGGGGATAGCCTTTTATACATCCGGTTACTTCGGATTCCTGTTTAATGAAAAATTCTTATAAAGTAAGAATGTTTACATATTTTACAATGAATGCATATGTGCGGGTTTTTTTATTTGTATTTGATAAATTAATTAAGGTAGAAAAATCTGAAATTCAACAATATTGCAAATAGAAAAGAAAGTTTCCATTTACGATTGTATTTCGCGTACATTTTATTTTAAAGGAGAGTTTTGTGGAAATTAGGGATCGTCCAAGGAGAGGATCAACTTTTTCTGCTACTGAGCTTTTGGTATTAAAAGGCATCTCTCGTCCTGGTGTTAAACTGTCTATCTAGTCTACAGATGAGTTTTTTCTACGGACAAATAACACCTTGTCTGAATATGATACTGCTTAAATATGGATAGCCATGTAAATGGGAGATTATATTGCAGGGTTAAGAGGAATTTCAGTCTCAATGCAAGAAGGGACAGGAATGGGTTTTGATTGTTCTGTCGTGGGTAATAAACACGAGTTTTTTGACAAATCTGTCATATTCTGCTTCAGCTACTGACTCTCTACTTAAAGCTCCTCGACGGCTATTTTAAGTTAGCGGACTTGCTCCCTCAATGAATTCCATGTATCTTCTTTCGTCTTGCAACGCGAAGAAGAACCCGGTCGACGTTAAGTTGTCGACGTTCTCGTAGGTACGGTTATTACGGCCATTTCTGGGAGGAAATTTTCGGTCATCTGCTTCACAATTTTCCTCGATAGATAAAGTATTAACACAAGTATCAATGGTTTCAGAAAGCTTACAATAGCGTGGTCGATCGTCCCGAAAAAGTCCGCGCTTCAGCACGATGATATTAAAACAAAACTCTTAATCGAGATTAGAACTAACAATGGTATGCTAAAGTATGTAAAGGGTTATTAAGAATATTATTTCGAATTAACTACGACATGTATCCTCTACAAGCCAATTAACCCAAAGCAACTCTAAGTGCCAACAATATTTCTGACAGCCTTGCACGATTATAAACATTTGAAGCTAACCACGATGTATCAAGTCAGGAGGAATGCATATATTTTATCCAGGCTTTCATGCCTTTACTGTGTATTGGATCGCCTCGCATAGGTTCTACCCATATTGCTGCAAACAAATTATGCTAGATTTGTCCCAAACCTCACCGATGATGAATGTCCTGGTACAACCAAAAATAACGATGCTGTCATAGAAGGATTTGCCAAAAAAACAGAGGAACTATGTTGGCTATTCGGTCTTCGTCTCCGATGGACAAGAAAGCCTTCTCATGCAAAACGCCTATCTGAGGATTGGAGACCAATAACTGCCCTCACACCACGTTTTTTTCCTGCAGCCTCGAGACCTACTGTCGTTCACTTATTATCCCAATTGTATACACATTTCCGTTCGTTCTTGAATGTATGTCATTACCTTATAATCAATATTGTCACCATGTTGGCTATATCCCGCCATCATTTCTCTGTCAAAAGCCTGCCTGGCTCATTCGATATTGTCCACAAAGTTGAGACTGATGATTTCTTATCAGTGGTGCTAGATAATGATTTGCCAAAAGATGCAGCATCCTTCTGGAACTTTCTATCTATTGGAACAGAGTTTCGACAATTCTCTATATTAACTGGTGCAACTGAGACTGCAAAATTGTTGGGTTTCTCTTCAGACCAAACGTTGATCCTCCAAGTGGAGATATTCGAAGCAAAACACTATCTAGTCTTCAGATTAGCTATGGCTCAGCTTTTGGCCGACGATCCTTTATATCGTTATAAACACTTAATCTCTGCAAATATGGTATCTCATTTTTCAATCAAGAAGTTTCCTATGTTAAATTTTTTTTGATTGTGAACTTATTCGGCTCACTGCTTAGGAGAAGGATGATTGCAATAATCTAGCAAACACTGTACTGCTATTATAAACTAAATTGATTGACGTTGCGCCGATGAACTACGTACCCACTTAGACACTGCATATATATAGTTTGCGAATTAGTTTAATTTCTCGGTACCTGCTTTGGCGACAGAAAGGCATTCGTAAGAACTCGAATAACTTAATCGGTGTCTTGATGGCGGTTTTAGGAATGTCTTCTTCTACGACGGGAATTTGGTAATAGGCGTGCGTAAGGTCGACGGTTGAAAAAAATAGTTTCTCCATGGAGGGAGGCATTGCAATCTTGTATATGAGGAATTGGGTATTTGTGATTTCAGTAACTGCGTTTAAAGCCCAGAAGTTTCAACAGGGCTTCAATTCCCTTTGAGTCTCTTTCGCGACTATTTGTAGAGGAGAGTACCAGCTGCTCGAGGACCGTCTAATTATGCCTAAAGCCAGCATTTTATCGAATTCCTTTTCGGCAATTCGTCTTTTCTCTCGGGCGCTGGTCTGCGGTAAGGGCAAGACGGTTTGGGACCTCTAGTGCGTATGAAATGTTCGACATCGTGTTTCGGTATTTAAACCGCATCGGAATATCGTAAAGAAGGAAGCGATCGATGCACATCGGTTTGTCTGTAAAATGCTAGAGGTGAGACAGTATGGGCCAAAATGTGCTTCACGCAACACGTTCATTCGTGCCGACGTCCACCAGAAATCGTCCTCAGATTTCGAGACACAAATTAAATGCGTGGAGAAAATCAGCGCCGATTATTGGGGGAAGGAATCTCCGCCACTATAAATGTCTTGGACAACGGGTGCTTGAAACTTAGGTTAAGAAAAAGGCAGCAGCTTCCATACGTGGGAATTCGAGAAAGGTTGATTGTTCGTACAAAATGCCTTGAGAATGAGTTTTGTCGGTCAGAGCGCCAGATGACACGGCCGCTATTACTCTCTGGCGACAGCGTTTCGAAAGAACCGGCACCGAAAACGACAATGTCGTTCGTAAGGCCCGAAGTTAGTCTGATACCAACATAGACCGTCGTCTGCAATTTTAAGAAAAGGGCGATTACTTCGGCGAAAAGGTCACACATTTCGGTATTTTAACTGAAGCTGCGTTGGCGGTTACGGCCTTGAAATTTAGCGCGTTGCTTAGTTTACATTTGGTGAACCAGGCGTCGCATTTCTTCGTGCCACTCGGGGTTTTTGCTGTACTTCCTCTATTCATATGGCTGTCTTGCGAAGGCGGCTATATACCGTTTTTTAGCGTCTGCTTCAGCAACTCTGTTAGATATTTTGGCAAGCTGTGTTAGGGGGACGTCTTTGGCAAGCGCGACAACAGTCCGGATTGCTGGTGGAAGCTTTTTAATGAAGAGAGCGTTGTTGAAAGGTTCATTAAAGCCTATGTCACTGCAAATGGCTTAAAGGTAATGCAGTAAAGACGAAGGTTTTTGATCACCTATTTCAACATTGTTCAGAGAAAAGTCAACTTTTACGAATACGCCCTTTCGCAAGTAGTTTCGGTGGCGTCAGAGAAACGGCTAACAAAACTCAGGCGCCAATGCGCCTACCAAATGATAAAATGTTATCAGCTTCTTTGTGATTCTTAGACAAAAGAATTGTGCTTCGATGACAGTGAACTATGCTGGCCAGACTCACAACAACGAAATAAAAATGCCCGTTTCTATCTTAACGGGACCACCGAATATGAAAAATAAAGACAAAAACTCCATAGGTCCGAATCGGGAGGTGTATCTGTTTATCATTTAGAACAAACGTTAATTAATCAGTACAATACAAATACAGTACGCAGTATAATTAACGCGTGCCGTTTCTGTTCATTTCCCATAAGACACCAAATAGTAAGTGAATTATAATTAAGATGAATAATTTGAAATACATTTAGCTGTCGGTAAATTAACTGTTCTGTATTAAAACACGTTGTTTTTAAAAAACTGCGTAAATCTTTGCTGCAATCCTTCAACGGCTTGATATATTGTTTTCGAAAACATTTCCCTTAGAGTCGAGCAAAAGTGGTGCAGCATATTTTACGCGAACACTGATCATGTGCTTTACATCGTCTATTGTTTGCCGTCATTGTCTTCGAATAAGCCGTCAAAGCACCCACGCACAAACCCTACGGACCTATAATTATGGTAAATAGTATTTGGCGAAAGCGTTGATGAGCGCTGCTGCAACAATAAAGATCGCCAAAGGATAGATAAATAAATAATTTTATTACACGAATTAGATATATTAAATATTATCAAACATGAATTGTTCGCCAAAATCGTTTTTGCTAAATGTATTTCCTGTTTGACCGGTTTATTATATCGAATCACAATGCTTATTTTATATAATCGCAAGCCAATTTTCCAAGGTTCATTTCTTGAAAATCGGTAAAAGAGGTTATATTTAAAGTTCTTTATTTCAGGTTACATGATTGCAAAGGTCACTCAAACAAATGAAATTAAAGATTGAACAGAAAACGCCAGTCGACAGGTTGTGGAAGTCGATGATACTACTGACATTGTTGTTTAAATGTCAGTAGCCGGTTTTTGTTGAGATGCTCGTTCAAGGTGAAATGTCGGTTTAAACATTGTAGTTTATTAGTAAAAGTAAATTCCAACCAATAGGAACTTTAATTAAAAACTTTCATTGCAAGATCGGACGTGCACCGTGAAAACGTTTTTTTCCTGATTTCTGGCGCAATTTAACGACAGAATGAATCTTACCCGTTCTGGAAAAGCAACCGTGGATGAGGTTAAATTCAAAGTGAAGACAGAAAAAAGAAATGATCCACGTTATGGTACACATCTTCGAGTAAAAAACAACAGCAGTGGGAATAAAACAGAATTAAACTCTGTTGATTGGCGTTCAATACAACAGATAGCGATGATGATGACCTCTTACCTCTTGCGTCTTACGTTTGAATATGACCGCCTCTTTCCTTAACAAGTGCGAAAATTCCTATTTGGTTCAACAAGAGCTTAGAAACACACCCTCTACAACAATACTGGATGAATTAATAATAATAATAATCGCTTTATTAAGGTCAAAAGAACCAAAACTTTAAGCATTCAAATTTACAATAAACAAAAATGTTACAGGACATCAGGATTACACGTATAAAATGCAGAAAAATAATAAAAGAAGCAACATCAAGGTAAATTAGCAAGAAATGCCAATTAAACCCACGAAGTATATAAAGTTTGGCAAACGCGAAATGGCGGCCATTGAAAGGCTGCTGCTAATAACGAGTATTGCGGAAGAGTTCAGAATCCCCGTAACATTTGAAGAGGCCATACAGTGTTTTATTTTAGCCTTTCTATGCCTAGATAGTTTGGTACAAAACGCCATCATAGGATAGTCGTGGTTCTTATTTCAGAAATTCGACTATGAGACGTTGTCAGATCGCAATTTCTACATTCCCATCGTGGCGACAAATATTCAGAATCTCGCAGGAGGTGGACTTCTCTACAGCGTTAGCGGAACCCTAAATTGCACGAGATCAAACAAAAAAACGCTGTTTTTTTATTATCCGCCTACTTTTACCGTAACAAAACCGCCGGCGAAGATTTCTATTGTTTAACGTCAGAAACCCATAACTTGAAGAGCGTTACACTCCTAATAAGTAAAGTGAATGAACCCAACTTGTGTTTCGACACAAATTAAAACACACTGAGATTAAAACATCTAATGTACGTATTGAGAAATCATTACAAAAAAATCTCGAAATACTACTTTATCGAGCGAAAAACTAATCGATTTGCTGTCACCAACCCACATTTAGAAAAAAGCAATCCGTAGATAATTAAACAAAATATGAAAGCTTTTCGAATATCGCGCAGCTATATTTTTTGTATTGCTGTAGCTTTTCCATATATTAATTTGTTTTTGTTATTTAGGACCTGTGATCTATAATTGGAACCGGCTTTATACGTAGACACAACAGAATAAAAAAAACATTCATTTTTCACAAGGCGTTCTTTTCAAGATATCAAGTTAGCAATCTTCTGTCGTATTTTCTTTTACATTAATTAATCATGTAAGAAGCACTCCGTGTGGTTTACCATTATTTGGGCCACCTTAATAACTTACTGAATGGCCTCAACGCGGAGATGCTGGAAACAAGACATTTTTTTAAATTTTAGATATTCTGCATCACTTCAAGACAATGACTAAAAAATGGATTTCTCTAGGTAAAGTAACAACAATTGAGCCATTGATTTCTCCATGGCCCGCTACACGATATATCAATGTCTTAAATCCTTATTGTTTCCTAATCGAAGTGGAACAGGCGGGCCCTTGTCTGTGTTTCAGGAGGTAAATTTCCTAATTCCCTCGATCACGCAGGCGTTCTCAGATTATATCATAACGGTTCTTCTGGTCCACGATGCCCTTGTTTGTCGCGTAAAATTTCGATGGAAGGTGTCCTAAAGCGGTCTGTTTTAATTGAATACTTTGGCTCTTTACAGTGTGTGGTAGTATTAATTAACAATATAGATAGATGGTCATGTTTGTGTTTTTGAGGATAATTTGTCAGGAAAAAAATGCATGCATTGCAACAAAACATATTTTATTGGTTTTAAAAGCACTTGAGTTAATTAAATAAAAGGCGATCGCAAACGTGGTAAGAATAACAGGCAACGTAAGCTCGCCTTGAGCTCAACTCTTAGGGACAAGTCACAAAAATGACACAAAGGGTTGCAGGGGAGCAGTGCCGGGGCCGGTCCTCTTCAGGACCTCCGACGACGAGGCCGAAGGCCACGAGTGGACTTCTGAGGAATAAGTGAGTGGTGGTCGTTGTCTTGGCGTCCACATGGCGACTGCTAGTACTGTTGTTGTTCTTCCTCGTGTTTTCGTATAACCCAAAAAAATTTTTTATGGCAGACCACAAAAACAGATTGAAAATCACATGCTTGCGTGATGTTGTTGATTGGTTCCTTTCGGTTTGATTGGCGTTAAGGAAGAGCACTTCTGCGTCCACGGTGTAACTTCTTGTACTCTCTATCTCTCTCTGTATGATTGTTGTCTCAGGTTCTTCCAGCCAATAGAGACGTGCTCGGTTTCCTTGCAACTCCGCCTTGTCAGAGCCGCCCTCTCGATCGCCGTCGGCTTCCTCGAGTCCGCCTTCCCGAACACTGGCGCTCGGATCTTCACTATCCTCGGGGGACCCGGACCCAGTGAACTTGCATGGTCGTTGACGACTATCTCAAGAACATCATTTGCTCACATAACGACATGGAGATTTTTTTCCTTTAAAATTCGCAAGTCCAGTGTCTTTTTTTGATGTTACATCGTTTCAGCACAACAAGAATCTGTCGAATAAGCCGCTCATAACTGACACGTCGTGGATTTGCTGAACCGCAATTCAGACCAAACGGGCACAACAACACCGCCGGATGCGTGATCATTACGAACAGTTTCGCCTCTTACCTCTTCATCCAGAGCTTCTAGGTCTTTCTGCAAAAAGATCTACATAGAAACTTCAAGATCGGCTTTGCGGGTCAGCTTGAAGTCAAGGTCAGTTCGCTTCATTCGACGGAAGGAGTGAAAACGTTCACTGTCTTTAACTCATCCCTTTTTTGAAGAGCCTTTTTAAATCGTCACGCTTAAATTTATGAATCTCGTCAATTCGTTGAACTCTTTTGGGAAGGTAGGGAGGTCCAAGATCCCTTTATCTCGAAATGAATGCGCTGTTAAAGCCTTCCCTTTTTTTCTCCTCCGATTTACTCCCCTGCAGACCTCGTGTGAGCTAAATGATTTGTGGTTGTATCGGCAGCTGTTTTTCAGCAAACGACGGGTGAAAACAAGGTGGTAATTAGCCCCAACGCTCTCTCCTCCTCAACAACAACCATACGCATCTTCTTCGAAGTGACCAATAAGCACGCGGGCCCTCTGCCCCCCGGCGGTGTGGACAACGTCCAATTCGCCACCAAGTTCCTCCACTCCTTGGCGCATTCGCGTTGCCACCGTCTGCCGGTCCTGGATCGACGCCGCCAGTCAACACGCCCACCTTCAACCAACAGGCGGCCGCCGGCTTCATTGCCAGCATGCCCATCTTCAAGGCGGGTAGTTCGGATTGTCGTGACGTTCTTGGGTCAGCTGTAAGTATACTGTTTCTGTAACCAGTGTCTTGATGTGATAAGGCGGCCCACGCAGCCCTACTGTGAACAGCTTTTATTTTGGTTTTAAGCATACAAGTAAATGGATCGCAAGCTGATAAATTCAGCGAATATCACAATGAAGACGTTACGTCGTTCCGTCTACCCCATGGCCAGGTACCTCGTGGGGACCGGGACATGTTTCCGCCCAGGGCATTGCTCTTAGAAATATAACGATAAAATCAACTGCTATTAAGTCAAATGTTTGAGTGATCCCTCAAATATTCAGCCGAGGGTTGCGTATCGTATGGATTAACGGCTCGTAATAGTGGTCTTCACGGAGCAGCAATTGACCAATAATGTCTAAAAATATTCAGGTTACACAAAATCTTCTATCTATAATTACCGTTATTCGACCTGTAAACACTGGTGCTCTTTACGCGCTCGAAATTGTAACTAAATTAAGGGACCCCAATAAACCCATATAATGACTACTGACAAACGTTAAGTAGCAAGAATTTCAACATTAAAGGATCGATCTGAAATTGGGGCATGCAATCTGTACTGCAGATATTTGGACAATAAAGTGGTCCATATGATACCGAGGGATGAGACTGTCCGGGTATGTAAGACAGGTGGTAGGGTCTCAGTATCGGTTTGCATGTTGGGGTCACAGTATTGAAGTATCCACGCCAATCAGATGCCGTGTTCACGCAGGCGCTTAAACCGCGGGAAATTGTGTTCATAATGATAATGATTGTATTACCTTTATTGAGGTCACGAGGACAAAAAATTTCACAGCATTTGGTTTTTGTGGGTCGATTAAATGTTGCCCACCAATTGCAGGGTTCGACGTGTCATGAACTGCGAATGGCCCTGGACAAAATTGATTACACATTTTGTGTCCGTTTAATAATAATGTGTGTGTTTGGTGGTGTTTGAAAGAGATTCCTTAATACGCCTTCTTAAAGAAGGTGTTATAGAAGGCGCGCTCAAAGGCTGCCGAGTTAGCTTGCAACCGTTTCTCTACGCCGCGCTTCATCGACACCGAGCACGAAGCCAGAAAGGCCTGCTTTCTCATGTCCAAGGTAAAGCCCATGTAGATCCACAAAACCATGTTGAACTGCGGCAAAGTATGTGGTGAAAATCCATAGTCAAGCAGCTCTCACGCCGCTTCCTTGGCCAATCAGTGCGGAGCAAGCGAGGCAGATGGAGATGCAGCCATGCAGCCATGTTTTCTCAAAGCAGGACGCGGCTTACTAGGCAGGCACTGCAGCTACTAACTCTCTGCTCTGGCGTATTCCTTTGATCATCGTCATCGTCATCATCATAGTTTTGTTTTTGTCCGTGCTAACCGACGACGTGTCGCTGCGGGGCTTCATAGACCACCTCATAAAGCTGGCTGTCTCCTCCGCGTGAGAGATGTTGTTTGCTATCCAAACCCCCTTCTCTCTCTACCTGTTACCCACTTACGCCCACTAACTACCCGTATCCAATATACCTTGTCTTCTTCCTTCTTTCCATCCATCCCTCGGGCGGCCCTTCTCACCACATACTAAGCCGCAATAAGTGGAGATCTCTACGACTTCTGCTCTTCGTGATATGCTTGGTTTGATTCATGTACGTCAATGTGGAGGTAAACAAAGCCCTAATGATGGATGACTTCGACAATGTAACGGTTTTTGTCTGCATGTTACACAAGGTGTTGAAAGAAACGATGCTCCCAAACCAAACTAAATGCCCCATAGTCTTTTGTCTGCTTTTCTTAATAAAAGAAATAAAATACTCAACATTCAAGGTGTCCCTAGACAGCATAGTTTGAGCATTGTGTATACGCAGCATTATGACGTGCTTTCTGTGGGAATACGAGATGAGGCTAGTTCGAAATTCGTCTTCAGGCTCAACCCGGCGTCTTCACTCATGGTTCCAGTACTATCTGTGGCGGCCTGGTTTTTTTTGTGAAATAGTTGAAGGGGTGGTTAGAGGTTGTTGTATTCAACTCTATGGCGGGGGGTTGGGAATCCACACGGCCGCCTAGCCGGACGCAGTTGATAAGTCGCCGTCGGACTACACCTGTCCCACTGCCTGTCTGTGTTTCTGCCGCGCGAAATGCTTCCCACTGCTCTTCTGAGGGCCCATGCCATAGCCGCGTCAGCGGCCTACAGCCTCCGTCTCTGCCCGAAGCCAATCAATCCGCTTATCTCGAGCACAACTACTTCCAAGAGACCATTTTGGAAAGTTAACCCAAGGGCAGTCAGATGCCCCTGTAAGGGTGCACATGTGACGGTCGCTTTGCCGACTTCGGCAGTGCTGTCTTTCTATATGTGGGCATTAAGTGGAATACGTGCTTAAGTGTCTATTGATTGTGCCACCAAGGTGGTTACAGAATCAGCACAAACCTCTCAGTTGGCCTTAATAATTGAAGGGTTATGAGGGAGGACTGAAAAAATGTGGAGAATTTGCCAAGAAAAAAGATCCAGTTAAACAAAAAAATGATCTATTTATTGGGTTAAAAAGCACTTCATTTGATCAAATAAAATGCGATTGCAAACGTCGCGAGAGAAACGGGAAACGTAAGCACGCGTTGAGCTCCACTGTTCGGCAGAGCGCACAAAAAGTTTTCGCAGGTGCGGTTCTCGTCTTTGCAGCCAATGCAAGGTACTCCTCTCGTATATGGAACGACATAATCACCCAGTTGTGTACGTTTTGTCGTACAGAAACCGCCTCTTAAAAAAGAAGAAATGACGATTAATTATCAACAGAATCCGCTGATAGACATACCCGCCAAGTTTGCAATGTAGCACTTGTTTCTTATTCCACTTTTGCGCGGTACATCCGACTTGTTTAATTCTATATAAGTGGAACTAAGGAAAAAAGGAAAATTTATTACGAAGGTGAAATTCTTCAGAATACAATAAAGGCGTGTCTCGTGCTAAACCTATTAAGCTGACATAAATTTTGCCAGAGAGTTTCCTCGTGCACATGACCTAAGTGGGTTGAAGCAAATATTCCCTTTTTGGTTGCAAATCGCCAAGTTCACTCAATATCACGTAGATCTTACCAAAGCCATAAAATCGCAGTTTTTGGCAGTAACCGTATTTTTTAAATAATTGTAGGATTCATTGCATTGGGTATACTTGTTGTTGATCATTTCTAGCAAAGGAACTTCTTCCTCTGATGCTATTGTAAAACCACAAATCGCATTAACATGTTGGCAAGGCTCGTTTTTACGACAATCTTGATGAGCAATATCCTCCAGCGTTTTGTTGTAGTCCTTAATATGATGCATTTAAAATGTCCCATCTTATGTGAAAGCTCACCATTTTAAACATCTTCGTAGCTTTGACAGATGCCCTCTTATTATTAAAATTTTCCAAAATTTTCTGGCGGTTATCGTCGCTGAGTTTGATTGTGTCGTAACTTCCCGACACATTTTGGGGAATAAGTAAAACAAAGGTAAACAGAATATAAGCGACACATCGTGCTTGTGATCCACAGGCGCCGGCCATGCCTTAACAGGGTGTCGAAGTGACGCTTGACCAAAGGTCCGGTTCAACTGCACGATCGACATTGCCCACGTGCCATCAATCGATACACGGATGCATGCCGTCTATTTAAGTATAATCAAGGAATGCTGCTGGAAAAATGCCCACTGGCAGGCAGCATTGACAGAAATATCTGGCACTATGCAGACAGATAGACACACGAAGAAATAGCAGTTGAAGTCGAATTCGACGGTCGTGTGACTGCGGAGTGCGCCGCTGACACTTCAAACTAACTATTATTCGCTCCTAAAGGTATCGTGCGTAGAAGCTGCCTTTTATACCAGTGAGACAGAGCTTAGGGCTTATGGAATTTGAATGTTGTAAGCAAATATAAAAATAGTCGAATGCTGTTGAATAATTGTGCCGAATTTCATTGCATAGATGGTCCCCAGAAAAAGAGATTGCTTTAAAACCTCAACGGAGCATTAAATGTCACTATGTTTGATTCGAGCCTCCTTGCTTGGTTGCGGGAAGTCGTGTTAGACTAAGTGCACAGTCGCCGCCAACCTTGAAACCATGTAGAACTAAAATCCATGCTGATTCTTACTTGAAATTGATTTCGTATTATTATTATTATTATTATTATTATTCCTTCTTGTATGTAAACACCCCTAGAACGCAAGGCAAACCCTCGATAATCCGTGGTGGTTTCATGTAAACTCATTTTAAACATTCGAAGGCTTCCTTTAAATACCAGTCAACGCGTTAGGCAGTCCTTGAAGAAAACAACCTTTGTTCTTCAACGATACCAGGAGATTCTCAAAAGGCATTAAATATTTAAAAAAACGATTGAGGGTACATGCGAAAGCCACACAAGGTTTTTGTTTTTCTCATTTCTCTTGTTTTCATTGATATTCGCAAGTCTAGTGTCTTTTGAATGTTTCATCGTTTCAGCACAACGAGAATCTGTCGAATAAGCCGCTCATAACTGACACGTCGTCAATTTGCTGAGCCGCAATTCAGACCAAACGGGCCAACAACACCGCCGGAAGCGTCATCATTGCGGACAGTTTCGCCTCTAACCTCTTCATCAAGAGCTTCCAGGTCTTTCTGCAAAAAGATCTACAGGGAAACTTCAAGATCGGCTTTGCGGGTCAGCTTGAAGTCAAGGTCAGTTCGCTTCATTCGACGGAAGGAGTGAAAATGTTCACTGTCTTTTACTCATCTTTTCATTGAAGAGCTTTTTTAATCGTCACGCTTTAATTTATGAATCTCGTCAATTCGTTGAACTCTTTTGGGAAGGTGGGGAGGTCTTAGATCCCTTTACCTCGAAATGAATGCGCTGTCGAAGCATGCTTTTTTTTCTCCTCCTATTTGACCCCTACAGACCTCGAGTAAGCTAAACGATTTGTGGTTGTATCGCTAGCTGTTTTTCGGCCAACATGTAGACGTCCTCTACAGGTGAAAACAAGGTGGTAATCAGCCTCAACGCTCTCTCCTCCTCAACAATTTTACGCATCTTCTTCGAAGTGACCAATAAGCACGCGGGCCCTCTGCCCCCGGCGGTGTGGACAACGTCCAATTCGCCACCAAGTTCCTCCACTCCTTTGCGCATTCGCGTCGCCAACGTCTGCCGGTCCTGGATCGACGCCGCCAGTCAACACGCCCACCTCAACCAACAGGCGGCCGCCTGTCTTCATTGCCAGCATGTCCATCTGCAATGCAGATAGTTAGGATTGTCGTCACGCCTTTAGGTCGGAGCCGCCGGACGGACTGACGACCTCCCGTACACGGTCGTGTCAGCGAAAACCACTTCATCTAACAAATTTTGCTTGTTATATTACCGTCTGTTAACCTGCAATGCCACCAGCCATTTTTATTGTATCTCTTCTCCTGACGACAAGGAGTCTAAGGAGGGAGCCGAGTTGTGACCTTAAACCCCCCTATTGTTTTAACGACAACTATTATACGACGGGCGTTAACGAAAAGATTATCCTTTGTTTAAACTGTCTTGAGAAAGAAGCCTTTCTTTCAAACTTTAAGTGTCGAAGAGTCACCTTCGACAAATAAAACGCTGAACCCAGGAACCGCGAAAACTGCAAACCCGTCTGGATAACCGGAGGACCCATGGATATCCAAACCCTTCCTTTACAAATACAGGCACCCAAGTTCGCCATTTCTACGGCCGTATTGAGAAAGGCCGTCCAGAATGAAAAGTACGCGGCTTGTCGACGGAGCGCCAGATGAGTCGGCCGCTATTACTCTCTACCGACGGCGTTTCGCTTCGTGCGTTAGGCCCTAAGTTAGTATGATACCAACATAAGCCGTTGTCTTTCCTCTTTTAAGTTGGCTGTCGAGCAAAGGCGGCTATATACAGTTGTTCAGCGTCCGCTTCAGCTACTCTGTTAGCCATTTTGGCAAGCTGTGTTAGGAAGACGTCTTTGTCAAGCTCGACAACAGTCCGGATTGCTAGCGCAAGCTTTTTAATGAAGCAAGCGTTGTTGAAGTGATCATTAAAGCTTATGTCACTGCAAATGACTTAAAGTTGATGCAGTAGAGACGAAGGTTTTCGATTACCTATTTGATCATTGTTCAGAGGAAAGTCCACATTTTCGAATACGCCCTTTAACCAGTAGTTCTGGTTGCGTAAGAAAAGCGGCTTTCAAAACTCAGGCGCCAATGCGCCTACCAAATGATTAAATTTTATCAGCTCCTTTGTGATGCTAAGACACAAGAATTGTTCTTCGATGACAGTGAACCATGCTAGCCAGACTGACAACAACGAAACAAAAATGCCCGTTCTTATCCTAACGTGCCCACCGAATATGACAACAACTACAACAACTCATAGGTTCGAATCGGGAGGTGTATCTGTTTATCATTTACAACAAACGTTAATTAATCAGTACAATACAAATACAGTACGCAGTATAATTAACGCGTGCCGTTTCTGTAAATTTCCTATAAGACACCAAATAGTAAGTGAATTATAATTAAGATGAATAATTTGTGATACATTTAGCTGTCGTTAAATTAACTGTTCTGCATTTAAACACGTTTTGTTGTTATTTTTCTCTATTCTTTTCATCAACACACAAACACAAATGTTCTTTATCCATTCTTCGGTTATTCTCCTAATATCAATCATTAAAGTGTAACTAACTTGATTAGATTTTGTACAGCAATTTTTACGGATTTTTACAAATTGTGAATTAATGTTTTTAAAGTGTACACACCCAAAACGTTTAAATAAAAACCAAAACTAGTAGACATGTGATTTTGACTGCGTTTATCTTTTCTGCAATCCTTGTTTTCGGAAACATTTCACTAAGAGTCGAGTTGGAAGTGGTGCAGCATATTTTACGCGAAAACGAATCATATGCTTTACATCGTCTATTGTTTGCCGTCATTGTCTTCGAATAAGCCGTCAAAGCACCCACGCACAATCCCTATAGACCTATAACTATTGTTTATAGTATTTGGCGAAAGCGTTGATGAGCGCTGCTGCAACAATAAAGATCGCCAAAGGATAGGTAAATGAATAATTTTACTACACGAATAAGATAGATTAAATATTATCAAATCTGAATTTTTCGCCACAATGGTTTTTGCTAAATGCATTTCGCGTTTGACCGGTTTATTATATCGTATTACAATGCTTATTTAAACTAATCGCAAGCCTATTTTTTTCTGTAAAAGAGGTTATTTTAAAGTTCTTTATTTCGGGTTACATGATTGCAAAGGTCACACAAGAAAATGAAATTAAAGATTGACAGTCGACAGGTTTTGAAAGTCAATGATACTACAGACATTGTCGTTGAAATGTCAGCAACCGTTGCGGTTTCGGTGTTTGTTGAGATGCTCGTGGAAGGTAAAATGTCGGTTTCTGTTGTAGTTTTCGTTGACGCGTAAGTGATTGTTCGGGTTGTTGGAGCGACATTAAATGTTATGTTCCAAACATCACCAGCTAAAATATAAAACTCATATCGTGGATGGTTAACGGTTCCATAGATATTGACTTGAAATTCACCTAGAACCACGAAAAAAAAACTTTCATAGAAGAAGACTTTTTAATCAACCAAAACCTTTTACCTATTTAATTAAATCCACGCCAGACATATAAACTTTTTGTATAACTTCCAAAAAAAGTATAAACATTAACACAATTAAAATTGGAATATATAAAAGCTCACATAGATATCTCAAAAACGCCTACTTGCACAGGCTTATAAAGGTCAATGTAATTTGCACAGTGTCACCAAGTTGGCCTTCTTCGAAGCAAAACAATGAAGATCTATCGACGTGCTTTACAAGAGAATTAAACGCATTTGAAACTTAAATTTCCTTGCAACTGATGATAAACAAATCTTAAAGAGATTAGGTAAATTAAAAAAATAATTGGCGAACCGAAAAAATAAGTATTTTTTTAAATAATGTATGCACCACTTAATTCTGCTGGTTAAACTAACAACGCGAATTTATATTAAATTCTTCAAGCCAATCGAAAATAATGCCGAACAAAAATTAACATGATACATCAATTTCTATATGCGCGCGTTAAAATAACAATTTTTTTATAGAAATAAGAAGACACCCTAATTTTATATTAACTATAAATTAAAAAACAAGGAGCATACATGTTGTGTTTAGGAAAATTACAAGGAACGTTTGAATTTTTTTAAAATCATAAATACCATAAAACAATCAATATATCATACTAGTAGACTAGATTAACGATTAAAACAAATTCGTAAAGGTTTGGCTTTAACCTTTCCGGGTAAGCTGTAAAAGTCGTTAAAAAATAACTGAATTTAGTCGCACAACGTTTTTCTTTATTATAACCGACTGTTTTTTGCAGAGATTTGTTAAGAAAGCGGAAATTCAATTACCTTTTACGTGAAGCAACTAATCGATCAGAGAATCGTTGTCATTGACGTGTTATTAAACAGCAATAATGCAAGTTACGAATAATATATGCTCTTTAACAGAAACAAAAGCGTTTAAACCGGCTAATTTAAATGCTTGTTTGCCAAAACACGTAACACCGTTGATAATAAGAATACAAATATCAACTTTACTTCAATATTTTCAATAAGATTTGTCAAACCATTTGTAAAAAATGTGTTTATTTATTGATCGTATGGCAACAATCGTTGTTGCAGATTTACTTTCTACGCTTTTGCAAAATTCAATTTACCATAGCTTAATGTCCGCAAGGGTTGTGTGTGGTTGCTTTACCGTCAAAAATGTGAAGCACATTATTTGTTTTTGCGTAAAATGTGTTGCCCTTCTGCTTACTCGACTCACCAAAAATATTCTTAGTGTAATTTTTTGTTAATATTTTTTGCAGCCGTAGAAAAACTGCAGCAAAGATTAACGGCAGCCAAAATAACGTATCTCATTGTTTTAGATTCAGTTTTGTTCTTTGTCTTGATTCAAGTAATCTCTTATATTCAAACGTATTTTGGTTTCAAACTTTCAATTTATTACTAACGTGATCTTTTTTCATGTAAATGTTTTTTGGGCTTCTACTTTCCTAGCATACTCTCAGTTTCATATTACTGCAGCCGTAGAAGATTGCAGCATGAGATTAAAAGCACAAAAAAATCATTGTTACAAAACACGTTTTCGTTTTATCTTGATATCCACACTATGCCATGAATAAAACCGAAGTTATATTAAAATATATTGAAGTATTTTAATTAGTATCCGTTGTTGTAAAAGTAGTATCTGCAGTGGTCAACAAAGTTTTGGTAAAATTAGAGGTTTTGGAGGACATTTAAGTCGGGAAATCAATAATTTAAGAAATTACAGACACTTCGTCTATTATACATCCAGGTTATATTCAACCCTCCATACAATACAATTACATTGTCTTTGTCGTAACAGATTTAATTTAAATGGTTTATTGACGAATATATTTAAGTCCTCTCAAAATTATTAGAAGTGACGAAAGTACAATAAAGAGTATCATTATTTGTGGAAGGAGTCTCTATCGTACCAAAAGTAATTTTAGTAGAATCCTTTGTAAAGCTAGTTGTTAAAGTCGTAGTTTAAGCAGTGATGAAAATTCTATAAATAGAATAATCTATTGCGGATGTCGTCAAACTGTCTACGAGTCGTCTACGAATTCGAAAATGGTATACATCACAGCTGTCCTACGCTGCCCTGCAAGACAGGGTTTCAATTGTTTTTTGATTAAACAAAAACGGTATATATATATCGTTCAATTATTTTTTAAAGTTATTTCCAATTATTCATGTTTAAGTCGTCTTACTAGTATAAACCAACATAGAAGTAATATTATCAATTGCAGAAGTTGCTTTTTTCTTGTAAATATTTTTCATTATTGTCTTAGTTGTATCATTAGTTATGGAAGTTGTCTAATGTTTAATTGCAGTGATGTAAGTTTATTTTTAAGTATCAATAACTTTTCTAGTCCTTTTTGATATATTAAATATTGATGGAAGTTTTTTTATTTGAATCAATTGTTGTGAAAGTAGTATCACAGGTTGTCGAAGAGGTATTGTTAAAATCAGTTGTTTTTGAAGATGTATTAATTGTGTGAGCTGTTATAAAAGAAGGTTTTGTTGTAAAAAAATGTTTTTGATATCGTCTTAGTAGTATAAGCCGAGATTGGTGTAGCATCATCTATTGCGAGAGTAGTCTTATTCCTGTAAGTATTTTTCATAATTAGCATAGTTGTATCAGCATTTATGGAAGTTGTCTGAGTAGTATAATCAGTACAGGTTGAATTCTTTGAAGTATATATATTTTTTTGCTGTCTTGGAAAATTAAAATATTGATGGAAGTATCAACAGTAATGGTAGTTTATAGCCATCTTTTAAAATTTAAATATTGATGGAAGTATTTTCACTAGTATAAGTTTAAGTGACAGTAGTAACAGCAGTGGTCGAAGAAGTATAAAGACATCGTCCACATGACGTCGACACGTCCTACTTGTGTCCAGAAAGGACTCGCCTGCAACGGGCGCTAAGCATCGCGCCCTCTCGGCGTTTTCGGCCACGGTCGGGCCCTCGCTATTGTTTGAATAGTAAACAATATTATTCATTGCCAACATTCGTTTTTAGCTATCATGCCATTATGATTTTTCTGTCCACGAAGTCTTGGAATTAGCATATTGGCGAGCACAATGAAAAGGTTTTTCAATGGCCGCCATTACGCTTTTGCCAAACTTTGTACACTTCGAGGGTTAAATTTGCCTTTCTTGCAAATTTACCTCGTTTTTATTTCGTTAATTCTTGTTCGATTATTTTACACCGGCTATGTACAATCGACAACTTCTTATATCGTTTTGTCTGTTGTAACATTTAATGCTGAAGGTTATGGTCCTCGTGATTTTAATAAAGCGAATACCATTATTATTATTATTATTTAGTAGTTTTGAAAGACGTATAGGTCGGTAAAGCAGTTATTTAGGATGAATTCGTTGTGTAAGAAGTTGTTGTAGGATCATCTATTGCAGAAGTAGTCTATTTCTTGTATGTATTTTTTCATTATTGTCCTTGTTGCATCGACAGTTGTAAATGTTGCCTGAGTAGTATCTGCAGTGATGGAAGTTTATATCAATAACTTTTTAAGTCGTCTTTGAAATATCAAATATTGATAGAGGTATTATTATAAGTGAAAGTAGTATCAGCAGTGGTCGTTGAGGTATTCGTAAAATATGTAGTAGTAAGAAGGCTTGGTTGTACAAGCAGTTTTTAAAGTCGTCTAAGAAGTATACGCCGAGATAGGAGTAGTATTATCTATAAAGGAAGTAATCTTATTTCTACGGCAGGAGCTTGACGGGATGCAGCGTGTTATGAGAAGAATTGGAATCAATAAGTGGCACAGCTGATTCATCGAATTCGATTTAATCGACATTCCGCCGATGACTTGAAAAATCAGATGGGGACTATACGATTTCCTTTTCCCTAAAGAATAAGACTGTGAGACGGTCGCATATCATTCCCTTTGAAAGAAGTTTACCTTTCTTCGATGCGAGGCGTTTGAACGATAGCTTTTCGTGATGAATTGTTCGGATGACAACCACCGAAGCCACTTTACGACACAGTCAACCATAACAAAACCTCCGCCCTGCAACATTTGAGCGTAATCGCCGTCTCAACCCAGTCAAGAATAATAATAATTCTTGTTTCTTTATTGAGGTCACGAGGACTAAACCCTTTAATAGTTAAATGAGCCAGTTGACAACGTTGATGGTTTTTTTATCCTTGCCATATATTTTTGGTAGACCAACAACGATACAGTTGTCCGACTGGGCGAAACGTGCACGTTTACGACATGCATCAAATGCATGCAGCCGCATAGCCAAGAACACGTAGATTGGTTCTTGCGGTTAACCCTTGAGTGTGCATGTCCTGTATACCAGAGTTCCGCTTCTCTGGAGGTTGTATCATCCTATTTTGACCGGTTTTGATTGTTCGCCAAGCTTCCTGACAGATTCCCTGTGTAAGCGGCTGAGTACGGCGTCGGTCGACATAATCAGGCTTTCTCTCTCGAACTGTGCCATCGGTTTTGTCGACTCGGTCTCGGCGTGCGCTAGGCTGGCGAAGTTGGGTGCTGCGTCTGGTTCGTAAAGAGGTTTTTGGGTCTGTAAAACCGCGTCGTCCTCTTGCGTCTTGTCCTCGTCCTGGTCGAACATTCTGGATAACGCGTCGGAGACCATGTTCTACTTTCCCGCTTGGTGTTGTAGTACGAAGTCGAGGCGTTGGAGGGCCATCAGCAACCGTGCTATCCGGTTGTGGACGTATTTTGATTGGTGCAGGTATACGAGAGGGTTATGGTCCGTTACCACCGTATACCTTTGCCCGTGAAAGTAATCCTCGAACATTTTTATTGCCCACACGATAATTGCAGTTTCTTCAACGACTTTAAGATTTTACTTGTTTCCATTTCGCTGTTTGGCCAAAGATAGTGGTGTAGATGTCTGTCCGTAGCGTTCATCGCATTCTGGAACAGTAGACATCATAAGTGGATGAAAAAAAACGCTGAAGTTGAGCAGTTGGTGTGACAAAATAAAACTTTGTAGCGCCGTTCGAGTCACGTTAAACATCGCAGATTACTTTCGCTAAGTCGCGGAATAATTTCGCTCAGCCAGTTTTCGAGAATCCAAACGAATCGAAACATGTGCTTTTTTTCCTCTCTTGCTCAAGTACGGCTCCCAGGGCTGTGTCGGACGAGTCCGCGCGGATCGTAAACTTTCGTTTGACGTCTAGAAAAGCTATTACTTAAAAGGTTGCTGACGCTTTGCTTAAGCTTTTTGAAAGTTTCCTGTTGCTCCTTCCCCCTACACGAACAGCGTTCTCTTCCGGACTAGTCGCTTTAGTTATATCTCGGCTTGCCTATAAATGTATTGTGAATCGTACATTACGAACCCCAGAAATCGCCGAAGGTCTACCGCGCGTTTGTCGGTCGGCTGTATTGGAGTACGACGGCTGCCGATTCCGAGATCGCCCCACGTATTTAACGGTGGTTTGGGTCGAAGTCCTAACTGCAGCATTATCTGGATGGTTTTCTGCAGGAGCCGTACATGGTTGTTTTTTGTCTCTGAGAACACGTTTATGTCATCGATGTAGGCGGACGCGAACTTGAACCCCTTGAACACTGAATCCATTGCGCCTTGGAATATCGCAAAATAGTTGGTGAGCCCGAAACGCATGACCTTGAATTCGTACAGCCCCCATGGTGTAACGATCGCTGTCGATCCTTCGGATTCACTGTTATCTACCAACATCCACTGGCCAGGTCCAGCTTAGGTAAGACAGCAGACCCTGTCTTTAAGATTATGCTGTTCAGTTTGCAATAATCGGCACAAACGCGTCAAGTCCCGTCGGCTTTTACGCTGGAACAACACTTAGCTCAGCTGTCCCAGTTTGCCTACAAACAAACCAGGACGCTGTTTCCGCGCTCTCGAACAGCCTGATTCTAAAGTCAACGTCGCATAGAAAGCTATTACCATTCCTTAAATAATGTATCATTCGCCTGTTGCTTTCCTGGCCTCAGAGGGTGTCTTTGTTGAAGATTTTGAAAATTCCCTTTTAAGCTTTCACTCATTGCACCATTTCGCCAGCTGTTCCCTTCTTGTGTGTCAGTGTAACCACCAAACCCGCTGTATTCTCTTAATAAGATGACACGCTTTAAACTGCCAATGACCCGTCATCGAGCCTTCACCACTTTGCTAAATAATTGCGGTGTCGCCGCCGACGTTGAACAAATTCCAAAATGTGAATTTTAGTAGCGCGAGTCGCTATAAACCGCCATACGTATCGCTCGATACCGCATACAATGCAGGAAGAGTTCAAGCGCCAGATCAACGAAATGCTACTCGGTAAGGTCATACAGCCCAGCGTGAGACCTAAGGCAATCGAGGTTCAATTCCAGCGGAAGAGTGACGGAACTTAGCGCTTCTGCGTCGACTTCCAAAAACTGAACAGTTAAACTGTGAAGGTCGCGACCCCGATCACCAAGCCGATGGACATAATGGCGAAGCTGGGATCGTCCGCTGTCTTCACTACGGTTACTGGCAGATAGGGGTAAATCCGAAGGATTGTCACAAGACAGTTTTTGTGACACCATGGGGGCTTAATGAATTAAACGACATGCCCTTCGGACTCACAAACGCCCCAGCCATATTCCAGGGGGCCATGGACTCGTTATTTAAAGGGCTTACGTTCGCGTCCGCCTACATGGACGACATCATCTCGAGGACGAGCGAAGACGACGTAGGCCACCTCCAGAAAACCCTCCAGGTACTTCGGGAGGCCGGATTCAAAGCAAAACCATCGAAATACCACTGGTTCCAAACCACCGTTATATATGTCGGGCACTTTATCTCGGCGGAAGCGGAAACGGCGATTCCCGAATCGGCGGCGCTCGTACTCAAATATTGCTAGCCAACGATCGTACGGGACATCCGATGATTTTTGGGGTTCATAAGGTACTATTCAGAATACATTCATAAGCTAGCCAAAATAGCCGAACCCCTTAACCGACTAGTGCGGAAGAAAGTTCCGTTCCTGTAGAGAGAGGAGCAACAACAAGCTTTTCACAAGCTCAAGCGGATCGTAAGCAGCCCCCCCCTTGTAATCGCCCTCACCGGTTTCGAACAGGAGTTCAAGATCAAAGTGGGATCTGAAAGTCTAGGACATAGACGATAAACAGGTATAAAAGAACAGGGAAACTTACACGGTATTCGTTCTGGCCTCGCTGGGCAGTATCGCTAATCGTTGCCATATATCTTGCTGCCCACTGCGACCTTCTTGTCTCTCCGAGGTCCTTATTTGGTAAAACCTTGACCATTTCGATCATTAAGGCGGGAATTTAGGAGAGTGGCAGTAGAAGTGAGGCATTTCTTCGAATCCGGTAAATGTCTGAGATAAAATGGCATGCAATCTTCAGCTCGGTGAAGTTGTTGAGAGAATAACTTGGAAGTCGGAAGCGAAAACCGGGGAGAAGTCTATTGATAACGGCAAATACCTTTACCTGGACTCTCATTCCCCTGGTTTCATCAGCTTGCGGGCTTGTCCCCGGATAGTAAAAAGCACCAGAGGTTCGTTGAACCGTTGACGTAAATTGAGGCCTCAAAATCGCCGACCTCGGTTGCCTCCGTGAGAGCACTGTTGGGTCCCAAAGAAGCTCGTGTCTAAGATACCGTCCCATTGAAGGAGGAGAGCTGACTCTATCTTGCTGGCGAAAGATTTTTGATCGGCGCTTCGTGAAAGCGCCGGATATTTTCTGGCGTCACCGATCAGGGAAGTTCGATGTGTACCTTTTTCCTCAGTAAGGGTTAGGACAACAAGTGTCGATCCCTTTTCATGAATTAAGTTTATCCGTCCAGTGCTGTCACCACTGTAGAAATAAGGGATCGTTCCATGGGAGGGAGGGATCACAGTCGTCGTGGATGGGAAGATAGTAACGAGGTTGAGAGGGCACGGACGTGAGGAACAAACAGGGGCATCTGGCATCGGCAATTGTTCAGGAGCAGAGGTAAGGATAAGAGGCGACTCTTCCTTGTTCAGCATCATGTTCTGATGCTATGCCATACGGATTACCATTTTCGTCGTCAGTTCGCGGATTTGCACCGCCAATGACTTCAATTCTTCTTCTTCATCCGTATTGACGCGACGTCCTGTTGTCGACATTCTCGTTGGTAAAGCAGGAGCTTTTACGTTGTATAGACCATTGGCTTCATCATTTCCTCGATCTCAAAAAAACGGTGATAGAAAGCTCATGTGAGCGTTATTCACGATCTCAAAAAATCTCGTTTAAACAAAGTATCATATGAGACAAGGACAACAACTACAAAAGCTATTAGAATGTATCTGGAAGCTTACTTAAAACGTTAGTTATGATATAATAGTTTTCTTCTACAGATGTTTTGTTCAGTTTTGTTAGAATACTGACTTAGTTTTCATCATATATTATTTCGACCGCGACAGATTCATGATTTACGGGGGTCTGGCGCCTTCTCCAAAATGACTACTCCCTCACCCTCTCTCTCGACATCACAAGCGTGTTTGGTATCTGTGCATGTCAGTTTTCATAATTTATCACGTGATCTTTTGCATCCGCGTTGCGACGTAAACATACACTGTATTTACATGATTATCTGTGGTCCGCATGACAGTAGTTTCTATGTGAGCTGCTGCTACTGCACGCCGTTCGTGAACCCACCTTATTCGCATGTCTGTTTTTTTACGAATCTGTTATTCAAAACAACGAGCAACACTCGAAAGCACACCTTCAGCCAAAGTTGTAATTATAAAATAAAAAAGGCCAGATGAGTTTTGTTCCATTTCCCATTATTTGACCTAAGGACGTTGCAGTTCACAGTCGTGTTCAACATCGCTGCTCCCTCTTCCATCTTCAAAGTGATGAAGTATCTAGGAATAGCGACTACCCCGTCATCTTCCATTAAATGGAGTGGAGTGTTGAACTACCTAAAAGGAAGATTGTGGATTTATGTTGGGTTTTTGGCACCTCAAATGACATGAGTCAGTCAGTTAGTAAGCCCCCAGTATGTCCGAACCACCGAGCGCACAACCGGTTGCCAATAAAGTGTTCGGAATTCAATTACATTACTGCGGCGCCAAGGTCCTCTTCGAGTCACCGAAAATAACGCGGCGTCAAAAACAGCAGCAATTAAGCAAATGACTGAAACAAACGTTTGAATCGCGAGAATCATTTTAACGTATCATCCTCCTTAACCCCCCACCCTCGCATCTACCCCTTTCCTCTCATTTTTGAGACGCGTTAATCTTCTGTCTCCTCATTACCAAGTATGCGCCAGTTTGTTAAGGCGTTTCGTCGTTGCACGATTGCAACTGCCATCAAACCAGTTTTGAGTTTATGCTGTTTGTCTGTCTGTCTATTGATGCGCAGCAGAATGCGCAAGTAGTAAACACGGCCAGTGGTTAAGAGTCTTGCGGATTCGGAAGGGTAAGGCAGGGCTTTCCTTGGGACTAGTGGGGCTGTTTTCGACAAGGTCGCGTTTTCCTGAGAGGTCTTCCTCATAACAGGGGCTGTTTTTGCAAAGAGAGGCCAAGGATAGGTGTAATCGTGGCCGCAAATAATTTAGTCGTCTGTAGTCCCCTAACCTACTAACAAACTGACAAACGCGAAACCGCAATTTACTATCGGACCAATTTGAAATTGTTTTTTGCTGAACGGTTCGCAGATGTAGGGCCTCCTCCTCATCATCACACTCTTTCCCAGGTCGCTATGGTTCCTCAAGGTCGTGCGCCTAATGTAGTACGCCTATTAGGTTCCTGCGTCGGTTCCTGCAACAAACCAGATTTCTACTGGTCTCTAAGTCAACGATAAACTGAAATGTCGCCGTGCCCTCGATGTTTATACTCGCTTCGTTGTACGCACCACCTCGTTTTCCGTCGTGGATGCTGTCTATCCACGCTTTTTAGTAGTGGTTCGTTGAAAACAACAAAACAGCGAAATAACGGCATGTCTAGACGATGTATGCATTCGTCAAATCAGATTAAATTTTCTTTACCCTGATTTCATATTATTTTAAGAAGCAAGGAACGGCTTCAAATAGCCCGAATCGACACGATCACCATTTTTGTGTGCTTTTTCGTCGGGTTTGTCAAAAAGGCGAGAAGAGTGTAGGGGTGTGAAGAGGAGAAATCGGTGGTGGTTGTGGAAGGATGAGGATTGGAAATTGGTAACGCTCACTGCTTAAGAATGAGGGTGTCCAGCTGATCCAACCGGGTGGATCGTTAACGCGACGACCTGTTGTCGACATTCACAAAAAAAATCTCCTTTTGTATAGCGAACAATCTCTTAAAAAGCATGAATCTGAGTCGATATATCCTTTCGATTAGATCGCTCCCTTCGTTTTTGTATGAAGGGAAACAAATAATTTCATAACCGTGGTTCGCATACTGTTTTGTATGTGAATCCCTAAAGCGTTAATACACCAGAAACCATGAACCAGGGTTCAGGAATATGTGTGTAATCTCCGCCTGGAAGTTACTTCGACATCACAAATAACAAAATGTCACAAGCTTTATTGAAGTAAATTGTTAACTTTAATGGCAACATTTCCCGTTCGAACAAAGGCGAGTAAAGCTGGAGACGCAACTTGATGAATCTAACAGAAATTTGTATTTCTTTCTCTACGAAACTTAACCCATGGCTAACTCGAGCAGCGACGATCGTCGAGACCCCTAGCGGTAGAGGTGAGAGTCCACTTTACTAGTAACATTCGGATCCCTCAGAACCCAAGACACACGTACCCGCCTCCCGACCAACTCGACTTTCCTCAAAAACATCATCACATTTGCTGATGGCACGTATATTTTATTCATATGAACGTCATATCGACAAGCGCCCAACTCTTTGGCGAAAGGCATTAACTACCTCGACCAATGTAAGACATCTGTATCTCTGGCGACAAACGAAAAGGTCCAGTTGTAAACACACTATAGCCAATATAAAATAGTTGCTTGATAAAATAAAGTTTATTTCGAGCTTAAACGGCAGTAACAATATATTCCTACTTACATGTTGTTAGTAGAACTTGCCTGATGGCGTTTAGCAATCGTGAGCATTCTTAATTCTTATTGTTTTGAAATACGTCCTGTTGCGCTGAAATAAAACCCATTTGAAACGATTTTTTTACGAGCAATCAACCGTTTTTGAATTCCCGCAAATGGAAGCCGCCATCGTTCTCTTAACCTAGGTTTCAAGCACAAACTTTCCTGGCGCTGATTGTCTTCACGCAATTAATTTGTATCCCGATATCCGAGGGCGATGCCTGGTGGATGCCGGCACGAATGCACGTGTTACTTGTAGCACCTTTTGCCCCATACTGTCTCACCTAAAGCATTTAACAGACAAACCGATGTTCACCTATCGCTGCCTTCGTTTTTGGATACCCCGATTTGGTTAAAGTTCTAGAGCACGACCCTCCCGTTTAACACAATGTGAAAAATTTCATAAACAACAAAGTTCCTAACAGTCTTGTCGTTACTGCAGACTTGCGTCCGAAAGAAGACGAATCGCCGAAGAGGAATTCGATAAAATGCTGGCATTAAAAATGCATTCCGATTTTCCTCTGTCACGGTTTGGTCTTGAATTACGCCTCAACTTCGTCTGTGTGTTCAAATTTTGTGTATGCTCTGTAGTTATAGTGTTTATATTGTATTTTAATTTCCTGAAATTTTTTTAAACTCATTATTTCGTTTGGCCGTATTTTGTTTTCTTGTGTTTTATCTATGCTTTAAATAAATGATATCATTAATGATCTAAATTTAACTGAAGGTTCACTTACTACTGCTCGTATCCTTTATTTACGTTTGTCTCAAATTTTAATTGACCGCCACAATCCCATAATTCCGATCATTAGTTTCACCCGAAAAGGTCAAGTGGGAACACAAAAACAACTTTCGTATATACCCTTGTTATTTATTTGATATTTTTATGGTGAAACTTATTGTCGTTGGTTTCTCAATTAAAATGAGTACAATATAAACGAACATAGATTTAATGAAATCTAATACTCTGGGATATGTTTATGAGGAAACTATATATATATACTTCGAAGCATGAAAAGGCAATTTGTTGACCAACAAAAAGGAAATAAGTTGTTTAAAGCAATTCTGAACTAACAGCAGACTTATTTACTAAAACTGATTCATTCCGTCGATTTTTAGCCCAGTTGCCGTAGGGACAACATTAAATTCCGTTAGTTGGACTTTAAAGTAGGTGAACTATTCTATGAAAAGACAACCGATGAAAATCCCAAACAAAACATTCACTTGACGAACCTAAGAAAATTGGAAATCGAGATACGCTGTTAACAGCACATAAGACACTTGATCAGAGGGATTATTCTCTATTTGGTTCCAAATCGCCGAGGCAACTCAATATCACGTCGTTCTTACCAAAGGAATAAAGACGCACCCATCGCCATCAACCTTTTGTCTGAAATAATTGTAGGTTTGATTGCATATGCCATACCCTTGTTTGATCATTTTGGGTAATAAAAAATAAAAAGGTAAAAAGAATATAAGCGGGACATCGCGCTTGCCGTCAACATGCACCGACCATATTTTACTTGATAAAAAGTGCAGTTCTACTTAATGATCGATTGAGCCCACGCGCCATCAATCGATACACGGATGCATGCCGTCAATTAAACCATGCTCCCGGCGGGCACCCTCGGACAGACATTGCTTTCACTGGCCAGATAGACAGTGAAATATCAGTTTAAGTGGGTTTCGGCGTTTCAGCCGACTGTCGTGTGTCTTCGGAGTGCGCCGCTAACACTTAAAATCGGCTTTTAGTCGCTTCGAAAGGCTTCGTTGGTAGCAGCTTCCCTTTATCCCAGGAAGGCAGGGCTTAAAGGTAATGAAATGTGAATGAGGTACGACAATGTACAAATAGTCGAATGTCGTTGAAGAATTATATCGAATGGGATTGCATAGATGGTCTCCCGAAAAAAATATACGAGCATTGTTGCATAGTTTTGTGTTAAAGTAAACGCGAAATTCGACAAAATAAAGGTTATTTGCAGCGCATTGTTTTAGGTTACAGTGAAACGGATAATAATTAATAGCATGCTTTTAGGTAATGTTTAAAGACCAGGTGACATTATGGTTGCATTTCCTAAAAGTTCTATCTCTCACAACAGAAAATGGATTTTTATTTGGGAAACGATTAGACGCCCTTAAGAAAGCCTTATCGTATTTTGCATTTTATTGAGCATTATATCGAGGTTTTCGTCAAAGTTGCCGCAATGTCAATCGCAAGACCAATCGTTACAACATCAATTATATATGCACCCCATTGGGCACCATACACATAAACTTTATTATCGGACGCAAGCATAAATAATATATAACCATTTTTTAGTTTCAACTGTTTTGGTTTAATTAATTAAGAAATGAATAATTGCGACATTTCTTCGTTCTTGAAAGCATTGACAGGTATTGCATACGCATTGTTCGGAGAAATCATCTTAAATACCAGCAGCGAAGCGAGTACAACTGGTGAAGTTGCGGTTAACGATTATCTCTTTAAATGGTAATAAATGTTATCAGATAAAATCATTTGGGAAGCGCGGCATGATTATTCATTGGGTTAAATGAAGGAGGTTTACGGTTTAATATTTCAGAAAAAGGAAAATCCTTATACCGATATTGAATAAATAGCAATTGAAATATTCTAATGTTTGTACGACATAGATAAATTGAAGTATTTAGTGTTATTGACTTTTGTAGTTCTGCATTATTTTACAATTTTACTGGTGTTTGAAGTCAAACATAATGAAATTGTATTTATTGGACTACCGATGACAGGAATTTATGTTAATGCTGAAAAATTAAAACACAGGAAAACAGTTTTCAATCCCTGGAAATGTAACTTACGCAAAGAAAATAAGCAATATATGGCCAAATATCTTTCTTCTACGACGACTTCCACCACAACTGTATCTACTACTATTATGGCTTCCGATACTTTTTTTGAAACCTACTGATACTACTTATACAACTTCCATAGATTTATAACTGCTACGAATACTTCCAAAACGTCTTGTTTTTTTATTATTTCGACTTAAATAACTGCAAAAAGATTAAGACGATTCAACAACTAATTATATTACTAATAGTGCTGCTTATACTACTTCTTTAAATACTGATACAACTAAAGCTACTGTTCTTAATGACCTTTTGCATAAAATAACGAATAAAAGCAATAATTTGCATGCAACGGGAAGTTTTGCATTATAATACTCCTTTCGATCAAAAACATATAATTTGTGCATGAAATTAGATGAACAATCAAAACCCGATGCTGCATATATTGCAATCATGACCACAACAAATTTCTAGTCTACTTTGAAACCGTCTGCATAAGCAACACCAACCAGCCATCCTTCTTTATTTAACAGTTGTCATTCCCTCTCAACTAAGTTTGTGCTAAGGATATGGTTTGACATGGATTGAGCATGCGCTACAGCAAATGTGTACTGGAGGCTGCCACTTCATTTACTATGCATTCATATAGATACTGCTCGTCTTACTGCAAAGGTTCAGTAGGGGTTCAGAAAACTAAATGTTGCAAAACAATTGGTTAAAATTAAGTGTCCTAGCGGCTAATATGAACTTATGGAAACAGGAAGAAATACATCCGCATATGCGACATGCTATTCATGTTCGGGCACAAACCTTGGCGACTTCTGCGGTTTACATTTCTCTACATTTTGGAAGTCAACTCACTCCAAAGTAAACAAAGATCGATATCAATATATTCCGTAGATTATTTGACACCGAAATGCCCCGAAATATCGTAACGGATTCTGGCGCTGCACCTACGTGCCATTTTAGTGTCTTCATCGGATCCTGACCATTTTCAAGCAATAGATATTATCGAACCGTGTAATTCCGCACTCAGTAGACTATCACTATTTAAGACTTAAATTTTAAGTAGTAAAAACAGGTGTTATTGCTATTATCACCTTATTCTTCCATTATTATTCCCAATATTTGCAAGTCGCCAGAGCGTCATCTGGCAAGTTAAGCTCCAATTTAGCGTGACATGATGTTTTGGGCGAAACAATATTCGATCAAACACCCGCACATCGCTTTATTGGCGATGTTGCACGACAGAATTACTACCACATTTAAGAATACCTCAATCCCGCGTTTCCTGTCGAAGAAAATGCTCGGAAAAACTGGATTAAATTCAGTATCTATTGACAAATGTCTACTCAAAGACACTACTCGAGGTGTATTTTATATATTTATGGTCTTTTGGTTAATATTTAATCGAAATTATTTTTTGTTGTTCGAATTGCGCAGCCACAATTCTGACTTTAATCTTGAAGCCATTCCATCTTGTGCTATTCACGCATTAGAAATAATTTTGCTTTTATTCCGAAACTTTTTTGGAATTTTTTTCCGTCAACTAAAATTGAAACCTTTAGTTAAAAATCATATGCACCGCAGTCCGTCAGCAGATTTTGTTAAAATCAGATTGATTTGCAAAGAAACGTATTAGATTTTTGCATTTATTAAAAGCCTTAGGAACAGAACTTTGTCTCTCTCTATTTTTTTTTAATGACGGAATTGCGATATGCCGCTGTTCTTGTTGGTATTGAGCGGTATAGTCTACGCATTAGTCGAAAAGATTTAAATTTAGATAAACTGGGATAGAGGGGATAAGAGGGATCACTTCAAATACGGGCAGCGATTAGTGAACAATTATTAAAGTGGCGTTGAACGATGATTTCTTGAATAGAGAGAATAGGCAGATCACTAGAAAACGAGATTATTTTAAAAAGTCAATGAAGGGTTACAAAGTCAGAACATTAAAGGCCGGGGAAAATTATATGAGAACAATATACAATAAGGGGTATTATACATGCATGGACAAAGGTTTTTATGTGGCTAGAGCTTAAGCTTGGTCTCCTGAACCGACGAACTGGGAAGCAGAGTCTATGGCATTTACCAAATACGGCATCCACGTGATCACTCCATGATAAACGACTGTTAAAATACCGCCGAGGCATTTAGGTTTAAAGCTGGAAGCGAAATTATTGAGTGAACGGGTTTCGGGTGTTTCAACAGCGGCTATCAGGGAAAATGTAATATAGATGCATTTTGATGCATTCAGCAAAAGACCATTTTTCAAAGACAATTCGAGTACCTCAGTTACTGCCTGCTTGAGTTGTTGAGAATCAAAATTCGTCTTGCATGCATAGCATAAGTTGAAGTCATCCGCGTATTTTATAAGAGTCACGTCGTCAGGGAAAGTTTCGAAGCCAATTAATAAACCATCTTTCAACGCCATCTTCAAATAGTTCAAAAAGGAGTCGGGAGCATGTTGAAAGCAGAGGAGAAGTCTAAGAAAACTCTGTTTAGAGTAGAGTGTGTGCGATAACGTAGCAACGGCGTCCAGAGTGCTTCTATTTGATTTATAAGAAAACTGAAAAGAGTCATCGGCAGCTGTAAGCGTGTCATCTATTTAAAAGAGAGGAGGTGCTTCTCAATCATGTTTAACCACACGGATGACTTTGCGATACGTCTGCACTTAACAGTTTCGGCGGAACCAATGGCAAGTTTCGGAATTGGTGTTATAGCGACGTCTCTCAATTCCGAAAGAAAGGAACATTCCCCTAACGAATGATTCACAAGGTGGGTCAAAAATAGAGAAATCTCGCGGTGACAGATTTAAGGAATCGTTGGGGCGATCCTGTCGGGACCAGCCGCGGTTAAGCTCTTGAAGCCAGCCGAAATTTGGAAGATAAAGGACTCGTGAGCGGGCATGAAAGCGCTGGGATTAAGAGATCTAACAAGAGGTACCGCGGAATTGTCAGCGGATTTGAAGATACAGTCATTTTTCAGAGCATTAACGTCTAGGGCACCACTTGGTTGATATAGGCGGCAGGGTTCCTGTCAATCTATTACAGCTAATCTACAAATATTTTAATAAGGCGATTAACCTCAGCTGTGATCCGTATCGAAATTGAATTAATTTCTTGATACCTCCCCTAGCGACAAAGTCGTTCCTTTTTTCGCCTGAGTCGTTTCAGAAATAAAGAAGATATGACAAAGGGATTGACGGATAGTTCCGTGATTTCACAATGCGTCTATCTCTCTATCGAAATCGGAATCCTAGACAACTTTGAAGTCGGTTGTTGCAACGGCATCTCTTAAATTGCACTTGTTCTGACGGCAGTGAAATAGGATACGATTTTTTTTAGTTTCGGGACAACGATAGTTAAAATTGTCAATCTTGTTTCTAATTGAAAGCACATTAAAGGACGCAAGAGCTAGAAGTGATGTATTTGCGGGATAGCGACTGCGAACAGCATTTAGCCAACCAGCTCGATGCTTTAGCTTGGTCTGAGTGAGTGGTGGTGGCGGGAGTGCAGTCGTTATAGGCACAAAACGGCTGTTCTCATGTTGTCGGTCGATTAAAGCCGCATTATGAATGCGAGAAAAATATTGATAAATCGATGCTTAATCCATGAAATTAATAGGTTAAAACAGAGGAATATGTTATTGCAAAATTTAGTTAAAACATGAATTGAGGTTGACGTCATTACATTTTAAGATTCGTTCGCGACCTTGTGTTCTTTACGTGAAACGAACTGTAACATTTCTCAGTTCAAAAAATCAGAACAACAACCGTTTGCGAAAACGTTTTTATGTTAACCCAAATTAAATGACCAGTTCGAGCATATATGTAATAAGAAGCAGCCCTATGTACTGGAATTTATAATCAATAACAATACGTTGACTAATAATAAGCCAAATTATTCCGTAATAACATTTTAACTCTCGCCCTTTATTGATTAACGTCGAAAATGATCGGTATTGGTTCTACAATAATCCTATTTAAATTCATTTCTTAAGTATTTAAATTCCTTTGTTGTATATTTTCTTCTTTATCGCAATCGACAAGACATTTTAGCAAACCTGATGTACCTTGCAAAAAATATGCAACCAATATACTGTTGTTTGCAGAATGGTGAACTCAGCTTGCTTCTTTAATCGTTGTATACGGAGTTTCGCCAGTGGTTGTGGTGGCGCAGGCATTGACCAACGTAGGCGTCAAAGCGCCTACCACATGATAGAATTTTGTCAGCTTCTTAGTGATGCCAAGACAGGGAAATTGTGCTTCGATGACAGTGAACGATTCTTACATATCAGCTGGCAAGACTGGAGGAATTTTGATGGACACCGCGGCGATTCGTTTGTTTTTCTTTACCGAAAAAAAAGTAGTTTTTTACGAAAAAAAAATAATGCTTGACAATTGAAGGGTTAAATAATATATCTGTTCTTATCCTAACGGCCCAACCGAATTTAGGGAGACAAAACGACTACTTCGTATGTTCGAATTAGGTTTAAATTTATCGATTTAACAAAAGTTAATAAATCAATACACTACACATATTTGATACCAGAAGCAGTTGCTTTACTGAAATAAATAATAAATAACAAACTATTCACTGACGCACAAAAAGCCAAATTATTCCTTCATTACTATTGTTTCGCATCACTCGCTAGTTTTTTCATATTAAAAAACATCGGAAATTATCGACATTTATTTAAAATTCTCCTATTTAAACGGTATCTCCTTTAAATGCATTTTTAAAACATTTAAATTCGTTTGTTCCTTTTTTCTTTATCACAATAGACACAGCATTTGAGCAAACCACATTCAATCCGTTTCTTAAAAGTTGCACTTTCACTAGATTGTTAAATATATTCGAAAAAAAATCAGAGCAGGATGTTAAATAAATAAAACAAGCCCCCAAAATAGCGATAAGCATAGTTGAAGCTTTAAAACTTTAAATGCTAAAGTTGATTATTTCTTTAATGTTTAGCATCGACCACATTGTTTGTCATGCAAAGTGTCGAAAACCAATCGGAAATCCCGAAGTTGTTCTTAATCCATATAATAGGGAACAGACAGTTGTGAAAGCAGTATAAATAAAGAACGTTCACTCGTTTCTACAAAAAGTGTCTTATGACGGCCATGGGTAAGATTATGTTTGCCCTATTGTTCAATACAGCTTGATTTTTGCGTCAGTAAATTCTGCTATTGATGGTCTATCGGATGTAATTTGTGTAAACGACAACTTGATGTCCGTTGGAAAAATATGCACCCAAGAAGCTGCTTTTGGCAGCATTGCGAACTCTTCTGCTTTGCTGAACTGCATGTTTTCTAATAAAAACAACCAAACTTTCTTGTCCAGTACATAACAGGATCTCCAGAGTAACCCGGAACGTCTGAACAGAAAGTCTTCGCAGAAAAAATAGGTATTGTTGGTTTCTGGAACATTATACCTGGACCCAAAAACATTACTGCGTTGATGTTTTTTTTGTTTTCGTCAATAAAAGATTAGTTATAATAGACACAGCGCCGGCTTACATGCATCCGCCACTGTTTAAGTGCACCGCTTACGGCAAAGAAATCAGCACTATGGTTTCCACAACATCCGTCTCCGGTAAGCCTCATAATAGAATTGTTCAAATAAGTCGGATCGGTCCTGTTAGTAACAGAGTTGCAGGTATTTTAAACCCAAACATTTGTTTGTCTTTTATGTTAGCAGCTCATCCATGTCCATGTGACAACATTTCAACACTTCCGCCGATGACACCATGTAAACACCACGAGCTTAATTTGAATCTTCCCGTTTCAACATACAGAAAAGGTAGGTTATTTATTATTGTGGATACAATTTAGACTGATAACACATTATTCGATTTACGTTATACTGTTGTAGACATTGCCTCAGGCCTTCGAAGGTTACGAGGTTTATGACAATTATTTCAAATTTTGGTATCCCCACGATCATTACACGGATAAAAAAAATAATCTTTGCATCTAAGAAAAAACTGGGCTGCATGTTTTTGACCATATTGTGTTACTCCCATTAAAGAAACGCTTACTAAATGCTTTCTTAACAGCATAATTGTAACAGATTGATGGAAAACAAACTGCCGACGAAGTGTAATGCAGCGTGAAAACGAAAAAGACGTGGCGACTGTTCATGCCAACACGCGACTTTTAAGCGCCAGAAAGCAACAAAAAGCTTCAGAACTACATTTTCTAATTGTCAGGCGATCACGCCTGCAACATTTCTCCCAACACCCACTGTTATTATTTTATGAAATAATTGTCATAAGCATTGTCGTTTTCGTAGGCCTGAGACAATGTCTTTTAAAGAATAGATAGAAGGGAAAAAGACGAATTTCAATCGAAATGGTAACGTTGGTCAAAGTCGACGATTCGAAGTGCGCCAGAGAGCTGTAGTGAAACAGTTTACAAAACACAACGCTTAAGCAATAATGTATCTGCTTAACGGCCTATCAGCACAGTATTTTACATTTAAATTTTGTTAACAATTAACCTATAGTATAGTATTTTGTCCGATAGCCTAGAACTGAACTGTTTGCTTTTAACAAGCGGCAAATTGTAAGGGGCTTTTATGAACTACCATTTTACTAGTAAACCGTGAAAAACGACGCTTCAAAAAAAGCTTTGAAATAAGCATTGTAGTTTCGAACACAAACGAAATTTCAATTTTACATTGAGCAAATATAACAAATATTTCCAATAAACCTCGTGTATTGTGTTTAAGTCTACAGTTTTCAAAAGATGCTAAACTCGTCAGACACCTGGTTTTGTAGTCACTGTCTTTCGCAAATGCCATAGACGAGAAGGCGTTTACTCTTCTTCGCGGTCCTTATTGCCAGGGAAAACTGTTTAATTAAAGTCAAACAAGATGCCAAAGAAACCCACGCCAGAGAAGCTGCATCTTGAACCACTGAAAACGCATGAGCTATCAACGTTCTGTCGAAAATACGAGAATCTATCAATAAATTCATCGACTGCCTTTTGAGACAAATCAGAAGACAAGTGAAAGCTGCCAACACATACCCATTTTCCTATAATTCCTATTTGTTTTTGTCTCCCCTGGCGCAGATAAGATGAAGAAGTTTGTCTCCTTTCGAATTTGACGCCTCCACGAAACTCACGACTTCCTCGAAGTCGAACCGTCCACGAAGGAAATCTTTGTTTGACAGACTGTGCTATACGAGAAAGTAGATGATTTCGTACTTCATTGCTCATGCAATCTCTAGATGCATGGGTCGCTTCTCCTGTTGTTTTATTCTTAAGAAAGCGATTAACAATAAACAGGCATCGCCTAACCTTTAGCCAATGTTATCAATGCACACCCCTTGGAGATCGCCACAGTCCAGCATAAACGCCAACAACAAATGCCGTTCGACTGTCTTCTTCGACAATCTGACCTTTCCCAAGTAGGCCTAGTCCAGTACCAGGTAAACTATTCTATTTAAATAAAACTATTAGTAAACCGAGAAACGTGAATGCTACCTCCTTGGTAATCGTTTCTAGGACAACCGGGGGTGTGTCCGCCTTTAATGACGGATTGTTTTTTTCGATTTTCTTATCAAGCAACAGCAATCGCTTGGCAGAACCCCGCGATGTGGGTTCACCGTACTTCATTCATTGACATATGGAAGATGAGAGAGATAATACCGTCTCCCCTATTGTTCTCTCCTTCATCTTGTGGTCGCAGTGGCGTCCGCTGTTTTAGAGTGCGTTGAGGTCGCCGTTGAGGACTCATGAGGTTATAGACGGGACAGTTTGTGCAGAAGCCATGCCAAGTTATTTTGAGCCGTTAGTATAGTCCATTAGCTTAAACGCGAAAGGCTAAAATGTAACGAACATTACCCCTGTTATTAATTGCTTGTATTCCTTAAATCTTTTCCTTTCCAACGTATCAAATTCATGAAAGAGTGAAGCACTTTTTAAATATTTTTATGGCTGACATGCAGGAATGTGTCTCAAACACAATTATGGGATATAAAATTGGAGAAAGGTTATCCCAATTACTTTCAATTGCTCTAAGAAATGCGTATATTCACAAATATTCACAGACGAGGATCTATTATTTCAAATTATGATCGAATTTTGCTGGTCTTATTAAATTCGTAGTCGCTTGGCTGCATATTGTGTTTTTTTCTGTATTATCATCCTTTCTGCGTGCCCGGAATCAAAAAGAATTATTGGCTTATATCCACCACCGTAGTATCAGCTAGTGTCTGCAAATTTACTAATATCTCTAGGTTTAAATTGATATCTGACTATTAAAATTCCCACCTCGTCAAAAAAAGGCGCATGTTCTCGAAGGTCGGCTTCGAAAACAAAATGTCCTCAGCATATCAGTTTTCAGAGTATTATTATTTAAGCATCAAGTCATATCTGGCTTATCCGCTATTAAAAATGCTCCCGCGTCAAAATGATTACGAACGCGTAGTGTTGTTAGCCAGCGGCCTTGGGATTGGCTTACGCTTGACGCTTAAGCCGACGGTGTACGTCCACACACCGACAGCAACTTCAAGCATTTTCCCCCTGACTCTTTTTACAAAAGCTTAAACGGTGCTTAAATTTGTGTACAAACTTGTTTACCTTTATCCAAACAAAATGTAAAAAAATGAGACATGAGGACAAAAATTAGAATTTCGACAAGCGAAATTTTATAGCGAGATATTTCCTCAGGCAATTCGATTGTTAAAAGCTATTGTTCTATTTATTAGATCCTCAGTTAAAGCTGTGCATTCCTTCCGAAATCACACTTCAACCGTTTGACGACAGACTTTACTTATGGCTACTTTTAGGATAATAATTGTTTATGCTGCAATAAATGGCCTAAGGAACTGTGTTATGTTTGAAAGCGCGATCGCTTTAAAGGCGCAACCCCTTGTTTCGCAGATAATACACATTTTAAAACGCAAAAACTACTGAGTGCGCTGCACATTTTGATACTAAGATTGAGCTTGACTGTGCAAAGTGGACACAAAAGAAAAACGGTTATGCCGTAGATGGTTATAATATATTAGTAATTATAAACAGAGTTTTTTTTCGGTTTCAAAAGATTGGACGAATGTTTAAGTGCATTAGAGTTTCACTTAAAATAAATTGTTTTAATTCAAATGATTGGTTTTTTTCCGTCTTTCTTTTAAAATTATCCCCGTTTTCGCTTATATTATTATCAATGGAAATACTTATGTACTCTATGTGACTAATATTTGTTGTTTGATTGCGACAAACGCCGAAAAAACCAAATGAGCAATTTTTTTATTTCAGGGCAGCATTTTTATTTGCAATAAAGCAATTTTAAAAATGTGAACTCGACAAAGAAATAAACCTCGCCTTAGACTCCAAACACGCAGCCTTCTTTTGGGTATCCTTCTAGATGCAATCAAACACACTTAAATGATACGCCGCCGTCGACTTTCAGAACCACGAGAAACCGTCAAAAGTTGAAAAAATGAATCGCCTTGTTAAACTTATTCCTTTAAGGCCATATGTCATAAGCATACACCGCTACGAGACATTTCAGTTACCTATTTGCGACATTGCGTCAAAACGAGACGCCGTAAAAAAAATACTTTATTTCGAAACTCAGTGTTTTTGCGATTTTTTAGCAGTTTAACATTCTTTAGCATAATTTAATAAATAATTAATTAATTAAAGCACATGGAATTGGGGTTAAATAGAAATATTATTGTTGAGAGCGGTTCGGTAAAGCAAAATCAAAATGTTATAGAACGGAAAGGGAATGTCAAACGAATTTTATTATTTTTTAATAACTTTGATTTCTAGTAAACGCGCGTTTAAGCGATAGATCTACAAATAAATATCTTTATTCATACAATTGTTTAAAATTTTAAGTTTAATTGAAATTTCTTGTCGATTTCTATAACAGGGAACGTTTAATACAATATCAAGCACGTTGCGTTATAGAAAACCCATTCGTTTGAAGGATTCAATTATAGATATATTCTTATCCTAACGGCCCAACCGAATATATGTAGACAGAACGACGACTTCGTATGTTCGAATCGGTGTCAATTTATCGATTTAAACAAAAGTTAATAAATCAGTACACAATAGGGCACCCTCTTTAAAAATGTAGTCGTTAAACGACGGAATGGCTTAACAGATATAAGTAATAAGGTGGGTAGGGAAATGTACTCGGCGTCCCGAACGAGTTGTCGAAGGAATGGGGATGCGCGTTGGGATGGTTGGGAAACCTACCGGTTGATTGTCCTTTAGTTGACGATGTGCGAAATGATGGTTAGCGTTTCGTTTACACGTTGGGTCAGAAATGGTGGTCGCCACCGGGTAACTCGACGGAGCACGGGCCGGGGTAAGATTTCACCAACCAGCGTTTCCTCCACGAAAGCTGCTTTGAGACGATCGACGCTTATCGTGTCCTCTACGCCGTGCATCAGCAAGGTAAACAAATTTGCCCTACGTTTTATAACATCAAAAAGGCTATCGTAGGGAGGCTGGAGATGCTCTCTTACACGGTCGCAGCAGACAAAAGCATAAAAACACTTTTCTAGCGCCGGATGAAAATGTAAAGGTTGTGTAGGTGGTCGTGGAGCGTTTGGGCTCAGATATTTGGCGAAGAGTCTTATGCGCGTCAAGAAATTGCTAACGGCGTTCTCATTGGCCGGTGCATCCGGGGCGAAAAACTCTCCAGGTAATCTCAACGTTGTCCCGAATACCAGTTTAGCTGGGCTACAACGCAGGTAAGGTTTGATCGTCGCTTGGATTCTAAGTAGGGTCATTGCAAGATTGTTCACCCAATCCTATCTGTCATCTCTTGCTTTGAGGGCTGTTTTAAGCTGCCGGTGAAACCTCTCGAACATGCCATTAGTGGCTGGATGTTAAGCTGTCGTGCGTAATCTCAGACAACCAAGGAATTCGCACATCTTGCAAAACGCGACCAAACTAAATTGTTGTCCGCGATCAGTTGTGATATAGCGTAGATCCTCAAACACGGAAACCCAGTTGTTCAGGAACGCGTAAATTACGGTCTTGGAAGTGGCGTCCGGTATTGGCACCGATAATGGCCATCTTGTGAAACGCTCTACGCATCAGGAAACGGCAGCCCTTTGAGTCAGGTAAGGGTCCTACAAGATCGAGGTGTACGCGGCTGAAGCGAGCATCCGGTAGGTCAAACGAACTTCCTGGAGCCTTGCCGGATCACCTAGGAGCGTTGACATGCGATGCATGCTTTGCCCTATGTTCTCGCGTCCTTTGAGAGACATTGCCATGTGAAGCGACCAGCAATCGATTTCACTGATGCCTTGGGACCAGGGTAAGCAAGGGAGTGGATTGCATCAGAGAAAATACGTCGAAAAGATGGAGAAACAACAGGTCGGGGATGTGTCTTCTAAGTGTCGCATATAATCGTGATCGCTGGGTTGGGCAACTGGATAAATTTATAACTAAATGGGCGATTATAAGGACCAACTCGTGCCTCCTGTTGTGCTTGTGCTAAAGCCTCGTAGTCAATAAGAGGCGTTGTGGTCAAAACATTGATTGTGATACGCGAAAGAGCATCACGTGCCTGAATTCAATGTAAAATTGCGACAGGAAATCCAGTTGCCGTATTTCTCTCTTCGCGTACTTGGCAGATGAAAGCAGATGACGGGAAGCTAAAATAAGTAGTAAATAGTCACTGAAAACCGTTACAGTTAAAGCCTCAGCGCAATAACGGAAGTGGCGGATGGCTGCATAGAAGGCTAATAATTCGCGTCCGAAAGTACTATAGCGTCTCTCAGTCGCCGAGAAAGCTTTCGAGAAAAAAAGCCAGTAGTTGTTGATGATGCTTGACCAATTGATGTAAAACGGCACTCGCAGCTACGGTCGACGCGTCTACCATAAAAGATAAGCAAGCGTTAGCGTTCGGGTGAAAGAGCAAAGTACATTTTGCCAGCTTCTGTTTCAAGAATCCACGGCTGAAAGTTGATCATCTGTCAAGTGGAATGGTCCGTTAGCTCAATCGGTCAATGCATGCAAGGCCAAAGAAATGAAGGCACAATCGGGTATGAAGCGGCGGTAAAAATTAATCATTCCCAGAAACCGACGAAGCTAGCGGCGAGTCTAAGTGACTGGGAAACTCGAGACGGCCTTTTTCTTTTCGGACAGGGGTAAACATCCTTTGAAAGAAATCACGTGTCCGAGGTACTGAACCGATGACGAGACGAAGCAACATTTGCTCTCGTTGATAACTAGGCCGTTGTGATAAAGACGCCGAAAAACCTCTTCTACGTGTGTTAGGTGTTCCTCCTCTGTCGTGCTGGCGATCAAGATGTCGTCGACATTTATGAATACATAATCTAGCCTGCAAAAAATGGAATCGAGGAAACGCTGGAAAGTCTGGGCGGCGTTCCGCAAACAAAAAAGGCATTCGTGAGAACGCGAATAACCCAAATGGTGTCTTGATGGCGGTTTTGGGAATGTCTTCTGCTGCGACGGGAATTCGGTGATAGGCGCGCGTGAAATGGACGGTTGAAAAAATAGTTTTTCTTTGAAGGGAGTAAACGCAATCTTGGATATAGGTAATTGGGTAATTGTCGTGTTCAGTAACTGTGTTTAAGGCCCGGAAATAACCACAGGGCCTCCAATCCCCTTGAGTCTGTTTCGCGACCATGCGTTGGGGAGAGGACCAGCTGCTTGAGGACAGTCTTATAATGCATAGAGTCAGCATTTTATAGAATTCCTTTTCGGCGATTCGACTTCTCTCGGATGGCTTGTCTGCGGTAACGGCAAGATTTTAAGGGCCTCGAGTGCCTATGAAATGTTCGACATCGTGTTAAACGGGAGCGTCTTGCTTTGGAGGTTTCACCAAGTCGGGGTATCGTAAAACGAGGGAGCGATAGGAGCACTTCGGTTTGTCTGTTGAATGCTTGAGGTGAGACAGTATGGGGCAACATGTGCTACTAGTAACACGTGCATTCGTGCCGGCGTCCACAAGGAATCGTCCTCGGATATTGGGATACAAATTAAATTCGTAGAGAAAATAAGCGCCGATTATCGTGGAATGGAATATCCGCCACTATACATGTTCCGGCAAGCAGGTGCTTGAAGCCTAGGTTCAGGGAAAGGCGGTGGCTTCCATACGTTGGAATTCGAGAACGGTTTACTGCTTGTAAAGAATGCGTTGAGAATGACGTTTGTCGGTCAGAGTTATAAACGGGTATTGCGCTGACTTCAAAGGCTGAATTCCGCATGAAACACCGATTATTGCTGGGGTCCTGAATGAAGAGTACGCGGCTTTTCGAGGGAGCCCCAGATGAGTCAGCCGCTATAACTCTTTGGCGATGGCGTTTCCCAATCGTCGCTCCGAGAACGACAGTGTCGCTCGTAAGGCCCGAAGTTCGTTTGGTGCCAACATAAACCGTTAGTTGCGTCTTTAAGGGGAAGGCGATTACTTCTGCGTAAAGGTGACGAATCTCGTGAATGAGAATGTGGGCTCCGTTGGCGGTTTCGTTTGTTAAATTAAGCGCGTAGCTTGGTTTCCATTTGGTTGACCAGGCGTTGCATTTCTTCGTGCTAAGCTGGTTTTGTGATCTCCTTCCTCTTTGGCTTGGTTGTCTTGCGAAGGCGGCGATATATCTTTGTTGCGCGTCAGCTTGAGCTACTATGTCGGCCATTTGAGCAAGCCGCATTTAGGAGACATCTTCGGAAGTGCAAAGGAAGAAATCTAAATTTTTATGTCAGAATTTCGCATCTGACTAAGCATCGCTTCTCTAAGCGTTGTATACGGAGTTTCGCCAGTTGTTGTTGTGGCGTAGGAACTGACCAACTCAGGCGTCAAAGCGCCTACCACATGATAGAATTTTGTCAGCTTCTTAGTGATGCCAAGACAGAGAAATTGTGCTTCGATCACAGTAAACCATGCTTTTATATCCGCTGGCCAGACTAGGGGAATTTTGATAGACACCGTGGCAGTTTGTTCGGTGTATTCCATTTGATTTTTTGTGCAAAAAAAACCGTGTAAGTGACGAAAACAAAATTAAAATGCTCACAAAGTGAAGGGTTCAATGATAGATCGGTTCTTATCTTAACGACCCATCCAAATATAGGTAGACAGAATTTTTATCGATTTATCGATTAAAACAAAAGTTAATAAATCAGTACACTACACAACTATCACACATGTAATGGCGTCACATTGGTAACGATTTGATTGATCGTTAGCCGGGCGACGTTTTTTGTCAATAGTCAAGCTAGTGGACTTATCACAGCTGACGTGGCAAACATTAAGAAGGTATAATCAGACCCAAAGTTTACAGGCAATTACTTTTTTACACATAACCATCCTTCTATCGCACCGTATAGCCCTTACCTTTTGTTAACCGATTAGAAAAAAAGATCGTCAAGCTAACCGATAACACATGCAATGCAAGTAAAAGCCAGGGATACCGCCCACATTGTTTACATTCACAGTGTAATTTTGACATGGTAGAAAACAGCAATTTTTACCGGTACTGAAAATACCATTCTTATGCGCATTTTAATTAACTAATTTATGAATTGATCGATTAGTTACCTTCGTTGTTTCCGCATTACTTTCTCCGCTTTCACCATAGCTGTAGGTCTGAGGACGCTTTTGCGTTAGTGTCTCTTGGTTACATTCGTAGATAATGAGCTTACACAAGAAGATGTGAAAAACATTCATGTGAATGGAATAAGGTCATTTACTTTTTGCAATTCACATACACACACACTTATTTAAGTTCGTCCTGGTTCAACTATCACGCCATGACCTTAAAACTAAGTTTGAATGATCCAGACACTGCTTCATAGTATTTTAGAAAAATAATACGGTTTGCGTAGGTGAACTGAAGCCCATGATTCGTTGTCGCGCAACATGTGTTGCACTTTTATGCAGCCGTAGAAGGATGTCAGCCAAGATTAACGGGTTTCAGTTTGGCGTTTATTTTAGAAAATTGTTCTTTCAAAATATCTACATCGATCATTTTACTGCATTTTGGAAGAAAACCAATTAGGTCTGTTTAAACTCATCAATTTCATGATTCGCGTATACCTTTTATTTCTTCAATTATTGATTATTCTTTCATTCGACTATGTAGTGATTTCAATTCTGCGCCTATAAGCATTCTTCTTACACATGGTCTTAACACTATAGTAAATGTTTAAAACACGTTAAGGAAATCTTCTTGACAACCTATTTGTGTCCGATTCTTCTCTGTATGCCTGTCGTAAACTTGCACCTTTAGCCCAGTCGGACCACTGCATCGTTGTTGGTCTACAAAAATATATGGAAAAGAAAAAAAAACCATCAAAGTTGTCCTCAATAAAAAAAACTTCGTATCCGCTCTCACTGCCTCCAGAACCGGTGCAATTTTTGAGATGCCGTTGCCACAACCGACTTCAAAGTTACCCATATGAAGTTTCCAACACTCAAATCAATTTTTACGAAGAACGATACGAAATTTCCTTATAACAAAATCCGAGAATTTTGTATGATCTTAATTTATATGGAACATCTAATTTTTATGGAACATAGTACACTACACTACTATCACACATGTAATGGCGTCACGATTTGATTGATCGTTAGCCGGGCGACGTTTTTTGTCAATAGTCAAGCTAGTGGACTTATCACAGCTGACGTGGCAAACATTAAGAAGGTATAATCAGACCCAAAGTTTACAGGCAATTACTTTTTCACACATAACCATCCTTCTATCGCACGTATAGGCCTTACCTTTTGTTAACCGATTAGAAAAAAAGATCGTCAAGCTAACCGATAACACATGCAATGCAAGTAAAAGCCAGGGATACCGCCCACATTGTTTACATTCACAGTGTAATTTTGACATGGTAGAAAACAGCAATTTTTACCGGTACTGCATATACCATTCTTATGCGCATTTTAATTAACTAATTTATGAATTGATCGATTAGTTACCTTCGTTGTTTCCGCATTACTTTCTCCGCTTTCACCATAGCTGTAGGTCTGAGGACGCTTTTGCGTTAGTGTCTCTTGGTTACATTCGTAGATAATGAGCTTACACAAGAAGATGTGAAAAACATTCATGTGAATGGAATAAGGTCATTTACTTTTTGCAATTCACATACACACACACTTATTTAAGTTCGTCCTGGTTCAACTATCACGCCATGACCTTAAAACTAAGTTTGAATGATCCAGACACTGCTTCATAGTATTTTAGAAAAATAATACGGTTTGCGTAGGTGAACTGAAGCCCATGATTCGTTGTCGCGCAACATGTGTTGCACTTTTATGCAGCCGTAGAAGGATGTCAGCCAAGATTAACGGGTTTCAGTTTGGCGTTTATTTTAGAAAATTGTTCTTTCAAAATATCTACATCGATCATTTTACTGCATTTTGGAAGAAAACCAATTAGGTCTGTTTAAACTCATCAATTTCATGATTCGCGTATACCTTTTATTTCTTCAATTATTGATTATTCTTTCATTCGACTATGTAGTGATTTCAATTCTGCGCCTATAAGCATTCTTCTTACACATGGTCTTAACACTATAGTAAATGTTTCAAACACGTTAAGGAAATCTTCTTGACAACCTATTTGTGTCCGATTCTTCTCTGTATGCCTGTCGTAAACTTGCACCTTTAGCCCAGTCGGACCACTGCATCGTTGTTGGTCTACAAAAATATATAGCAAAGAAAAAAAACCATCAAAGTTGTCCTAAACAAAAAAAACTTCGTATCCGCTCTCACTGCCTCCAGAACCGGTGCAATTTTTGAGATGCCGTTGCCACAACCGACTTCAAAGTTACCCATATGAAGTTTCCAACACTCAAATCCATTTTTACGAAGAACGATACGAAATTTCCTTATAACAAAATCAAAGAATTTTTTATGATCTTAATTTTTATGGAACATCTAATTAAAGACTGCAAAAACGACTTTCACGAATTCTGATAAATAGAAAACAACTTCTATCACTGCAGCAACGAATAAAACGATTTCGATGACTACTGAGAAGTTGAAGACGACTTTTTAAATTATACTATTCCAGGCCCTTAATATATATTTTAACCGTCGCAAACGTTTTTCTCCACCACATCGCAATTATATGAGAAAAAAGACTCCAAAGAAGTTCTAGAGATTTGCATTGAACAATTTCCTTTAAACAGCAACTGTTCCAAACAATTGTGATACTGTTTGTTATGCAGTTATTGAGTCAGTGAAGCCAGTTAACAACTGGGTGAGTGTTAGGAATGATAAACACAGCATATTAGACTGTTACACGACACAATGGTGACAGATAGGTTTGGACAAGTGGCGTAGTTTCATCTGACTAAGACCGTCTGCACGTTGCCGGAATATTTTTGATCAAATTAACCCAATAACAGTTTCTTTGGGTACTAAAAGGGTTCCCCGAAACGTCCCTTTACAAACAAGTGTGATGAATTCTTGGCAGGTCCGGTTGGAAAAACTTGGCGTCAATGAAATTTTTTTAGCGTCCAGATTTCTAATAAAAACAAACTTTACTAGCGATACAGTCAACTATTTGTGCAATTTGATGTTTGCAGAGACATCTTCGTCAATAACGTCTTTAATTCTAGAATATATTATCCAAGACCTTTACAAAGTGATATTTAAAATTTGCTATTATTGTAAATATATTGTCCCGAAATCGAGAAAAATGAATAAATAATCTGTAGAAAACGTTGTTTAATTAAATAAATCTAAACGTCGTCCAAATGATATTTCAAGACCTTGATAATTATTTATGTAATTGATCTGCTTATATAAAAATCGGTAATTGTATTACCTTATTATGTAAATATGAAGAAAACATACATTCTACTTAGATATTTTTAAAATAATTTCACATATTGCCACTAACGGTATCCCCGTTTCTCATACCATTTTGCCTTGGCACAACATAAGCGCCTGTTTTTCTACCCGTTTTCTCGAAAAACTGTTTAATTATTATTATCAATTAAGATTCTTGCTGCGTTCATGAGATTTCATGAAAACCTCTTCTTTTTCGCCTGCGTAAAAGATAGCACCAATACTTTCGGGGTCGTCTTTCTCGTGAGACGAAGCTGCTGTGTTGCTTCCTCGGATATAAATAATGTATAAAAGTTTAAGCCAGGAAACCTTTGAAAAATATAACGTATTGTTTTTAGGCGTCCCGACCTCCTCCTTATTGGCTAGTTCACTTCGCTTGTTCCGCTAGCATCCACCAACGATGTTCCCTTCAACGAAGTCCGCCAGTTGTCGAGACCGATCGATGAAATCATTCATGCCTTAATCCCTCCTCCTCTATCTCCTTAAAATCCTCTCTTTATGTGTCTATATATATTTTCCTTCTCTACTCACAAAGCTTCCTTTACTCCTTATTAACAGGGTTTCCGCGTTTTCATTATCCCGATGTGCCTGACTCCATTTTACCATTTCTGTTCCTAGTGAGTTTCATCCACCGCAACTTTCACCAATCTAAGCTTTCTCAACCCACTCAACTCTAGTTGAATTCACTCTATTAAAAAAGAGCCCCTAAACTCGGTTATCGTCCATAGGCTCTACTTTTCGAGTCTACCAATCATACAATAAACAACACAAACAGTTGTTTTGCGAAACATTTGCACAAAATGAACCCAAAAATGTTCCACTATCTCGAGTGACGTTGGCAAATTCCTGTATCCATCCTTTTAAACCATCAAATTTGCTTCGTAAGACACGTTATTAATCACAAGCTGTCCAGTTATAGTCGGGTTTAAAATAGAAAATAGTAGAGTTTTACTCGCATAGCTACAACAACCCTGTCTGTGTGGTAAAAAACTATCAGAACATTATAATTGAGAATTTAAACAAGCCAACCTTATACAGAAAATTGGGATTTTTTTATAAATGCGTTGGAACGAACAAACGAGGGAAATGTACCAAAAATTTAGTTTAAACGGACTAGACGTGGTATTCTATTATGTTTACACAGCCTTGCGCCCTAACGCGTCAATTATTCGCCCGCACATCCTGCGCGTCCGCCAATCCCGTTGCGCCTTCTACCAAGTCGCGTTTGCAAGGTCACCCGAACAGCACAGCATTTGTACGTCGGCGGCCATGCCAAAAGTTCACCAGGTATCGGCGTTTTTTAACCGCGAGCGTGTTACGTAAGGCTATTGGCAGGATTGAGTCGAATTCTGATAATGTTATTATTACTGCCCCCAAAAAGGATTACCACGATGCAACCTTCCTTATCAACACCCAGACACCAAAAAATTGCGGACTTAAGAATGAATAACGTCGCATGAATAAACGAGAATTATGTACTATGTTGAGCGAGAACATTGGCATCTGACGTCGCCCATCGACAATGTCAGCCGATTGCTATTCAATTCAATATGACTATTTCTATTAGTAAGATACAAAAGGATAATAATGATAATAATTGTAGTGGCTTTATTAAGGTCACGAGGACCAAAACTTTCAGCTGTATAAAAAGGCAATATGACAAGTATAAGATGCGAAAATTGTTTTTGAGTTCCTGTTTCACTTGCTCTGGTGATAATAAAAATCGGGACAAATAGAGCATGACCGAATTACGATATGCCGCTGTTCTTGTTGGTATTGAACCGTATAGTCTACGCATTGGTCGAAGAGATTTCTATTTAGATAAACATGGATAGAGTGGATTAGAGGGGTCACTTTAAATACGAGCAGCTATTAGTGAAGTTGCGTTGAACGATGATTTTTTTGAATAGAGAGAATAGGCAGACCACTCGAAAACTAGATTATTTTAAAGATTATATGAAAGGTTGAAAAGTCAGAACATTTATGGCCGGGGGCAATTATCTGAGAACAATATACAATAAAGGGAATTATACAGGCATGAAAAATGTTTTTATGTAGCAAGAGCTTAAGCCAGGTCTCCCGAACCGACGAACTAGGAAGCAGAGTCTTAAACATTTATCAAAGACGGCATCTACATGATCACTCCATGATAACCGACTGTTTAAAATAACGCTGAGGAATTTCGATTTTGAGCTCGAAGCTAAATTATGGAGTGAAGAGATTTCGGGAGTGTCAACATTGGCTGCCAGGAAAAATTTAATATAGATTAGTTTTGATGCATTCAACAAAAGACCATTCTCCGAAGACAACTCAAGTACCTCCGTGACTGCCTGTCCGAGCTGTTCAGAATCGCCATCCGTCTTGCATGCACAGCATAAGGTCAAGTCATCCGCGTATTTTATAAGTGTCACGTCGTTAGGGGACTGAAGGCTCAGCGTGTAATAGTTGAAAAGGAAGGGAGACGGCACAGCGCTTTGTAGTACACCGCAGTTATTTGGCACGTAAGTGGACGCTTCATCTCACACTCTGACGTTTTGACATCGATTAGAAAAAACAGTTTTGAAGCCAATTAATCAACCATATTTATCGCAATCTTCACATATTTTAAAAAGGAATCGGAAGCGTGATACAGTGTTGAAAGCAGAGGAAAAGTAAGAGAAAATCCCCTTTGTCGGCTTTCGCTTTGGCATCAAGTGACGAGTGGAGGGTTTGCAATAACGTTGCCACGGCTTCCAGAGTGCTTTGATTTTATTCATAAGCAAACAGCGATTGTGCGTTCGTTGACCCCTTTTGGTTCGTTTCCGTTAAAATAAAAAGGGGCGTTTAATGTCACTACATGGCTCCCCTTTAGACTCTTCGTCGTCAGGAGAAAAGATACTATAATAATAGCTGGTGGGGTTGCAGGTTAACAGACGGTAAATTTACGGGCAAAGTTTGTAAGAGGCAGGGGTCTTAGGCTGACACGACCGCTTCGTAGACGTGAGGTCGTCAGTGCGTCAGGCGGCTCCGGACTGATTCGGGCAGAGGCAACAAAAGATGACACAAAAGAGTTGGCCAGTCAGTTCGGGCGGATTGCGAATTGGAACAGTATTGAATAAGGGTTCCTCGACGAAGGCATTCTAGAGTAGACCAATTGAAACCGTTTCATGGCGTCTATTCATGGATATTGTAAACGTTAAATCCGAACGGGATAGTACCGGATAAGGACCATCATATGGTTGTTCAAGAAAACAACGGACTCGATCACAACGGACAAAAACGTGTGCGCTTTTTTTTAGTTGTGGGTTGACCTCGGAGGCTTATTTCTAAGGTCTGGTTTCTTTAGAGCGAATGCTCCAATCAAAACTGCCTTTGAAGAACATCGAAGACAAACAGGGAAGACTTAGCTGTTCTTGGGTTAACAAACTCACCCGGTAAGCGGAGAGTTGCAACGTAGACAAATTCCGCCGGGCAGGAGTCGACGTCGGGTTTAAAAGTCGACCGAATGCCAAGCAGGATTAAAGGCAAATGGTCTAACAAATATGTTCGGTGATCCTGAACCATTAGGGAGGACTTCAGTGTTCGATGGAGGCGCTGAACCATCCCATTGGCCGCGGGATGGTAAGAAGATGTGCGGATTCGCTCGCATCCAAAAAATTGGAACATCTTTTGGAACAGCGTTGTTTCGAATTGTGCCACTCGGTTGGTTGTCAAACGACGCAAAAATCCGAATTGCGCCACCCAGTTATGCAGGAAAACGAGAATAACCGTTTCTGCGCCGATGTCCGCTTGCGGTATAACTTCGCACCAGCGGGTGAAGCGATCTTCGCAAGTCAGCAAGTAGCGGAAACCCGTAGACGAAGGAAATGGGCCGACTAAATCAAAATGAACGTGGCTGAACCGTGCGTCGGGTGCGTTGAACGTTCCGATCGGTGCCCTGGTGTGACGATTAACTTTTACTCGCTTACACCGAAGGCATTCTCGTGTCAATAAGCGGACGTCCATTTGCAATCATCTGCACGATAACCTTTAAGCCACTAGTCGGGTGGTTGCGCGAATACCAAGGTGCAATAGACCATGAACCATTTCGAAAACTTTGCGCCGCATGCATTGCGGAACTAGTGGGCGAGGGTAGGCTTCGGTGCTGTCGCAGAGCAGACAACACTAGAACCGCAAGAGAGTTAGGTCTGTGTATTCGGGCCTTATTCAAATACCCTCGTGTTGCCGGGCGTCAGACATATCCACGTAGTTGATACCATTAGCGAGCTGCAGACTGTTCAACTTTATGCGCGAAAGGGCGTCGGCAACCTCATTATCTGCGCCGCGGATATGGCAGAATTCCAGGTCGAACTGGGAGAGGTAATCGAGTTGTCCGATTTCACGTTCGTTGAAGCAAAAAGAGAAGGAGGCCATGGCATGAATAAACGGCTTGTGGTCCGTGAAAATTAGACTGCGGCCATTTTTCTGCAAAATAGCAAAATGCTTTACGTTTAGGTAAGCCGCGAATAATTCACGACTGAAGCTGCTGTATCGGCAATCACTTGGTGATAAAGATTTCGAAAAAAACGCAAGTGGTTTTCGCCGATGCTAGTACAGCGCCGACTGCAGTGTTCAAAACCTCAACCATCAAAGATAGTTGAGCATCAGGGCGCGGATGAACCTGGGGTAATACTCTATATATGTGTCCGGGCCCCACTTCTCCCTTCACTTTACACCCCACTCCCGTCGCTTTTATCCCCGAAAAAGTATCCGTCTACGTAATCCCTAAGTCATAGAGATTTAGTCGTCTTCCGTTTTTCTTGTACTGGCAGTCCGTTGAAAACAGTCACGTCGTTGCGGTGAAGTGTTTAGCGTGTCCCGTTTTATATCTCTACAACGACGGTCTCGAGTCGACGGGTATCGATCACCTTGACGGGTCCTACCCATCGGTCGTCGAGTTTCGTTTTGCGCGCACGATTAAAACCCAAAACCTACTGGCCTCAAAGTAGGTACATTACTCGACTTCGGCGACTGCTTAGCTGAATACTACTTAGTTAAACAAGTCTGTTCAGAAGCAGTTCAGTTTACTAAAAAGCAAAGTAAAAATATTAGAGCAGTTTTTTTGACTTGTTTTAAATAATAATAAAATTAATAATAATAATAATATTCGCTCAATTATAGTGTCGAATACCGAAACTTTTCAGCCTGGAAATAAACAAGAAACAAAAATGTTACAAGACGTCACCATTGTACAAAGAAAATGCAGAATAAGTTAAGAAGAATGCAGGAAGTAACATCGAAATAAATTTGCAAGAAAGGCCAATTTATCTCACGAAATATGTAAAGTTTGGCAAACAGAAAATGGCGGCCATCGAAAGGCGCAGATATAAAGAAATCCTTCTTTACTTCATTATAGTAAATAAAATGGGCCTGAAACCGTGTAATAAGTGACACACGAACAAATTTACAATATAATCGTTTACGAACACATCCTGTTGTTGGACTTGATAAGCCGATTTAAATTTTTATTTTTTTCTAAGCAGGACAACCTGGCGGCCAAATGTGCACAAATCGCACGCGGCTTTCAATTCGCAACTGCCAAATTATCGATCGGCTGCGATTCGTCAAGTCAAATCGATAGCTTCGTAAGATAACCGGTTTATCCAAATTAAATGCAAATAAGTCTTATAATTCAATTTAATGTGGAATAATATAATTAATAAGTAAAAAATCCGCTTTAAATATATTAAGCTTTAAAGATAACAATTATATTCTAAGGCATCTTTATCGCAATTGCTGTCGTTTCTGGAAGTCGAATATAACGAATCTATAGATGCCGAGGATGATCACTGTATTTTATTTTTTTATTTTGTAATTAGGAATTTAGTATCTTCTAAAAAGACAGAACGTTGCGAATGTCGACTCAATAAACTGGCGCCGTCATGTTTCAATTAAAACAAGACTTTTCGACACAATAATGAACAAAAAGTCTTCAGATTACACCTTTAATCTGCGGAATCATTAGTGGACATTAATTTCAAACAAACATTAATAATTGGAATCATTTAAATCTAGCAAAAGTGCAGTTGAGCCAGAATTTTCTACTTGTCTGTGGATTGCAAAGCCATAAAAGTAGTCCAAAACCCTTTCAAACTTCGACTCCTTTATTGAATTTGAAAGACGTAAACAAATTACTCAATACTCTTATTAGCAAAACGGACAACATGTTGGCCGGTTCAAGAGACATGCTTTATGCATTAGTTATGCCTTTTTGATTACCCGATTTTTATATTGTACCCCAGTAATTTTCCCCAGCCTTACATTTTTTGAACTTTTAAGACTCGTTTTCTTTTGGTTTGCCGATTCTCTATATTCAAGAGATCATTGTTTAAAGCAACTTTAACAGTTATCCACTAATCTTAACTCGTATTTTAAGTGACTAAACCCAACTTCTACCTTATTTTTAATTTTATCTCTGCGTTAATATCTTCCACCAATGCAAAGACTATATCGTTCAATACCAACAAGAATGGCATCATATCGACATTCTGTCATTCCTTATTTGTCCCGATTTTAGTTTTACCGGAGAAAGTAAAGCCGGAAATAAAAGACCATTTTCATCTAGTAATTTTTATACTGCCTTCTTTTCATGCTCAAAGTTTATGTCTTCGTGACCTCAATAAAGCTACCACAATAATTATAAACATCATTATTTTTGTCTCTACATTTACAGTTTTGCACGAAAAATCTTCCGCAAATATTTCCTACGAATCCTTACTTAAGGGCACTCAAGGTAGGCGTATTGGTTCGATCTGCGATTTTCACATGCTTAGTGTATCAATTAGTATAAAGGCGGTTTTTTTTCCAACTAGGTGTTTCACGCAGAGCATGATTCAAAGTTATGACGTTATTGTAAGGCTCCGCCAAATCAATGTAAGCTTGGCTTTCAACATGGTTTCGTTTACTAGAAGCAAGAATAAAAGCGTGATTCAACGTGCGTTAAACAATGGCGAATGCTCGAGTAAACTCGTGTTGGTAAAACAGCAGGAGAAGGAATAATTAGATAAATTCATGTAACAAAATGTGTTAGATATTATTGGCCTATACTTTAGTAAAAAGGAAACACTTAAACGAGATATCAAAAATGCCACGGCATTTTTAGAGTGTAGAGATAACGGCATTAACAATATAATGAAACAGAGGAAGAGGGGAGAAACGAGGATGATGACGAGGATGAAGGAAGAGGTAGAGGACGAGTTCGATTATAAGAAAAAGGTTACGACGCATTGGATGATTATTTTTTTCTAACAAATCAATCGTTTAATTTGGAAAGCCAGTCCTCATAAGTTTGGTCAACTTTGCTCTGAATTTTTCAGATAGGTCCTTAAAGGCACGATTCAAGGCCACGACTTAGAAGTAGCACTACGACGCAATGCAATGTTTGTGTGCCAGTGCTAACATTTAAGCGTGATTCAAACCGTTTGCACAAATGCAATCGATAAACCTTTTACAGGGGCGTTGCAAGATATTCAAGGAGTAGCATAATACATTTTTGCAAGACTTTCATCGCTTTAACAAACACAAAATTAGTTTTAAATGTTTTAAATAACGCATTTTTGTTTATCCCTTATGTGAACACGTTTTTACGTGAACGCCCCACAATCGTTTAAGTATCATGGACATTATCGGTTTCATCAATAAGGACTACACAAACGATAGTTGTTCAAATAACTTGCATTCAACTACACTGAAAAAAAGAAAGCTTTTTTAATTTAAATTAAAACGTTCAGGCCTCCCAGGGAAAACTGTAGTACAGGTAGAACGAAAAACGGTTACCGTTACACAACACTATTTTATTGTTTTAAAGTAAATTTAATTAACGAAGAATGCGATCTTGAGTTATCGAAAAAAAAGTTGTCCCCGTCGTAAAAAAAGTTAAATTTGTGCAAAATGTGGATTACATTAAGCTTATGAAATAAATTTTTTTCCTTTATTTCCCGAAAGAACATTTGATCCATGGCAAATTTATATACGTTTTTTAAACACAATGCAATACTTTGCGCGGATAAAAGTTCATCTAAATTAAAGAACTTATCGATCAGTAACCTCTTGAAGGCCACATGCACCAGAAACCGGCGCTTCCATCAGGAAGACAATTGTCGTCGGCTAACGCTTTGAAGGTTCAGTAGGCGGTGTAAGGCCTGTGGAGATTTCTGTTCCAGAAGCGTGTGTCTGGCCTAAAAGTAAATTGTTAAAAAATACAGTTAAGCTTCGGCATACCCGTGAAAAAACTTTCGAAAATGCACTACACAAATAGCGCATCAACGTAGCCAGCCACTTCTTTGTCCGTCTACTTAATTCGTATGAACGGGCCCAATTTGTTGGCGAACAACATCTCTATCTCTGACGAAAAACGAATAAGTCCGGCTCAAAACACACCATTACCAACACAAAATAGTTGCATTATTTGGATCTCAAACGACAGTAACAATATATTTGTACTTTCATGTTGTAAGTAGAACTTGTCTTATAGCGTTTTGCAGTCGTGAGCATCAGATTTTCAAATTGTGTTTCAATACGTCCTGTTACCGCTAATAAATGAACAATGTTGCAATGAAAAGACTCTTTTTTCATAACTAGTGACGATAATATGCTTCATCGCTTATTTAGGTAAGCGAAAAAAGACGAACAATAGCAAATTATACAATAGAGTAATCGAATTTGATCACAAATGACAGCCAAACAGGGATTATCAACATCCTTACATCGACCATTGTAAAAGCAGCAATCAATAACTATCAAGGAGCCTACTTTTAATAATAACAACTCTCGAGTCTCATAAACTGAATATTTACGTCGATATCTTCCGTAGTTAAATCTAAATTATATGTTGAGGTTCTCGTGACAGTAATTTAATTGAAAAACAGCCTTTTAGACTTTTTAAAAGGGTTTGAATTATAAAAACCCATTTAACAAACAAGCAAAATTACTCGAATACTAAGCTAAAGGTACCATGTATACAAAGACTAATTTTTTTGGAAAGTCGGCGACATCGATGCAAATTGCGCCACACGACAGAGTTGCAGATTTTGCTCTTCGTGGTTATGGCAATTCACTCGTGCATCGATCGATTCTTTTGTTTATTAAACTTAAAAAACAGCGATCAACGATCGACAGGGATCCGATTACCTAGGGCAATTAAATCAATAAGCATTTGTTGGAAATCGTCACAGTTCACTTTGAACGCTCGAATTTACTCTACGACAATCTGACCTCTTTCCTGTAAGCGTAGTCTAAAACGATTGAAATTAAAATAAATAAAAAGAGAAACGAGAAGTCTACCTGCTCGGAAAACGTTTAGAAGAAAAACCGGAGATGTCCACCATCGCTGACTGATAGATTCCCGATTTGCTCATCGAGAAAAAGCCTCTGCTTGGCAAGTACCATGCTATGTGCGTTGAGCGTGCAGCCTCCATGGCCCCATTGGAGATGGACATCTAAAAATAGTATCTGTTTCAGCGTACAACGAAAGCGACAGCAGTAAATGAACTCGACCCTTAAATTCACACAACGATAAAGCATGTCTTGGGCTATCAGTCCCGTTATAATTTATCATTGATTTTGTCTGTTTTTTGTGAATAAAAGAACCAACGACTTTAGCACAGCTCTTAAGGAAAGCGATAGACGAAGAAGTTGGAACACAAAGAAAGCTTTGGGCGAAAATGGGACGGGTACTCATAAGGGGTAACTACCCAACTGGTTCATAGTGTGGGAGAAGGGAGGATGTCGCTGTAGGATGTGTGGAGGAGGTTGAGCGGCTGCAGTTGCGGAGGGTTGCGAGAGCGAAAGGCATCCTGTATGACGGGAGCACACGTCTTCGTAAAAAGAAGGTTGCGGGAACCCTTTATGTACACATTTCATTTAAAAATTACAGCAACTTCCAGACAACGAGGCCGGGGTGCAATGTACCGACGATGCTTGTCCAAACCCTAAAAATCAAACAACAGCAAACTTACGGCTTTTACGTAAACTACAGCGGTCTATTAAAAACTCAAAGAATACTACGTTGAGTTTCTTTGCCTTAAACGGTTGCACAGGAATGTCGCGTTTATTATAATTCCTTGACATTTATCGCTATCTGTTAACACCATGAACTACATAAAAGCTTGCTACTTAACTTATTCGCAACATAAGTAGTAGATAGACAAAATAGGCAGACCGCTAGAAAACGAGATTATTTTAAATAAGTCGATGAAGGGTTTTACACTCTGAGCATTTAGAGCCGTTGGATTATTACTGGGGAACAATACACAATCAGGGGAATTTAACAGGCATGGACGAAGGTTTTTATATGGCTAGAGCTCAAACCAAGTCTCCTGAATCGGCGAACAAGGAAGCAAAAACGGCGGTTTTTACCAAAGACAACATCGACATGATAACTTCACGATAACCGACTGTTAAAAATCACCCCGAGATACTTCGATTTTGGGCTCGAAGCGGAGTTATGTAGTGAAGAAATTTCGGAGGTGTCGGCAGCGGCAGCGGCTGTCAGGGAAAATGTGATATGGATGCATTTTGATGCAATCAGCAAAAGATAATTCTTGGAAGACCACTCAAGTACCTCACTGACTGCCTGCCCGAGCTGATGAGAATCGCCTTGCGTCTTGCATGGATGGCATAAAGTCAGGTCATCCGCGTATTTTATTAGTGTCACGTCGTTAGGCGACCGAAAGCTGGACGCGTAATAGTTGAAGAGGAAGGGAGATAGCACTGCGCCTTGTAGTACACCGCAGTTATTTGGCAAGGAGGTGGAGGCTTTATTTCCAACTCTGACGTGTTGACGTCGATTAGAAAAATAGTTTTGAAGCCAATTAATTCAACCATCATTCGACGCTATCTTCACCTAGTTGAGACAGGATGCGGGAGCGTGAGATAGTGTTGAAAGCAGAGGAGAAGTCCAAGAACACCCCTTTGACGGCTTTTGCTCCGACGATAACGTAGCCACGGCGTCTAGACTGCTTTGATTTGATTTATAAGCAAATTAAAGAGAGCCATCTGCAGCTTTTAGCGTGTCATCTAGTTTAGAGAAGAAATGCTTTTCAATCACTTTAAACTACAAGGATGAGTTTGCCATAGGTCTGTACTTCACTGGTCCGGCGGAACCATTGGTTGGTTTCGGAATCGGTGTTATAGCAACGTCTCTCCATTCCGAAGGAAAGGAATATTTCCCTTACTAATGATTAACAAGCTAGGTCACAATTGGAGAAATCTCGCGGTAACAGATTTTAAAGAATCCCGGGGGCGACCTTGTCGGGACCAGCCGCGGTGGAGTTCTTGAGCCCAGCCAAAATTTTGGAGATTGAGGATTCGTGAGCGGGCAGGAAAGCGCTGGGATTAAGAGATCTAACCAGAGGTATGGCGGAATGGTCAGCGGATTTTAAGATAAAGCCATCGTTCAGAGCATCAAGGTCTAGGGCACCACTTGGTAGATATGGGCGGCGGGTTCCTGTCAATCTGTTATGATTTTTCCAGAGATCACCGGGTTTTGATGTTCTGAACAGCTCATCTACAAATATTTTGTTAAGGCGATTTGCCTCAGCTGTGATCTGTATCGCAATAAGTTAAATTTTTCGATACCTCCCCTGTCGACAAAGCCGTTCCTTTTTTTCGGCTCAGTCGTTTCAGAAATAGAGAAGATATGACACGGGGGGTGAAGGGTAGTTCAGTGAGTATGCAATGCGTATCGGACAAAAAAACGCCAAACAAACGTCGATAATCGGCCTCTTTTCTTTGAAAATGATAAAATGATGCTTTGATAAATTGCATTCACAAAAAAATATATTTTGAATCCGATAAAGGGTGAAGTCGTCACAGGCGCAATCCTAGACAATACGAAGGCATTAGCATCAATTTAAGACATTGTGTCGCTTCTAACAATCTCAGACCTTTGTTACTTTGATTGGATACCTAAGTGGTTTTCGACCCTGTCTAGTCATTGTCAAGGCTTCTTAACACTGTTGGCTTACTTACAAGCAGTGATTTATTGACAGCCCCCTACAATGTTAGGCATATAAAGCGAATACAGCGGGCCTACGTTAAAGAAGTCTAAATACAAAATGCAATCAAGTGTAAGCGTCTAGCATTTCTTTGCGATGATTGTAATTGTGTAGTAATGAAGGTGAAAAGATTCTTTGATTCGAATTAAATCACGTTGTTGCACGAGTAGGCAGAGCAAAAGATTAAGGCGCCCCTTTGTTTTACTTGGCGAACACATTTATCAACGCTGAAATAATCCTGACATGGCCCAATTAAAGCCTAGTTGCAGCAACCGATGACAACGGAATAACAATTGCAAGACAAGAATCAAACAAGCGAACAATTTAATAGGATAAAACCCAATTAAAATATATAATCATTAATTGTTAATAACGTCTTCAAATGTTGAGCAGGTTTTTTTGGCTAAATGCCTGTTTACTCCAAAATAGCAGTGCAAGAATTTCAAAAGTAATACAAATTGGTACCTGAAGCTACAGAGGAAACAGTCCATTTGTCGGCATTTTATTCCCAAAACAATGCCCTTTACACGTTTTTTAGCTACGTAAGCTAGCTCGTCGACAGTATCATAATATCCTAAATAAAATTCGAAGGGTGTAAGACTTTGACATAGTGCTGGTTTATTTTTTTGCATCGTTATCAAATTTTGTCTTCACTTGTTTATCCATAACAATCGAAACCATATTTTACCTACGTTAAAAACACAGTATTAACTTTCTTTGCAAATGAGCCCACATTTCCTAAATTACTTTCGCAGAATTATGCGAATACACGAATCGAAATTCCTGATTTACACGTAAACAGTTATGGTATTTGACCAACAGAATTTCGGACAATTTTTGTCGGCGCTTGAATATAGGTTAAAAGACCGGTATGAAATAAACCATGGCATCCGAGAATACTGTTTACTTATTTTGTTGTATAACATTAGAGACCGCCGATGCAACGAGGTTTTTGCCTAAATGCTAGCATGTTTTGCCCGAACAGTTATTCGTCGGCTTACCACTCTAAAAGAATAAGTTGTGATGCTTGATTTTAAAATAGAATGTGGAAGTTTCTGTAAACCGTCCCTTTAAATTTGGCAACCTTTCGTTGTAGAATGTTTTCTGTCTTAATTGCCGGTTCTCACATGTGTTACTGAAAACAGTTTATAATAATCTTACTTAGTTAAAGAATGTTCACGAATTTACTTTCGCCTATTTTATTTGATGTGAAAACTAAGCAAATTCAAAGAAAAGCAACTCCGCCAACTACACTGATGTAAAACGAACATGCTTCCATCGTTCTTTTTTAACCTTGCGAAAACGACGTCTAGTTTGACTGCTTCTTAAAAGTTTACTTTTTTAAATACAAATTCCATCAATATGTGTGAATGTGTGTGCGCATTAAGGAGTTTTGTTCTGACTTTTCAAGAACACTACTGAAAGTTTAAACAATAAGAATAACATTCCAATGAATCGTTAGAAATAATCTGTCCCTATATTTTTTTTTCCGATGACAGAACCCGGGTTTTTCGGTTGTTCTGGGTGGTCACAGAAAAAGCGTTTTCGTGTTGTGGTGAGTGATTATTTTTGCTTTCAATCTCATGCTGCAATCCTTTACGGTTGCATTTAAATCAAACTGAGAGTATGGTTTGAAAGATGACGCGCAACACATTTAACGTGAAAACGGATAACTTTCCTCACATTGTCTACGATCATAGCCTATAAAGAACCCACGCATAAACCATGCCGACCTATCACTACTGTCGATAGACTTTGGAGAGAGCGAAGAAAAATATTGCAAACAAGATTGCTTCCATAGGATGGATAAATAAATAAATGTATTTAACTGGTTCGACAAATCGCATCAGACATTTGTATTATAATAAGGTTTATCGTTATAATTTCCCGTGTAACATTTTGTTGGCTGACACGGATTTCCGTTACCCAATTAACACGCTTATTTCGAAGCTGTTTAAAAGTTACTACGAGAATTGCTCTCAATAATTTAATAAATCGCTTAACGTTTAAGTTTTTTGTTGAAAACTCAATTCAATTTGTAATGACTTTAACGCCTTGTTTTGTTTTAATGAACGCGAACGAAATTCGATCCACGAACGCACCATCGCCAACTTAACGTTATTGCTTTGTATTATTACATCAAGAAAACTATCTTGATTATACTTTGGTTTGCGTTTTCTTATATTACCCTTTTAGACGCGTATGTCATAAAAGGGTTGTGTGAAGTTCGAATCACGAAAAGTTTTCTTTAAAAAAATGTTTACTGTGTTTTTGGTCTCGTCCCCACAAATTGTCGATGTTGCCTGAAACAGCCACTAAGCAAGAGATCATCAATCAAAATAAGAAAACTTTAAGGCAACCGGGCCTACACACAAAACTTCTCAATGTCCATTTAATTGAATACTTTCACTTCATTGTGTGAATTCAATTACATAAAGCAAATAGCGACACACAAAAGAAAAAGTAACGATGCAATTATGTTTCTCTTGATAGTGATTTATAACATGGCCAACGTTGCGTGTTCTCTCGATTTTGTATTACTACAGTTAATAATACCTATGATATTTATTTACGATCGAACATTGTCCTATTTAATCGCACTAGAAAGTCTGTGCCTCATGGTAACAGAATGAAATTTGTTGTTTGTGTTAGTGGAGAAAAGTGTGGTTAATGCGTCATTGCGTTCAAAAACTAAGTAAGTCACACTTACAAATACGATTTCTCTTTGCTAAACGTGTCTTATTTGTCTAAGGTATCGGTTTGCTATTTGAGTTAGAGCGGGTCATGTATTTGTAGCGTACTGATTAATTAACGAAACTCCGATTTGGAAAATGTGGATTTTCTTCTGACCAATGTGATCGGGAACCTTTTGCTTGACCACATCACTTTTGAGCCATTTGCAGTGAAATAGGCTTTAATGGTTGCATCAACAAGGCTTTCTTCATTAAAAAGCTTCGACCAGCAATCCTGACTGTTGTCGCGCTTGCCAAAAACGTCCCACTAACACAGCTTGCTAAAATAGCCGAGGGAGTAGCTGTCGCCTTCGCAAGACAGCCAAGTCAAGTGTGGAAGGACATCAAAAACCCAGAGTGGCACAAAGAAATGCAACGCTTAGTTCATAACATGGAAACCAAGCTACGCGCTGAATTTCAAGGCCGTTATCGCCAACGCAACCCCAGTCACAAATTCCCGAAATTCGTCACATTTTCGCAGAAGAAATCGCCCTCCTCTAAAAGATGCAGACGAAGGTTTATGTTTGTATCACACTGACTTCGGGCCTTACGCACGACACTGTCGTTCTCCGTGCCGGCGCTCGGGAAAAGCAGTCGCCAGAAAGTAATAGCGGCCGACTCATCTGGCGCTCCCTCGAAACGCCGCGTACTCTTCATTCGGTACCAAAACAGTCATCTTTTGTTCATGCTGGATACAGGCGCTGAAGTCAGCGCCATACCCTTTTCTAACTCTGACTGACAGACCACATTCCCAACGAATTTCTTACAAGCAATCAACCGTTCTCGAATTGCAACGCATGGAATGCCTGCCGCCTTTCCCTTAACCTAGGTTTCAAGCACTCGCTGTCCTTGACATTAAAAGGTGGCGGATATTCCTTCACCGATAATCGCCGCTGATTTTCTCCACGCATGCCTGGTGGACGCCGGCAGAAATGCACGTGTTACTTGTAGCACCTTGTGCCCCTATACTGTCTCACCTCAAGCATGTTAAAGACAATACGATGTGCTTTTATCGCTCCCTCATTTTACAATAGCCCGATTTTGTTAATACACCAAAGAACGACGTTTCCGTAAAACACCATGTCGAACATTTCATACGCACCCGAGGTCCCAAAGAGTCTCGCCGTTACCGAAGACTAGGCCCCGCGTTACTTTAATAAACATATTATTATGTCGACGATATCTTGATCACCAGCACGACAGAGGAGGAACACCTAACAAACGTAGAAGGCGGGTTTTTGCGTCCCGTTCATAATGTTCAAAGTCGCAATTTAAAATTGAATTAAGGCACGTGAAGGGAGTCGACAACCCAGTACCGATTCTTTTTCGCGTATTACAATCAATGGTTTGACCCCTATGCCCCATATCGACTAAGAGGCTTTTGCACACGCACAACAGGAAGCACGAGTTGGGTCTTATTATCGCCCATTCATGTCTAACGTTTTCCCGTTGGCAAACCCAGCGATTACTATTATATGTGAAACCTCAAAGACACATCCCCGACATATTGTTCCTCCATATTTTCGACGTATTGTCGTCAATGCAATCAACTCCCTCGCTCACCCTGGTTCCAAGGCATCAGCGAAATTGATTGCTAGTGGCTTCACATGGCAATGTCTCTCGAAGGACGTGAGATCATGGGCCAAGGCATTCATGGCATCTCAACGCTCCAAAGTGATCCGTCACAACAAGGCTCTAGTTTGTTCGTTCGATCTACCTGATGCTCGCTTCAGCCACGTACACCTTGATCTTGCAGAACCCTTACCTGACTCAAAGGGGTGCCGTTTCCTGTCGACATGCGTAGACCGTTTCTCAAGATAATCATTGGCGGTGCCACTACCGGACGCTGTTTCAGAGAACGTAATCAACGCGTTCCTTAACAACTGAGTTGCCGTGTTTGGAGCCCCACTCTATATCAAAATTGATCGCGGACAACAATTTGAGTCGGTTGCGTTCGGCAAGATGTGCGAATACCTTGGTTGTCTGAGATTACGCACGACAGCTAGCCATCCACCCACTAATGGTCGAGTGGTTTCACCGCCAGCTTAAAGCAGCCCTCAAAGCTCAAGATGACATAAACGATTAGTTGAAAAATCTTGCAACGACCCGACTAAGCATCCGATCGACGATCAAACCTCACCTACGAAGTAGCTAAGCCAAACTGGTATTCGGGACAACGTTAAGATTACCTGCAGAGTTTTTCGCCGCCGATTCCCCGACAATGAGCACGCTAATTGCGATTTATTGACGCGCATAAGACTCTTCGCCAGGCATCTGCGCCCAATCACTTCACGACCCCCAACACAATCTTCAAATTTGGATACGGCGCCAGAGAAGTGCTCCCATGTTTGTGTTTGCTGCGACCGTGTAAGACAGCCTCGCCAGCCTCCCTACGATGGCCCGTTTTGAGGTCAGGAAATGTACGGCCAAAGTTATTGAATGCGCAATGGCGGCAAGTTTAATACCAATCGATAGAGCTTTTCAAGAAACACATTTTTATGAGGGGGTGAAAGACAGTGCAATTTATACCGCGAACATGGCTTACATTCATCGTGCAATTTTGGAGATGGAAAATGATAGAAAATTTAACCTCACTGACATTCTCAATGCTTTTATTGGGCGTGCAATGGTGGCAAGTTGTATACAAATTTGAGATCGTAAAGCCGACCTATTACGCATGCATTGCAAGTAAAAGCAAGAAACAACCGACAGTGTGTACATGGTTTAAAACTGTCAATTTAACCTTCCCTGCATCTGGAATTTTCTTATCCTACAAACAATTGCGACACATTCTACACCGATCGATAGACTTTTAGCAAGGAAACATTTTTCAAGCCTGTGCTATGAATTAAGCCTACGTGGCACACATTTAAAGGGTATAATTAGACTTCACGTGTACAGGTTATTTTACTTTAAATCATAACCATCCCACTATCGAGAGTAAAATCCCTTCCTTATGTTAACCGATTGAAATAGATCGTCATGCGTACATGGTTTACATTCATGGGGTTATTTTGTCACATGGCAAATAACAGTCCATTTACTTGTCCTGCAAATGCCATATTCATATCTGACATAAATGGCAAAACATTGGTCTTAAATGAATCAAGCTTGCAATATTACAACATTTTGAGAAAAGTATAACGCCTTTGCCATGAATACAGCCGAAGAAGAAACATGTTAAAGGGTATATAAAGACTAGTAGTGTAGAGGGAATTTAGCATTAAAACATAACCTTCCTTCTATCGAACCTTCAAACCCAAAAATGAATACCCACCAAAAATAATACAGACAATGTTTCTATTGTATTCAATGGTTCATTCAGACCTCCTTACAATACTACCAATCATGTCAAAAATGAACGTCGAATCCTTATCAGTTAATGCAACTTCACAAAAAGTGTCGAACTACATTAAGCGTTTCGATATTAAGGGCTATCACCCAAGATAATTTCGCTAAAAAAGAAAGCGGCTATTTTTCTGAACGCCATTGGTAAAGATGCTTATGCTCTGGTTTAGAACTTGGTTTATCTGAATATTTCCATAAAAATGCAACTCGCCAAGATCCATGGAGCTATTATTCAGGATGTTAAACCTATAGCTTTTGAGACTGTTGAACGGGGCCTATTCCATACTATAATTCGAAAATCCGACAAAAACATCCGGGAGTTTATGCTTTTACTTCAGATTCAAGCCGCAAAATGCAACGTTGAAGCTCAATTAGACATGCAATAACGCGACCGTTTAATTGCAGGCAACAATGATCCTTATCTATAAAAGCAATAACTATTGCTCAAGCATCCTATATTCCAGAGTGTTCGCCCATATGCGAACAATTCCAAGATGTCTCGAACATTGTTAAAATTTCTGTTATTCCAGATCCCGTGTTTTACTTCATATCCATCCCTAGGAAACAAAACGCGCGGATATTCGAAATTTGCAAAAAAACAAGACTGATTATTAATTCTGTACTTGTCATTCGTGTGGAAAATTGCATTAACGGCAGCAATGCACATTCCGTGATGGTAAATGCTATAATTTTCGCAAAACAGGCGACACCAAATCGGTCTGAAAATCAAAGGTTTGTGCCATTACGAACCGTTTAGACGACGATGTATCCGACATGGCTCTGATGAGTTCTAGAGGTCATAGCGGTGGCCATATTTCCGAGGAACTTTTGAATTCACATGGAAAAAAAGATGTTTTGCATTGTTGATACCGATAGTGTAAAATCGCTCAGCTTCATTCAAGCATTGAAAAAGGTTCTGTCTACGCCCATGTTAACAGAATACAGACCAGTCGATTATTGGTTGTTCACAATAGGTCACTCCCATTGTTACACAACTAAAATGCGACGGTTGTACGCCCATATTATGCGGTGATTACAATATGACACTCAATCCCAGATTGTTACAGAAGATATACACTGCTCTGGAACCAGTCGAGGCCCGGGACTTGTACCCCAGACTTTCGCACCAGAAACACAGTCGACTGTACTACCATCCCTTCGAGAGAATGGCTAACAAATGAGTCTCTTAACAGTATGTGGTATTATTAATTAACAATTAAGATGGTGACGCTCATGATTACGAAGGTGACATTCATTTCGAATAGTCAAAAGGCGTGTGTCGTTCTAAACGTCTACTGCTGTCGTTTATACCGCCGGAGGTTCCTTGTGCAGATGACAAATCGCCAACTTTACTCAGTTTCACGTCGAGCTTACCAAAGGCATAAAGAGGCAGTCTTCGCCCTCAACCGATAAGGTGAAAGCATTGTAGGTGAAATTGAATTTAGTATACACGTTCTTGATCATTTCTTGCAGGAAAACATCTTTATAAACAATATTCTTTAGTGTTTTGTTGAAGTCCTGGGAAAATTTTGAATTCAAAATGTTCCATTGTCACGTCTTATACATAAACGTTGCATGGACAGATGCCCTCATACAATTAAAAATTTAGAAAATTTGCCGGCGGTCATTCTTGTTCAGTTTGATGTCTTTGCAATCTTAAAAAAATATTTTGGGGAATAAGTATAATAAAGGTTAATAGAACATAAGCAGGACATCGCGCTTTTCGTCTGCATGTCCCGCCATGCCTTACATGATGTCGATGTGACGCTTGACCAAACGTCCGGTTCAACTGCATGATCGACATAACCAACGGGCCATAAATCGATACACGGATTCATGTCGTCCATTTTACCATAATTACGGCATGCTGCTCGACAAATGCCACCAGTCGGGCAACCTCGGACAGACATTGCTGGAACTGGGCAGACAGACAGACACAAACAGCAGTTGGGCGTTTGGGCCGACGGTCGTGTCTGATTTGTGGCTATGAGCTTCTTTTAATCCAAAGAGCCAAGGCTTAAGGCTTATTAAATGTGAATGTGAAAAGGAAATATACAAATCTTGAAATGTCGTTAAATAATTGTGTAAAATGGAATTGCAAAGATGGTCCTTAGAAAAGGAGATCGCTTACAACCCCAAACGGAGCATTATATTTCGCCACGTTTGATGCAAGCCACGTTGCCTAGTTATCAGAAGTCGTGTTGGACCAAGTGCGCAGCTGTTGTCGCCGCCGACGATGAAACAATTCCAAAATGTGAATATAAGTTGCGCGAGTCGCTTCTATCTGAAAGATGGCGTGAGCGTTACATATTTGGTGTCGAAGTCTACCACGACCTTTGAAATTCTGCATAACATCGCTGATTTTCACCGCATTGTTTTCGGTCACTCAAAAACGGATCATATGTCATAGCATACATTAAGATACATTTGAAAGACCAGGTGATATTATGGTTGCATGTCCTCTAGGTTCTATATTTCCTATCAGAAAATCCTTTTGGAACTTTCTGTCTATTGAAACAATTTTCTTTAATAACTGGTGCAATCGAGACTGAAAAATTGTTGGATTTCTCATCAGACCTAACATTGATCCGCCAAGTTCCGATATCCGAAGAAAAACACGATCTCGTCTTCAGATTAGCTATGGCTTAGCTTTTGGCCGACGATCACTTCTGTCGTTATTATTACTTAATCTCTTGAAATATGGTATCTCATTTTTCAATCAAGAAGTTTTATATGTTAAATTATCTATTGGCAAGGCAAAGGGGTCTTGACAAACAATCTTATGTTGTCTGTTATAGATCCTTCATTTCGACGGAGCACAAACACTCATTGGACAAATATGCCGAAAAGGTCTCGACATGTGCTTGTTCTGATAGCATGTCTATAAGCATGAAAGTCTAATTTGAAGGAGACGAGACCGGTCCACAAGATGACCCTGTAGAATTCATCAGATCCGATGCACAAGCGAAGAGAGGTACAAAGAGACCCCGCTTGGAAGACCCAGATTTCCCAGAATATTGTGATATTTAATTACCAAAGTCATATCCAACTTATGGACTAAGAGATACATTCATCATTAGTCATCTGTTTTACATTTCACTATATCCATTTGCTTGTTTCAATAAACAATAAATGAGAATTCTTTTGATTACCAACTTATTTATGGTAATAGTATAATTATTATTGTGCTGGACCTCACCGCAAAACCCCCGGCGCCTTGGCTTTCGTCCCTCTCTCTGAGGGCGACCCTTCCGCGAGATCCACGAGTCGACGGGGTCCGGGACTTTAACCCGGATCTTTCACGTTGCGGGCGGGCTACTATTCTATAACGGACTGCCTCGTGCATTTTTACGGAATCGCCGTGTCCGTTTTAGCCATGCACGATGGCTCGTGCGGCATTGATAGACTTCTTCATGACCAACGTCGGGAAACAACGTAGTGCTTTTCTCACTCACATGCGCTTGACCTATGAACGCGGATGCTGACTCCGGCTCCTTACTAGAGCTTTCGACTTTGGGTCCGTGGAATATAACGTTGACAATCTCGATTTTTATAACCGTGGGATCTGTAAGTCTAGGACCTTCATGATTAACAGGTATAGGAGAACAGTGAAACGAACACGGTATGCGTTCTGGCCTCGCTGGGCAGTATCGCTGATCGTTGCCGTATATCTTGCTGCCCACTGCGACCGTCTGGTCTTTCCGAGGTCTTTATTTTGTAAAACCTTCACCCGTTAAATAAATAGGAGAGCGGCAGTAGTAGTGAGGCATCCAAGAAAATCTCTGAGATAGAATGGCACGCAATCTTCAGCTCGGTTAAGTTGGTTAGAGAATAACTTGGAAGTCGGGAGCGAAACCGGGGGATAAGTCCATTGATGACGGTAAACACCTGTATTTGTTCTCCCATTACCCCTAGTTTCATCAGCTTGCAGGCGTGTGCTGTTGCCCGGATAGCAAAAAGCACCGGAGGTTCGTGAGACCGTTGACGAAAATTGAGGCCTCGGAATCGCCGACCTCGGTTGCCTCCGTAAAAGCACTGTTGAAGGATAAGGAGGAGAAGGAGGAGGAGCAGTAGGAGAGTTGACTCCATTTTTCTGGCAATTATTAAACAAAGTAGGCCTGCTGAGTTTTGTCTCATTTCGCATTATTTGACCTAAAGCCGTTGCAGTTTACAGTCGTGTTCTAAATAGCTGCTCCCTCTTCCATCTTCAAAGCGATGAAGTATCGAAAGGTAGCGACTACCTCGTTATCTTCTATTAAATGGAGCGGAGTTTCGGACTAACAAAAAGGGAATTCATGGGTTTATGTTGGGTTTGTTTGCACTTCAAACGGCCAATGACATGAGTCAGTTAGTTAGTCAGCCCACAGAATGTCCGAACTACTGACCGCACAGCTGTTGATACTAGATTGTTCGGAATTCAATTTTATTACTGCGGCGCTAAGGTCCGCTTCCAGTCCTCAAGGCTGACTTGATATAACGTGGCGTCAAAAACAGCAGCAATTAAGCAAATGACTGCAACAAAAATATGAATCGCCAGAATCATTTGTACGTCTCATCCTCATTAACCCCTCACCCTCACATCCACCCTTTTTTCCTAATTAATAAGTAGCCTTTCCCTTCTGTCTCCTGGTTACCAAGTATGCGCCGTTTTGTAAACGCATTCGTCGTTGCACCGGTTTTGTGTGCATGCGGGCGCCTGTGTGTCTGTCGATTAATGCGCAGCAGAATACGCAAGAAGTAAAAACGGTGAGTTGTAAAGAGTCTCGCGGATTCGTGGATTTGGAAGGGTATGGCAGGGCTTTCCTTGGGGTAAGTCAGGCTCCTTTCACCAAGGTCGCGGCTTCCCGAGAGGTCGCCGCAATAAAAAAAGGGCTGTTTTTGGCAAAGAGAGGCCAAGGATAAGTGTACTCGTTGCCAACGTCCCGCAAATACTTTAGTTGTCTGTTGTTTCCAAACCTTCTTACAAACTGACAAACGCAAGACCGCAATTTACAATCCGACCAATAAAAAAATGTTTTTAGCTGAACGGTTCGCAGATGTATGGCCTCCTCTTTCTCCTCCTTATTCCACTGTTTTCCGGGTCGCTATGGTTCTTCAAGGTCGTGTTGTTAATGTAGTACGTCTATTGGGTTCCTGCGCGTCGGTTCTTGCCAAAAACCGGATGAGTACAAGTCTTTAAGTCAACGATAAATTAAAATGTCGCCTTGCCCTCGATGCATTTGTTCGCGCCACCTCGTTTTTCCGTCATCGACGCTGTCTATCGCACAACCCACATTTCCACACCTTTTGCTAGTGGTTTGTTGACAACAACAAAACAGCGAAAGAACGGCATCTCAAGGCGATGTTCGTAGCCTCTATTCGACAAACCAGATATAATTTACTCAATGTGAACCCTGATTTCATATTTTTTTGCAAAGCAAGGAACGGCTTCGGATAGCCCAAATCGACACAATCACAATTGTCGTGTACTTATTCGTAGGCTTCGACTTCGGGGCTGGTGGAGTGTGTAGGGGTGTGAAGAGGAGAAATCGGTGGTTTATGTGGGAAGAAGAGGATTGGGAATTCGTGACGTCAGCTGCTTAAGGATGAGAAGGTCCAGCTTCTCCAACGGGGTGGATCGTAAACTTGCGTCAGTGCTTATTTTAAAATATTTGGCACAAATAAACACCAAGAAACATATAGGTCGTCCGTGCGATATAAGAGGTGTACAGGCCATGTGGGTGCTAGTTATTCGGCTATAATGAAAGTTTAATTTCGTGTGTAACCGTCACCATAAATTATTGTTTTCTTACATTCCTCAGACACGCGAATCAACAAAAAGGCTTTCAGTGTGCAGTTGCCCCTCTAATCGGGAGTCTGTATCTAATCGTCGACCACGGTGACAGAAACCGCCGTGAAGAAGGAAAGGGCCGTCGTCGTTAAGGGCTGTTTTAAGCAGGCAGGCAGGATTCGTCAAATCGCAGATTTGCACACCCATCGACTTTTATTCATCTTATTCATCCGTATTGACGCGACATTTTCGTTGTTACGGCCTTGTAAGGCAAGAGCTTTTGCGTCTTATGCATTTTTGACTTCATGGTTTTCCTGTGTGAGCTGCTACTGCGGGTAGGGGCTGTGCGTCCATAAAGACTGATTTATTTTACATTTCTTATATATTTTTGATCAACAACTTCGTTAAGCATGATCATAACCGTTTCATATTTTGATTAACGACCCATATCAGAGTGAACAAACAACGGGTAGTTGTGACGGATCAAGATAAAATAAATTGCAGCTGCTTTTTACAAAAAAACACACTCTCTTTTTTTGCGGATATCTTTTTCTGCCAGAAAAGTAACCGTTTCCAGCGAAACCTATCCTTTATACAACACCAGAGTGTACGTTCTCTTAGAAAGCATGGATCTGAGTCTATTAATCCTTTAGGGTAGATCCCTCTCGACGTTATTTAATGCAGGGGAACAAATATTTGCATAACCTTCGTTCGCATACTGTTTAGCATGTGAATAACTAATGTGTTGCATACACCAGAAACCATGAACACGGGTGCAGTTATTTGTGTATTATCTCCGCCTGGAAGTTACTTGAACATCACAAATAACAAAATGTCACAAGCCTTATTGACTTTCGGGCAGCTTAGAAGTAAATGTTTAACTATAATGGCAACAGTTTCCCCTCGAAAAAACGGGTTTATCTGAAGACGCAACATGATGAATCTCACTGAAATTTATATTTCTTTCTTTACGAAATTAAACCTACGGCTTACTTGAGCAGCTACGATCGTCGAGACCCCTAGCGGTAGAGGTGAGAGTCCACTTAACTGGTATTATTCGGATCCGTTAGAACCCAAAAAAACACTTAATCGCCTCCCGACCAAATCAACTTCACTCACAGAAATCATCACATTTGCTGATGCAACGTAAGAAAAAACCTACCGCGAATGCAAAAAAACGGATTCACACTGCACAAATAGCGCATCCACGTAGCCTGCCTCTCCGAAGTCGGTATACTTAATTCATATGAACGTCATAACACACTATAGCCAATATAAAATAGTTGCTGTATTAAATAAAGTCTATTTCGAACTTAAACGACAGTAACACTATATTTCTACTTACATGTTAGTAGTACTTGCTCATGGCGTTTTGCAATCGTGAGCATTGTAATACGTCTTGTTGCCGCCGAAAAATAACCCATTTCATACGATTGTTATACGAGCAATCAACCGTTTTCGAATTCCTGCGCACGGAAACAGCCGCCGTTTCCTTAACCTAGGTTTCAAGCACCCACTATCTTGGACATGTTTGGTGGCGGATATTTATTCTCGAATAATCAGCGCTGATTTTTTCCACGCATGCAATTTGTATCCCGATATGCAAGAGAGATACCTGGTTAATTCCGGGACGAATGCACATGTTGATTGTAGCACCGTTTGCCCAATACTGTCTCACCTAAAGCATTTAACAGACAAACTGATGTGCCCCTATCGCTCCCTTTTTTTTGGATACCCCGATTTGGTTAAAATACCAGAGCACGATCCTCACGTAAAAACACGATGTCGAAAATTGCATCAACAACAAAGTCCCCCACAGTCTTGTCGATACAGACATGCGCCCGAGAGAAGACGAATCGCCGAAAAGGAATTCGATAAAACTCTGGCATTAAAAAGGCATTCCGAATTTTCTTTGTGTTTAATCTATGCTTCGAATAAATGAGATCATCAACTATCCCAATTTCGCTAAAGTTTTACTTACAACTGCTCGTATCCTTTATTTACGTTTGTCTCAAATTTTAATAACCGCCACAATTCCAAAATTCCGATCATTAGTTTCACCCGTAAAGGTCAAGTGGGGACACAAACCTTGTTATATATTTGATATTTTTCTAGTGAAAGTTTTTTTCGTTGGTTTCTCAATTAAAATGAGTCCAATATAAACAAACGTAGAATCAATAGAATTGAAGACTCTGGGATATTTTAATGAAGCAAAGTATTGATATGTACTTCGAAGCATAATAGGTCAATTTGTTGACCAACACAATGCAATAAGTTGTTTAAAGTAATTCTGAACTAACGACAGACTCATTTACCAAAACAGATTCATTTCGTCGATTTCGAGCCAATTTGCCGTAGGGATGACATTCAATTCCGTTAGTTAGACTTTCAAGTGGGTGAACTATTCTAGGAAAAGACACTCCATATTCCCTTTGACGAACCTAAGAAAAATGGAAATCAAGATACGCTGTAAGAAAAACAACGGCTGGTTCGCCTGTTGTGGCTGCCTCGCAATACTGGTAATGCAAGCATCTCTGGTGTTCAAAATAAGCAAATACAAATTATACATACAACACTTGATTTATAGGGACACTTTATGTACGGATCAGTTGATATAGTCAAAAGACAAAATATTAAGAGGCGTTTCGGAAGCTGTAAGTTTGGTTGCTTAAAGGCCAAACGTAATCTACAGATAAGAAAATCCGTGCATCCCTTATGCAAAAACCAAGAAAATCCAACGGATAAAAACTTCACGCGATTTAAAAGGATAGAATATTTACGGGACAGTTGTAATAGCAGAAACAATATCAATAGCAGGAGTTCGGAAAACTGTCATTTGACCTACTAAATACCATAAGCAGTATATTGATTTTCAAATTCGGGAATCTCTAGAGGTAAAAACACGGAAAAACAAATGATTTATATAAAACACGATGTTAAGTGACACTTTATTAACGGTACAGAAGTTAAAAGAGAATGACTGAACATTTGCAGGGATTCGGGAAGCTGTCAGATTACTAGCTTAAGGAGTCTCAGCATCCATGATGTAAAATGTACGTTAATACAATCGTTCTATTAGTCACGCTATTAAAAAGGACACCAGAAAAACAGGAATGCAATAAGAGTCCATAGAACTGATCATAAATTTGTATTGTTGACGTTATTGATTTTCTTGATTATAGCCCATAAGTAGTCTTCGGATTTACCAATTCGAACATCACACCTGATAATACAACGGTTCATTTAAGCACGCTATTTCGAAGGATACCCGAGAAACGAGACAATAGTTATAGTACAAAGACAGAGAAATTGTAAAAGAAGCGATTTTAACAAAGACACTAACAGTTCCGCAAATGATTACTTTTGAACTCTTCCACCAAGCTTGAAGCATGCGTGCATCGACACGGCATTTTAAATGTGTAAACTAGATCTAGAAATTATCATGTAGATTCTATCTTTGGCAAATGTCGTCGCCCATGGTTCTTAGTTGTCCGGTTCAGGACACTTTAAATAAAAGCGAACTGCATAAAAATCCCAATTCTATTGAACCTTGGCATATTGTTCCCCTGCAGTTTCATCTGACCTTAAACTGTTCCACTCTTCGTTTATGAAGAATAATCTCGCTTTCAATTAGTCTGCTTATACTCGCAAAACGAAAGATAATCATTCCACGCGACTGAACTGGTTTTACATTCGTCGCTGCTGGTATAATAGCTGAAATTCAATCCATTCAAGTTTATCTAAGTGTAAATTTCTTCGACCAATGCATATGCAATGTCGTTTAATGCGTACAAGAACTGGAAAATATAGCAGTTTGTTATATATGATTGTTCCCAATGTTTAATTAAACCAAAACAGTTGACACTTAAATACTGTTATATATTATCAGACGATTAAACAAGTTTCTTAACTATTAAAAATGTACACAAATAGCGAAATCTGCCAAATGAATAAAACACTATGAAGAATAGAAACATTTACTCGTGGCAAGACATTAACCTTGGCAACCTATTTCCATCCAACGGCCCACCCCTGCAATGAACCTACCAACCACCCGTGTACAATATATTATTATTATTTTTCTTATTTCGTCACTTAATTTACTCTCGGATGATACCTCCATCTTAAGCGCGTCTTTTTTTCGATTATTCGTTTTTTTCCATACTTGGTCGTCGTTTTGTTACATCGGTAAAGTAATCGATATTGGGTGTAAGGAAACCAACCAGCAACACCCCGGCAACTATCAGGGAGTAGCCTGTGTCCCAGATTATCTTTGTGTTATAGTTCAAAGGATTGTGAGAGGTTGTTGTATTCAACCACACGGTGGGGTTTTTTAAATCTACACAGCCGCCTTGCGGGACGCAGTTTATAAGTCGCCGTTGCACTGAACCTCTTACCTTTCTGTGTTGCTGCAGCGCAAATGCCCTCCGTTGACATCACGGTGGCTTTATGTATTTGTCTCTGCATCGGTCGATAGATGCCCGCTTGTCTTCTGCCATCATAATGGCATCAGCACGAACCTCTCAGTTGGCCTCGAAAATAGCAGGTTTATAAGGAAGGAGTGCAAGTTACACCTGGTAAAAGCTTGTGCTCGACATATCCAAGCTTCAATTTTTTTTCTAACCGAAGTATAACTCGTGTGTGTTTCAGAAAGTGAACGTCGTAATTCTCTTGATCACGCAAGCGTTTCTACATAACATCATTACGGTGCTTCTGGTAAACGGTGTTCTTGTTTTTTTTGTTCAAATTCTATGGAAAGTGTTCTTGAACAGAATGATTTCGATGGAGTCAAAATCCTTTGGCTCCAATTAATTAACAATAAAGATGGTTGGTTGTGCTTCTATGTTTGAGAAGAATTTACAACCACCATTTACAATACCAGCAGCGAAGCGAGTACAACTGGTGAAGTTGCGGTGAACGATTTTCTCTTTAAATTGTCATAAATTTTATTAGATAAACTCATTTTGGAAGCGCGGCAAGATTATTCATTGGTTTAAATGAAGGAGGTTTTCGGTTCAATATTTCAAAAAAAGGTAAATCGTTATACCGATATTGAATAAATAGCAATTGAAATATTCTAATGTTTGTATCACATAGATAAATGAAAGTATTTATTGTTATTAACTTTTGTAGTTCTGCATTATTTTACAAGTTATGGATAAAAGAAGATGTTTTCTATCGGGCTGTGTTTGGTCGTCGTCATATCCTGCCCAATCAATATGCACACTAAAGCGAATGGCCTCTATATTCTGGCGAGGTAAGCCAATTTGTCAAAAGCCGTCCGTAAGTTAGTCCACTTATTCATCAATTTTCAAGAACAGCTGTGAGTCATCCCACCACCGATTCAAACGGGGGCGTTTGCGTGTGTAGAGCAATCGTGCATTGGTCCTCGTGAAACCAATCAATAGTGGATTGGGGTGGTGATGGAGACTGTTTCCTGGTTCTAGGGTAAAAAAACGTCCTTCAAAAACACGCTTAGCTAAAGAAATCCCGGCTAGATCCTGTACCAAGAATTTTCCATCTCAAAAAACTACCACGTTGATCATGGTATATTCACGTTTTTGGACGCCGTATCCTGGCCAATTTTCTCTATTATCTACCCACGCCCCTTACTTAAAATTAACATTGAATTGAAGAAGTTAATTTAGATGTCAATTCACTTATATTACTCTAGAACATTAATCTTGCAGCCATATTAGCCTCTAACTTGGTCTATCAACCAGCGAGATCCTATTAATCAACACCCTCGCTCTCCAGATTACTAAATTCCGTTAAAGTGGTTTTCTCAACTGTGCGATCTCGAGCGTAGTGGCGTGCGCTCGTAATCTAGCAACCTGGAGGCCGGGTGGCGCAAACTGTCTCGGCGCGTTATGGACAAGGCCTTCTATGGCCGCCATTACCTCGTTGTTATTTCCTCCATTCCTGTTAAACATTAAATGCTGATAGTTCTGGTCTTTGTTACTTTAATAAAGCGTAAACATTTTTATTATTATTATTATTGTATTTATTGTTATTGACTTTTGTAGTTCTGCATTATTTTACAAGTTATGGACAAGGCCTTCTATGGCCGCCATTACCTCGTTGTTATTTCCTCCATTCCTGTAAAGCATTAAATGCTGAAAATTCTGGTCTTTGTGACCTTAATAAAGCGTAAACATTTTTATTATTATTATTATTGTATTTATTAACATTGACTTTTGTAGTTCTGCATTATTTTACAAGTTATGGACACGGCCATCTATGGCCGCTATTACCTCGTTGTTATTTCCTCCATTCCTGTTAAACATTAAATGCAAAGAGAAAAATACGGTTTTTTGTATTTATTTCTCGTTCTCAATCGCAATCTGCTTTCGACGTGCATGTCATAAAAGGTATTGTTGTCTTGCGTGGCTCAATAATGTTATTGTTTAAGTTACGTGCCAAAATAATAACGATACGTAAGCGCTCGCTTTATGTAATTAATACCACAGTTGCGCATAAATTTCTTGAAGTTTTCCATCACATAGTTGCAGCAAGTTTTTCCTTTTATAAATTAAAGAATATATTTATAAAGATCATTAAAGTCGCCCTCCAAATATTCGGTACTAGCAGGTAGCCCTATAAAGTATTTCTTGATAATGTGAAAACATTGTCTTGCTCAAAGCATCTCCGCACTGAGGCCAATCAATCAGTTATTAAGATGGACCACAGAATGGAAACTTTCACTTTTTTAAACTCTTGCCCGTCTTATATTATGAGAAAAGTATCTCAATTCAAGTAATCTAGCACTTATGGTTTCTCTGGCTTGGACTTGCAAGGAAAAGTAAATTTAAGAGTTAAAAAGTCTAAAAATATATATATCCAAGAATGCGTTATAAGCGAATTAATAATAACAAGTGCGGTTCTATAGTTTTGCTCCTGTTTCCGTGTGCTCTGCATCCTCACCGTGTGCTGTACTAGAGGAGTCCAAGGCGACAGTCGATCGAGTTTAAAAAGGTCGTCTTCCAAGTTGGCCCCATTAAAAACAACCGCGTCTCAGTTGCCCTCTTGTAGCCTATGAGATAGAAGGGTATAAAATGAGATGGCTTTACATCCACCGTCGTTGCTTTTTGGACATGCTGGCCTGTATTATTATTTTTTATGCCTGGCCTGACAAAACCGAACAGTCGGGTGTTGCCTCCCAGTCTCTTTACTCAATTGGATGTTTTGGTATGCGCTGTCTCTACTTAGATAAATGTTTTCGCTTGCAGTCTCTCTTAAAAGTTTGATGTTTGGCTTTGCAGTCTTTCTAATCAGTTTGATGTTTTGCCTTCAAGGGTCTTAAATCAGCTTAATGTTTTGGCCTTATTTCTTTCTACTTGGTTAGGGTTCGGTTGTCCAGTCACTCAACTTATTTGGATGTTTTGGCTTGCAGTCTTTCTACTTAGTTTAATGGTTGGGCTTGCAGTCTTTATTATAAGAAAGATGTTATGCTTTGCAGTCTCTCAACTCAGGTCGATTTTAGGGCACTCAGTCTCTAAACTCAGTAAGATCGTTGGGCATCGAGTCTCTTTACTAACTTACATGTTTGGCCTCCGAGGCTCTTAAATTAGTTTAATGTTTTGGGTTGATTTCTTTTTTACTAAGTTGGGGTGTTTTTTCCAGGCTCTCTACTTATTTCGATCACTTGCTTTTAGTCTCCTTTCTAAGTTGCAGGTTTTGGCTTGAAGTCTCTCTTCTTAGTTCGATGTTTGCCTTGAAGTCGTTTTACTTTGTTAAATATTTAGATTTAAGGCCTCTCTACTCATTTGTGATTCAGTTTTTCTTATAAGTTTCATGTTTGTCAATGCAGTTATTTTACTTGGTTGGATGTTTTAGTCTCTCTACTCAGTTAGATGCGTTGCTTTGCAGTCTCTCTTCCCAGTCGTATGTTTTGGCTTGAAGTCTTTAAACTTACTTGAATTTTTATGCTTGCAGTCTCACGAGTAAGTTTGTTTTTCTGGCAGTTTTTTGATGCGGAATGTAAAAAAACGTGGTCTCCTCGGGTTTTCTCATCTGCAACAGATAAAACGTTCATCAGCCGAAATACCTACGCAGCAGCGGCGGTTCTAGAGTTGGAGTGTCTCCAATACGTGTTTCGTTTAAGAATCAACAACGGTCCCCGGTTACAACGGATATGATTTGCGTTTCTCTACCAATGAATTAAACCCTCCTCGAAATGCCAAAAACGCGGAAATGCGACACTGTTTTCGTTCTTGCGAGACCAAACAAAAAGCGCACGGCGGAAAAAGCGAAGTTAACAAACCGTAGAGAAAGGCGACGCTACCACACTGCATTCGGTTTCCTAAACGTGGATAGATTTAGACACCATTTAAGGTCACTACGATTTAATGCGCTTTATTATTGATTTGCAGCTTTATTTCATCGTCCAACCGTATCTTTAGCGCAAGGCTCTCATCAAACGTCGAAAATGATGTCGTCTGCTAGCCAATTGTTGGAATCAGCGATAGTCAATAGAGTTTAAAAAAGATCGTCTTCTGAGTTGACTACATTGAAAAAAAACGCATCTGAGTTGTCCAATTCTTGCTTTTGAGACGGAAGGGTCTAAGTTCATCGCTTTAGACTCGTAATTGATAGATAGGAAAATTAAGAGTAACGCAATTGTATGACATTGGAGTAAAATTATATTACCCCATATTTTGCGGTTGCACGCTTAATTTAAATAAATATTACGCGCATTGCTATATTTTATAGTACAACCATATGATAGCAACGCATACAAGCGTTGTACACTTCTAAAAGCCCTTTGTAGCACGCAAGACTTACCGCAACGACGCAACATTGGGCACAGTACAACACACTGAATGTGTTTAAGTTAACTCTTCATTGAATTAAAATCCCAATATAAGCATGCACATGTAGTTGGCCTGCGATTTGCACATCGTATCTCACATATCATTATTCCAAGACACATATTAAACTTCTGGTTTGCTTATTTATTTGCATACAATATTTGAAATAGAAAGTATTTGGCGAAGGCCATAAAATAATTAGTCCAAAATTATGTGATTGAATGATAAATGGTCGTCCTTGTGCGGTAAATATAAACAAAAACTATTGTTAGATTATTTTTTCATATATTCGAAACAGAATGAAACGGGGCGTTTCCTAGAAAATCTACCAGACTTTACTTGATGGTGACATCGATAAGACCGTAAATGCCGTAGAAGGTGATGAAGCCAAACTCTTTGGAATACAAAATAATAAAACAACTGTATATTCGAAAACGGATTTTTAGTTTATGTTCCATCCGCTCTGGCTTTAATAATAAAACTGAATCAATAAGCAATTACCGAATTTCGATAAGCAGTCTTTCTTGTAGGTATTGAAAGTTATTACCTATGTATCATCGTTCGAAGAAATGTAAACATGGTTTCAGGTAATCGACTTATTATAACGCAGCAAAACGAACATTAACGTTTTATGCTAAACGTTTTGGTCCTCATGACCTCAATTAAACCACAAAAAAAATCTTCAATTATTAACTCATTGCTGTTTATAAATACCAATCCGATACGTTTAGAGCTCGAAAGGGTCGTATTTTCCCGTTTTTTTTATATCTAAATTTGAAGATATTTGTTTATATAACAATGCCTTTTTACTTGTGTCGGTATTTCACTATACGTTTAAGGTGTGTGAGAGTCTTCCAGAAATGGGATTCCGACCTGACGCATGGGAAACCTACATAAAGGTTTTGTTGCGAATAATGTCGAGCATACGCGTACGTCCTTTGCATTTATAATGACAAAAAGACGGTTTTATTTGACTGTATGCTTCCCTGAACTAATGTTTATAATTATATGCATAATAAAAAGTAGTTCTGTCTTTTGTTGGATCCAGTAAGAGGCTACCTGTGTTATTGAAGATAGGGTGTTTTAACATATTAACAGCACATTTAAACCTTAGATTATTGCGTGCACGATAGCGCAAAGTGTGCGGCAGTTTCTGAATCACTAGAGGACATAAACACATTGTTCTACGACATCTGATAATTTTTTGGAAGACCAAAATGCCTTACTGCGAAGGACACTCTTTCAATCCGTCGATATTCGAGACGTTATTTGCTTCGGATGTGTCGGGGAGCACTAGGGCATTAAAAAATAATTCGCGGTTAGAGCACGAGTTAAACCTCGGAAGCATGCCTAAACTTGACCCAAACCATTGTGAGCAGAGCAGATCACTAATTTCGAATAAGTTTATTATAAGTACGTTTTTGCAACCCGAAAAGCGTTAGGGATATCGCGGTGGGCGAACTCTTGGCTAAAGTAATGATGGGTTTAGATTCGGTGGCAACAAGACCACCTTACTCCAAGCAATCCTATTTGGTTTAGAAGGGGCGGTTGATTAGAAAACACAAGCAATGAATATTCTAATTTAAATGCGGCGATTCTTTTCTAGAACACAATAAACTCAATATGGTGGTGTTGACAAGATTTGCATGACCTTTTCGATATAAGTGGTCTCTGTTATAGACTTCTGTGCAATGCCAACGTACAAGAATTCCTGTGTCGGAAGGGAAACCGTTTCTGCAATCGGTAAGGGAGTCCGAAGACACAATGAATTAAACAAATGAAACGGCTTCATTAATGTCGCGACTAATGGCGTCCCACGCGCACGATCACAGACAAGGTCGGCGCAGACGGCTATTATGTTTTGTCTCCAACTGCCAATTTCATGTAGAATTTAATTGCAACTGTCCTCATTTTTAATTAACTTCCAGAAAAGCCATGCTTATCTTAATATTCCTGATTTGTTATGTGTTGAATTCTTTAACGGTCAATTGAACAACATTGTTTTTTTCTTTAACGAAAAACGTAAGATTTGACAGTTTTTGTACAGTTAACGTAAAAAACAAACGCATAAAGTATGGTTATTCTTCTGCGTTAATCGGGAAACGTTATTGAATAGAATGGTCGCCTTATAATCTTTCTTTTACATTGAATGTCAAAGGTAGAGACAGTTTTAGATTTTGATAAAAGTTAATGAAATGCAGCCCTATTTTCTGATTCTGTTTGATATCGGTCGGCTTAAATATAAGAAGGGGTCTTACCGAAAAGCTTTTTTTCCTTATTTATTACAAATGCACTCAAACACAGTGTACTGGGCCATCAATGTTTGGTTTAAGAGTTTCTGTTAACCTAACTGTCCTCGGAAAACAAATTTTATTACGATGTCATCAAGAAATGACCAATATTTTTGGTTGAAAATGGACCCAATTCGTCGAGTTATTTTATATATTAAGAATCTCGTTTTAGAACGTTGTAAATCTATCGGGAATTCCGCCTTTCACCGAAACCTGCTTATAGCCTTTGGCACCAACATATCCAAAAAAATATTTAATGAGGAAAGACTACTGATGATTATCTATGTAATATCGTAATAGAAATCGCGTGTACTAGATAAATCGTCAATGACAATGATACGGCGAAGTTCACGAAGCTAAAAACTGTTAAATTGTGTGGCAGATAAGTCGAAAAAACGATCGTTTCGTCCGACACAAGTTATTTTCATCGTAGCATGGTTGTTACAAAAAAAGGTTTCCATCCCTGTAAGGTGATTTGCGCATACGAAATCCTCACTCGAGATGAGGAAAGCCTTATTAAATTGTGTACAAAACAATACCCGTTTTATCATTTAACAATTTCAATAGTCGCCACTACGGCCCAAAATTTGTTTCTGAACCTGGTACCCAAGCGGATATTCGGTATCTCGGCCACTGAATGTGCAGAACGACAAAACGTTTTAAAAAAACATTGCAGACTTCTAAAATAGCCGAAGTCTGCATTCTACTCTGGCACCAGCCGGCGATTTTGATGATGTTACTTGTCACAATGAATTCCTACTGAAATCATACGAGTAATATAGACTGTAGTAGGATTGTATGGAGTGTTGAATTAACCCTTGAATAGAATAGACGAATTGTCTGTTATATCGGTATCAACATATAAGCCAAACGAAACATTTAAAGAATTAGAACACATGAAGCCAAGTCGTTCAGAGTATTCTTTAAAGTGCGGTCCAATAGTAAGCATAGTAAAACACAATTAATAGTTAAATCTAGCAACCACCACATCCACGTTGGTGCAGTAGTTTCGGAGGCTTAAAAATATGATTGGGACGGGTTTTTTTTCTGAACCATGAGTTACCTCGCGTGCTCAGCATTGCTCATACTAGCGCACACACGAGAGCCACCAATTCGATTTGAACAAGCACTTTCAATCACGCATTCATTCATGCTGCTAGTTTACGACACGTTTAAGAAAGCTAAGCTTACATCGTTTTGTTGGAGGCTGACAATAATGTCATCATAATGTTCAATCATGGTCTCCTTGATCACTCAGTGTAACAAACACCACGCAAACAACTAATTTGCGCATTCCGTGCAAATTCTCCGTTCAAACACGTTTAATTTCATAATTTTGCCACGATCACGCTATGACTTTGAACCTTGGCGCCATTGTTAGCTGAAATATATCAATGGGGTCTTACCGAAGAGCCTTTTTCGTAATTTCTTAAAAAGCACTCAGACAACGTGTAACTTGGCCATTTATGTTTTGTTTAAGAGTTGTTGAACATGCAAAACAAAGTCGTCGATCAAAAATACATAGATCAAACTGTATGGACGCACAAACCCAACCGCAACTTGGATTTCACGATAGCGCCCAATCTATTATGCTTTACTCATTTTGGCTGTATCGTGAGCATGACAGATTTTTTAATAAGATTAAGTGACCCTGTAACTGAACGTATTCGTTACACCCTCCGTAACAATCACAACTTTATACAATTTCATCTTATCGCCATAATCACACCATGACCTCGAACAATTGCCTGATGGAAATTACCTATTGCTGTTAGATCTGCATGTTTCAGAGCAATTTTGTACGAATGTTAGACAGTGTACTGTGTTTTTTTAAAGCATGGACTATTAGCAACTTCCGTATTTAATCGGTTTCAGCTGGAAACTTTAATTGAACCAAATGGTCTCCTTCTACTACTAAATATGCACAATGTTCGTCTATTCAATCAATCCAGCTACGATGATCATTTGGATACGCATTTGTTTTTATAAGATCTCTTTTAAACAGTTAAACGCGTCTAAAACAAAATTTCTGTTAATTTAATATATAAAAATCAGCCATCGAACGGAATAATTCCGCTACTTTTTTTATTTATCACCTGCATCGGTTTTACCACTCGGATGTTGCGATGCGATCGATTTAACTCGACGTTTTCGATAATTTCTGGCAACTTTATTAAGAGAATGCGGACACATTTGGGTAAATGATATCTTTTGTTCTGATGCAGCGGTGAAGGTCGCTGCCTGGCGCTCGTAAATCCCAAAGCAATCTGCGCTTGCCTTACACAACCAACCCAGCCTTCGACGCGTTTAGCCGACGTCAAGGGTTTGTCTGATGAAGGCGCCTTTTTCTAGTGATGGGGTAATGCAGCGGTTTATTCCAACAGTTCCAGACATTTAAGTTCAAGAATTCAGTAATGTTAATAATAGTGGTTATAGGCCGTAGAACAGTTTTTCGGAGACCAACCTTTCCATAATACAACCCAGTAGAAGACCGCAAGCCAGCAAAAAAGGTGACGCTACATGGTAATTGAGTCGAGCCTCTCCAAAGTTTCAAAACCTGGCGACGTCGAAGCACCACTAAGTAGATATAAGCAACGGGTTCCCGTCAATCTATTTACATTTTTCTAGAGGTCGCCGGGTTTGTATGTTCAGAACAGCTCATCTACTAAAAACTGAAACAAGCCATACATTTTCTACACCATTACAACCCTCGATATATAAAACATTAGAAATCGGGGTGTACATAAATAAACGACTTTCATTTGCTATTAATCGATTCATCCTTCTGAATCCCTGTTATAAATAAAACATAGGCTTATTAACACCGCTACTTCCATAGCCGTGCAATCTGAAGACTCCCTAAGCTATTGAACGCAATGATGCATTACCTAAAACGTTTTCTAGTAGCACACCAACAACCACTTCATTTCGTTTGGTGCCACAATCACGACACTGTGTGTGATTGCACTCACAACGGCTTCAAGGCATTGTAGAAAAAAAAATTATTAAACCAAAGATTATTGTCCGGTTAACTAAAAAAGGTTAGGAGTCATTTTTTTACGTGTTACAAATTCCAGACAGGATTCTAAGTTTCAAAGTTTCGGGCTACTTAAATAGCTATACAATCTACGCAGAGACGTAGACAAATCTTGCCTATCGGAACTTTTGCTGGGTTTTAAGGATAGTTTTTTAAACTAAAGGATGACGGCGCAAGTTGATTGAATGTCGAAAAAAGCGGCATTGAAACGAGGTTCCCTCTACGTAATTAAAACCTGTTTTACTGAACACTTTACTCAATTCGACCAGATATTTTGTGTATCAAATGCTTCTTCGTATTGCTGACTTAACTCTGAGCTAAATGTAAAGAAACAATTATTACTGATGAAGTAAATTTCAATTTTTGACGTTATCTGAGCCGACGCTTCTTCTAAAAAAGACTGATCGCGTCTTGTTTAACTCAAAAACTTGAATTACAATTCATACAGATAAATGCTCATTTTCCATTTCATCTATCGAAATTTTTCTGTGTTGCTGAATAAATCGCCGATTGGTCTGCCTGACCGATGTGTTAACCGACATAATTAACTTTGCAATTGTAACAGCAAACACTGTAGCCATTCACGAAGCTGATTGGTTGCGCAGACGTGCACGTGCGCACCGAAGAACTACGCACGCCCGACTCCTAAACCCCTAAAAACGCTTTTAAATGCATCTACGTTTGTTACTCGAAAAATTCAACGACTCAAACAAAACTGTTCATGGGTGCTGCACAAACTGCCCCGGCTGTGACCTCATTGGTCCCCTACGGCGACCTAGACGCGCTCAGAAACAGCAGACGCCTCCTCGTCTACGGCCGGGCCAATGGCAGTGGCGAAAATTCGTATCTGACGACATTGCAACAGTTCAAGCAAAACGGGCAAATAGACGTTCGTTACCCGTTTCTCTGGGGTTGCAGCGTCGGTAGTTTAAACGGTGAGTTGTCTGTCGCGCACGTAGTTTTGTTTTTGTCTCGCAAGCAAAAAAAGTCAAATCGCAATGTTTTTGTTCTTCAGGCAACGTCTACTGCATTGGTGGATCGAAGTCTAGAACATCGGATATAGTCCTTACAGTCACGGTAGTTGATGGCCGGACGAGACGCGTCACGCAGGCGCCACCACTCGAAACCCTTCGCAAATTGGCAGCTGTTGCCGCGTCAAGCAACCAACTGTTTGTCTGTCCCGGCCTTGGAGAAGAAGACGATGATAGTTTTCTGTGCAGCTGCGAGCGCTGGGATGAAGAAATGTTGGTTGTGTTGTCGTGGTCCGCGTCTTCCGTCGTTTAAACCGTCTTTTTCTTTTCTTTTGCCCCCAGTTTATCCTGGCGACTGCTGCAACCACTCGAGCGAGCACGCGGCGGGGCAGCTGCGATTTTCTTGTCTGGAGAGAACGCTAGTAAGCCCAACGGACCGCATCTTCTCTTTACTGATGGGAATAGGTGGCAGTTGGAGTATCCTATCAGACGTGTCACTGCTGAGTCTTAAAGGAGACGGAGATGCGCTACGGTGGATCGAATTGGCACCGATGTGCCACGCGCGCTGCCTACACGGAATCGCTTTCTTCGGTGGGCGTATTCTCGTTGTGGCAGGTTACGAATGCGACACCGAAGAGATGCTGACGCCCCTGCGGGCAATCGGCGATCCCGGTAAGTGGACTGACCTACGCCCAATCGGCGTGGCTTCCCTAATCTACTGGGTCGCCTCGCAGTCTACCAGAATTGTCTGCTCGCTTTCGGTATTTTGCGATTTTTTCCATTTGAATCATCTGCGATACTAAATTTCTTAGTTTTTACCTTACAGAACGACATGGCGTTGCGGAATCACTTAACGATAGCATATCACGAATTGAGGAATTCGTCCCCGACGCATGCGGACAAAAGTTCACAAGGAGGAGAGATTTTTTAATTTTCATTCGCCTTTTATGTTGTTGGACGACTGCCGCATTGGCGTTGCCATAAGAACCGCAGTAGTTTTACTAACTGCGTTTCTGCAAACAATTAATCAAAACGCAGACAAAGATTCTCCATTAATTGTTGCTTTTGTGCTTCATTGCAGGCCGATTTGAAGCGATATATGTGGCGCCGAATTGCCGGTTGTCCGAATAGATCATCGACGCCAGCGTCGTTGACATCGCCAGGGAACCGACCAAAGAAACCCAAATGATTTATTTTATAGAAAATATTGTTCAAAAACATTCATTTTCAATCAATTAATTGGCTAACATTGTAAATTCTGCACTAAGACTTCTTTTCATTATGGCCAAATTAATGACTGTAACAGGATCTCAAACGAATTGCGCTGACACAAAAAAGTTCTTTAGAAAAAGGAAAAAATAATCGAAAGAGAAAGGATTCAATACATTCGACGAATTTTATTAAACATCAATGCTTTTGGTTTATTAAATTGAAACGATAGAAATTCTTCAAATTAATGCATGGTAGTGAATCATTAAAAGTAAACCACATTATGCATTATGTTTCCAGGTAGTAATAATTGCAAATGATTTATTAGGGTAAATAACCATGGTAATTCGACGTGTTGTACAATGTTTACGGACAGTCGTTGTCAATCCTTTGGGCTTATCGGATTAACAAAATATCTGTTCATGAGTTGTCGCGATTTGCAAGCATCGTCTGTTAAGAAGCTTATTTAAAGCTTGAATGAAGTGCTGGAGTCTGTCTTGAATTCAATGCATAGAAAAAGAAGCAGTGTAAAATAAACAGGGGTATACAGTGTAGCCTTCTGTTCAGGAGCAGGGAAAGTCGGCGAATCTGTTTTGTTCAGCATCGTGGTTTGATGCTCTGCCTATAAGCTTCGCAAAAGCTATCATCAACTCTTAATTCGCACCGCCATTTACTTCTGTCCGCCTTCTTCGGTAATCAGCGAATTTTTTTGTTCAGCTTCGTGATTTGATGCTCTGCCTTATATTTCGCGAAAGCTATCATCAACTCGCGAATTCGCATCCGCCATTAACTTTTGTCCGCCTACTTCGGTAATCGGCGAATCTGTTTTGTTAAGCATCGAGGTTTTATGTTCTGCGTAAAGCTTCGCAAAAGCCATCATCAACTCGTTGATTCGTCACCGCCATTTACTTCTATCTGTTTTCTTCGGAAATCAGAAAAATCTGTTTTGTTCAGCATCGTGGTTTGATGCTCTACTTTAAGCTTCGCGAAAGCTATCATCAACTTGCGAATTCGCACCGCCATTTACTTCTGTCCGCCTTCTTCGGTAATCAGCGAATCTGTTTTGTTCAGCATCGGGGTTTTATGATCAGCCACAAGCTTCTTGAAAGCAATCATCAAATCGCGGATTCGCACTTCAATTTACTTCTGCCCCCTTCTTCGGTAATCAGCGAATCTGTTTTGTTTAGCATCGTAGTTTCATGCATTGCTTTAAGCTTCGCAAAAGCTATAATAAACTTGCGGATTCGCACCGCTATTTACGTCTATCTGTTTTCATTGGTTATCGGCGAATTCTTTTTGTTCAGCTTCGTAATTTGATGCTCTGCTTTATATTTCGCGAAAGCTATCATTTACTCGCGAATTCGCACCCCCATTAACTTTTGTCCGCCTACTTCGGTAATCGGCGAATCTGTTTAGTAAAGCATCGAGGTTTTATGTTCTGCGTAAAGCTTCGCAAAAGCCATCATCAACTCTTGATTCGCACCGCCATTTACTTCTATCTGTTTTTTTCGGAAATCAGAAAAATCTGTTCTGTTCTGCATCGTGGTTTGATGCTCTACTTTAAGCTTCGCGAAGGTATCATCAAATTGCGCATTCGCAACGCCATTTACTTCTGTCCGCCTTCTTTGGTAATCAGCGAATCACTTTTGTTCAGCATCGGGGTTTTATGATCAGCCACAAGCTTCTTGAAAGCAATCATCAAAGCGCGGATTCGCACTTCAATTTACTTCTGCCCCCTTCTTCGGTAATCAGCGAATCTGTTTTGTTTAGCATCGTAGTTTCATGCATTGCTTTAAGCTTCGCAAAAGCTATAATAAACTTGCGGATTCGCACCGCTATTTTCTTCTATCTTTGTTTATTGGTAATCGGCGAATCTGTTTTGTTAAGCATCGAGGTTGTATGTTCTGCCCAAAGCTTCGCAAAAGCTATCATCAACTCTTAATTCGCACCGCCATTTACTTCTGTGCGTTTTCTACGGTAATTTGCGAGTCTGTGTTGTTTAGCATCAGGGTTTCATGCTCTATTTAAAGCTTCGCTAAACCTATCAACAACTCTTTATTCGCACCGTCATCTACCTCATTCTGCCTTCTTTGGTTAAAGGCGAATCTGTTTCGTTTAGCATTGAATTTTCGTGCTTTATCTGTATCTTCGACAAAGCTATCATCAACTCGCGGATTCGCACGGCCAATTGCTGCTGTCGGCTTTCTTCGGTAATCTGCGAATTTGTTTTGTTAAGCATCGTGATTTGATGCTCTGCTCTATGCTTCGCAACAGCATTCATTAACTCGCGAATTTCTACCGCCATTAACTTTTGTCCGCCTTCTTCGGTAATCAACGAATCTGTTTTGTTTAGCATGGTTGTTTCATGCTCAATCTAAAAGTTCGCGAAAGCTATCATCAACTCTTGATTAACACTGTTAATTACTTCTGACCGCATTTTTTGGTAATCTGGGAATCTGTGTTGTTCAACATCGTAGTCTGATGCTTGCCTAAAGCTTCGCGAAGGCTTTCATCAACTGGCGGATTTGCACCGCCATTTACTTCTATCTGTTTTCTTCGGAAATCAGAAAAATCTGTTTTGTTCTGCATCGTAGTTTGATGCTCTTTTTCAAGCTTCGCGAAAGCTATCATCAACTTGCGAATTAACACCGCCATTTACTTCTGTCCGCCTTCTTCGGTAATCAGCGAATTTGTTTTGTTCAGCATCGGGGTTTGATTATAAGCCTCAAGCTTCCTGAAAGCAATCATCAGATCGAAGATTTGCACTTCAATTTACTTCTGCACCCCTTCTTTGGTAATCAGCAGATCTGTTTTGTTTAGCATCCTAGTTTCATGCATTGCTTTAACCTTCGCAAAAGCTATAATTAACTTGCGGATTCGCACCGCTATTTACTTCTATCTGTTTTCTTGGGTAATCGGCGAATCTGTTTTGTAAAGAATCGAGACGGCATGTTATGCCTTTAGCTCCGCTAAAGCTATCATCAACTATTGATTCGCACCGTTATTTACTTCTATCTGTTTTCTTTGGTAATCAGTGAATTTGTTTTGTTCAGCATCGTGGTTTGATGCTCTTCTTTAAGCTTCGCGAAAGCTATCATCAACTTGCGAATTCGCACCGCCATTTACTTCTGTCCGCCTTCTTCGATAATCAGCGAATCCGTTTTGTTCAGCTTCGTTATTTGATGCTCTGCCTTATATTTCGAGAAAGCTATCATCAACTCGCGAATTCGCACCCCCATTAACGTTTGTCCGCCAACTTCGGTAATCGGCGAATCTGTTTTGTTTAGCATCGAGGTTTTATGTTCTGCGTAAAGCTTCGCAAAAGCCATCATAAACTCTTTATTCGCACCGCCATTTACTTCTATCTGTTTTCTTCGGAAATCAGAAAAATCTGTTTTATTCTGCATCGTGGTTTGATGCTCTACTTTAAGCTTCGCGGAAGCTATTATCAACTTGCGAATTCGCACCGCCATTTACTTCTGTCCGCCTTCTTTGGTAATCAGCGAATCACTTTTGTTTAGCATCGGGGTTTTATGATCAGCCACAAGCTTCTTGAAAGCAATCATCAAATCGCAAATTCGCACTTTAATTTACTTCTGCCGCCCTTCTTCGGTAATCAGCGAATCTGTTTTGTTCAGCATCGGGGTTTGATGATCAGCCTCAAGCTTCCCGAAAGCAATCATCAAATCTAAGATTCGCACCGCAATTAACTTCTGCCACTATTCTTCGGTAATCAGCGAATCAGTTTTTTTAAGCATCGGGGATTTATGATCAGCCACAAGCTTCTTGAAAGCAATCATCAAATCGCGGATTCGCACTTCAATTTACTTCTGCCCCCTTCTTCGGTAATCAGCGAATCTGTTTTGTTTAGCATCGTAGTTTCATGCATTGCTTTAAGCTTCGCAAAAGCTATAATTAACTTGCGGATTCGCACCGCTATTTACGTCTATCTGTTTTCATTGGTAATCGGCGAATCTGTTATGTTAAGCATCGAGGTTGTATGTTCTGCCTATAGCTTCGCAAAAGCTATCATCAACTCTTGATTCGCACCGCCATTTACTTCTATCTGTTTTCTTTGGTAATCAGTGAATCTGTTTTGTTCAGCATCGTGGTTTGATGCTCTGTCTGAAGCTTCGCGGGAGCTATCATCAACTCTTTATTCCCAACGCCATTTACTTCTGTCCGCCTTTTTTGGTAATCGGTTACTCTGTTTTGTTCAACATCATGTTTTGATGCTCTGTCTAAAGCTTCGCGAAAGCTTTCATAAACTCTTGATTCGCACCGCCATTTTCTTTTGTCCGCCTTCTTCGGTAATCAGCGAATCTGTTTTGTTCAGCATCGGGGTTTTATGATCAGCCACAAGCTTCTTGAAAGCAATCATCAAATCGCGGATTCGCACTTCAATTTACTTCTGCCCCCCTTCTTCGGTAATCAGCGAATCTATTTTGTTTAGCATCGTAGTTTCATGCATTGCTTTAAGCTTCGCAAAAGCTATAATTAACTTGCGGATTCGCACCGCTATTTACGTCTATCTGTTTTCATTGGTAATCGGCGAATCTGTTATGTTAAGCATCGAGGTTGTATGTTCTGCCTAAAGCTTCGCAAAAGCTATCATCAACTCTTGATTCGCACCGCCATTTACTTCTATCTGTTTTCTTTGGTAATCAGTGAATCTGTTTTGTTCAGCATCGTGGTTTGATGCTCTGTCTGAAGCTTCGCGGGAGCTATCATCAACTCTTTATTCCCAACGCCATTTACTTCTGTCCGCCTTTTTTGGTAATCGGTTACTCTGTTTTGTTCAACATCATGTTTTGATGCTCTGTCTAAAGCTTCGCGAAAGCTTTCATAAACTCTTGATTCGCACCGCCATTTTCTTTTGTCCGCCTTCTTCGGTAATCAGCGAATCTGTTTTGTTCAGCATCGGGGTTTTATGATCAGCCACAAGCTTCTTGAAAGCAATCATCAAATCGCGGATTCGCACTTCAATTTACTTCTGCCCCCCTTCTTCGGTAATCAGCGAATCTATTTTGTTTAGCATCGTAGTTTCATGCATTGCTTTAAGCTTCGCAAAAGCTATAATTAACTTGCGGATTCGCACAGCTATTTACGTCTATCTGTTTTCATTGGAAATCAGCGAATCTGTTATGTTAAGCATCGAGGTTGTATGTTCTGCCTAAAGCTTCGCAAAAGCTATCATCAACTCTTGATTCGCACCGCCATTTACTTCTATCTGTTTTCTTTGGTAATCAGTGAATCTGTTTTGTTCAGCATCGTGGTTTGATGCTCTGTCTGAAGCTTCGCGGGAGCTATCATCAACTCTTTATTCCCAACGCCATTTACTTCTGTCCGCCTTTTTTGGTAATCGGTTACTCTGTTTTGTTCAACATCATGTTTTGATGCTCTGTCTAAAGCTTCGCGAAAGCTTTCATAAACTCTTGATTCGCACCGCCATTTTCTTTTGTCCGCCTTCTTCGGTAATCAGCGAATCTGTTTTGTTCAGCATCGAGGTTTTATGATCAGCCACAAGCTTCTTGAAAGCAATCATCAAATCGCGGATTCGCACTTCAATTTACTTCTGCCCCCCTTCTTCGGTAATCAGCGAATCTATTTTGTTTAGCATCGTAGTTTCATGCATTGCTTTAAGCTTCGCAAAAGCTATAATTAACTTGCGGATTCGCACCGCTATTTACGTCTATCTGTTTTCATTGGTAATCGGCGAATCTGTTATGTTAAGCATCGAGGTTGTATGTTCTGCCTAAAGCTTCGCAAAAGCTATCATCAACTCTTGATTCGCACCGCCATTTACTTCTATCTGTTTTCTTTGGTAATCAGTGAATCTGTTTTGTTCAGCATCGTGGTTTGATGCTCTGTCTGAAGCTTCGCGGGAGCTATCATCAACTCTTTATTCCCAACGCCATTTACTTCTGTCCGCCTTTTTTGGTAATCGGTTACTCTGTTTTGTTCAACATCATGTTTTGATGCTCTGTCTAAAGCTTCGCGAAAGCTTTCATAAACTCTTGATTCGCACCGCCATTTTCTTTTGTCCGCCTTCTTCGGTAATCAGCGAATCTGTTTTGTTCAGCATCGGGGTTTTATGATCAGCCACAAGCTTCTTGAAAGCAATCATCAAATCGCGGATTCGCACTTCAATTTACTTCTGCCCCCTTCTTCGGTAATCAGCGAATCTATTTTGTTTAGCATCGTAGTTTCATGCATTGCTTTAAGCTTCGCAAAAGCTATAATTAACTTGCGGATTCGCACCGCTATTTACGTCTATCTGTTTTCATTGGTAATCGGCGAATCTGTTATGTTAAGCATCGAGGTTGTATGTTCTGCCTAAAGCTTCGCAAAAGCTATCATCAACTCTTGATTCGCACCGCCATTTACTTCTATCTGTTTTCTTTGGTAATCAGTGAATCTGTTTTGTTCAGCATCGTGGTTTGATGCTCTGTCTGAAGCTTCGCGGGAGCTATCATCAACTCTTTATTCCCAACGCCATTTACTTCTGTCCGCCTTTTTTGGTAATCGGTTACTCTGTTTTGTTCAACATCATGTTTTGATGCTCTGTCTAAAGCTTCGCGAAAGCTTTCATAAACTCTTGATTCGCACCGCCATTTTCTTTTGTCCGCCTTCTTCGGTAATCAGCGAATCTGTTTTGTTTAGCATCGTAGTTTCATGCATTGCTTTAAGCTTCGCAAAAGCTATAATTAACTTGCGGATTCGCACCGCTATTTACGTCTATCTGTTTTTATTGGTAATCGGCGAATCTGTTATGTTAAGCATCGAGGTTGTATGTTCTGCCTAAAGCTTCGCAAAAGCTATCATGAACTCTTGATACGCACCGCGATTTACTTATGTCCGCCTTCTTCGGTAATCGGCGAATTTTTTTTGTTCAGCTTCGTGATTTTATGTTCTGCCTTATATTTCGCGAAAGCAATTATTAACTCGCGAATTTGCATCCCCATTAACGTTTGTCCGCCTACTTCGGTAATCGGCGAATCTGTTTTGTTAAGCATCGAGGTTTTATGTTCTGCGTTAAGCTTCGCAAAAGCCATCATCAACTCTTGATTCGCACCGCCATTTACTTCTATCTGTTTTCTTCGGAAATCAGAAAAATCTGTTTTGTTCAGCATCGTGGTTTGATGCTCTACTTTAAGCTTCGCGAAAGCTATCATCAACTTGCGAATTCGCACCGCCATTTACTTCTGTCCGCCTTCTTCGGTAATCAGCGAATCTGTTTTGTTCAGCATCGGGGTTTTATGATCAGCCACAAGCTTCTTGAAAGCAATCATCAAATCGCGGATTCGCACTTCAATTTACTTCTGCCCCTCTTCTTCGGTAATCAGCGAATCTGTTTTGTTTAGCATCGTAGTTTCATGCATTGCTTTAAGCTTCGCAAAAGCTATAATTAACTTGCGGATTCGCACCGCTATTTACGTCTATCTGTTTTCATTGGAAATCAGCGAATCTGTTATGTTAAGCATCGAGGTTGTATGTTCTGCCTTAAGCTTCGCAAAAGCTATCATCAACTCTTGATTCGCACCGCCATTTACTTCTATCTGTTTTCTTTGGTATTCAGTGAATTTGTTTTGTTCAGCATCGTGGTTTGATGCTCTGTCTGAAGCTTCGCGGGAGCTATCATCAACTCTGTATTCCCAACGCCATTTACTTCTGTCCGCCTTTTTTGGTAATCGGTTACTCTGTTTTGTTCAACATCATGTTTTGATGCTCTGTCTAAAGCTTCGCGAAAGCTTTCATCAACTCTTGATACGCACCGCGATTTACTTATGTCCGCCTTCTTCGGTAATCAAAGAATCTGTTTTGTTCAGCTTCGTGATTTGATGCTCTGCCTTATATTTCGCGAAAGCTATTATCAACTCGCGAATTCGCATCCCCATTAACGTTTGTCCGCCTACTTCGGTATTTGGCGAATCTGTTTTGTTAAGCATCGAGGTTTTATGTTCTGCGTAAAGCTTCGCAAAAGCCATCATCAACTCTTGATTCGCACCGCCATTTACTTCTATCTGTTTTCTTCGGAAATCAGAAAAATCTGTTTGTTCAGCATCGTGGTTTGATGCTCTACTTTAATCTTCGCGAAAGCTATCATCAACTTGCGAATTCGCACCGCCATTTACTTCTGTCCGCCTTCTTCGGTAATCAGCGAATCTGTTTTGTTCAGCATCGGGGTTTTATGATCAGCCACAAGCTTCTTGAAAGCAATCATCAAATCGCGGATTCGCACTTCAATTTACTTCTGCCCCCTTCTTCGGTAATCAGCGAATCTATTTTGTTTAGCATCGTAGTTTCATGCATTGCTTTAAGCTTCGCAAAAGCTATAATTAACTTGCGGATTCGCACCGCTATTTACGTCTATTTGTTTTCATTGGTCATCGGCGAATCTGTTTTGTTAAGCATTGAAGTTGTATGTTCTGCCTTAAGCTTCGCAAAAGCTATCATCAACTCTTGATTCACACCGCCATTTACTACTATCTGTTTTCATTGGTAATAAACGAATCTGTGATGTTAAGCATCGAGGTTTTATGTTCTGCCTAAATCTTCGCAAAAGCTATCATCAACTCTTGATTAACACCGCCATTTACTACTATCTGTTTTCTTTGGTAATTAGTGAATCTGTTTTGTTCAGCATCGTGGTTTGATGCTCTGTCTGAAGCTTCGCGGGAGCTATCATCAACTCTTTATTCCCAACGCAATTTACTTCTGTCCGCCTTTTTTGGTAATCGGTTTCTCTGTTTTGTTCAACATCATGTTTTGATGCTCTGTCTAAAGCTTCGCGAAAGCTTTCATAAACTCTTGATTCGCACCGCCATTTTCTTTTGTCCGCCTTCTTCGGTAATCAGCGAATCTGTTTTGTTCAGCATCGGGGTTTTATGATCAGCCACAAGCTTCTTGAAAGCAATCATCAAATCGCGGATTCGCACTTCAATTTACTTCTGCCCCCTTCTTCGGTAATCAGCGAATCTATTTTGTTTAGCATCGTAGTTTCATGCATTGCTTTAAGCTTCGCAAAAGCTATAATTAACTTGCGGATTCGCACAGCTATTTACGTCTATCTGTTTTCATTGGTAATCAACGAATCTGTTATGTTAAGCATCGAGGTTGTATGTTCTGCCTAAAGCTTCGCAAAAGCTATCATCAACTCTTGATTCACACCGCCATTTACTACTATCTGTTTTCTTTGGTAATCAGTGAATCTGTTTTGTTCAGCATCGTGTTTTGATGCTCTGTCTGAAGCTTCGCGGGAGCTATCATCAACTCTGTATTCCCAACGCTATTTACTTCTGTTCGCCTTTTTTGGTAATCGGTTTCTCTGTTTTGTTCAACATCATGTTTTGATGCTCTGTCTAAAGCTTCGCGAAAGCTTTCATAAACTCTTGATTCGCACCGCCATTTTCTTTTGTCCGCCTTCTTCGGTAATCAGCGAATCTGTTTTGTTCAGCATCGGGGTTTTATGATCAGCCACAAGCTTCTTGAAAGCAATCATCAAATCGCGGATTCGCACTTCAATTTACTTCTGCCCCCTTCTTCGGTAATCAGCGAATCTATTTTGTTTAGCATCGTAGTTTCATGCATTGCTTTAAGCTTCGCAAAAGCTATAATTAACTTGCGGATTCGCACAGCTATTTACGTCTATCTGTTTTCATTGGTAATCAACGAATCTGTTATGTTAAGCATCGAGGTTGTATGTTCTGCCTAAAGCTTCGCAAAAGCTATCATCAACTCTTGATTCACACCGCCATTTACTACTATCTGTTTTCTTTGGTAATCAGTGAATCTGTTTTGTTCAGCATCGGTGTTTGATGCTCTGTCTGAAGCTTCGCGGGAGCTATCATCAACTCTGTATTCCCAACGCCATTTACTTCTGTTCGCCTTTTTTGGTAATCGGTTTCTCTGTTTTGTTCAACATCATGTTTTGATGCTCTGTCTAAAGCTTCGCGAAAGCTTTCATAAACTCTTGATTCGCACCGCCATTATCTTTTGTCCGCCTTCTTCGGTAATCAGCGAATCTGTTTTGTTCAGCATCGAGGTTTTATGATCAGCCACAAGCTTCTTGAAAGCAATCATCAAATCGCGGATTCGCACTTCAATTTACTTCTGCCCCCTTCTTCGGTAATCAGCGAATCTGTTTTGTTTAGCATCGTAGTTTCATGCATTGCTTTAAGCTTCGCAAAAGCTATAATTAACTTGCGGATTCGCACAGCTATTTACGTCTATCTGTTTTCATTGGAAATCAACGAATCTGTTATGTTAAGCATCGAGGTTGTATGTTCTGCCTAAAGCTTCGCAAAAGCTATCATCAACTCTTGATTCGCACCGCCATTTACTTCTATCTGTTTTCTTTGGTATTCAGTGAATCTGTTTTGTTCAGCATCGTGGTTTGATGCTCTGTCTGAAGCTTCGCGGGAGCTATCATCAACTCTGTATTCCCAACGCCATTTACTTCTGTTCGCCTTTTTTGGTAATCGGTTACTCTGTTTTGTTCAACATCATGTTTTGATGCTCTGTCTAAAGCTTCGCGAAAGCTTTCATAAACTCTTGATTCGCACCGCCATTTTCTTTTGTCCGCCTTCTTCGGTAATCAGCGAATCTGTTTTGTTCAGCATCGGGGTTTTATGATCAGCCACAAGCTTCTTGAAAGCAATCATCAAATCGCGGATTCGCACTTCAATTTACTTCTGCCCCCCTTCTTCGGTAATCAGCGAATCTATTTTGTTTAGCATCGTAGTTTCATGCATTGCTTTAAGCTTCGCAAAAGCTATAATTAACTTGCGGATTCGCACAGCTATTTACGTCTATCTGTTTTCATTGGTAATCAACGAATCTGTTATGTTAAGCATCGAGGTTGTATGTTCTGCCTAAAGCTTCGCAAAAGCTATCATCAACTCTTGATTCACACCGCCATTTACTACTATCTGTTTTCTTTGGTAATCAGTGAATCTGTTTTGTTCAGCATCGTGGTTTGATGCTCTGTCTGAAGCTTCGCGGGAGCTATCATCAACTCTTTATTCCCAACGCCATTTACTTCTGTTCGCCTTTTTTGGTAATCGGTTACTCTGTTTTGTTCAACATCATGTTTTGATGCTCTGTCTAAAGCTTCGCGAAAGCTTTCATAAACTCTTGATTCGCACCGCCATTTTCTTTTGTCCGCCTTCTTCGGTAATCAGCGAATCTGTTTTGTTCAGCATCGGGGTTTTATGATCAGCCACAAGCTTCTTGAAAGCAATCATCAAATCGCGGATTCGCACTTCAATTTACTTCTGCCCCCCTTCTTCGGTAATCAGCGAATCTGTTTTGTTTAGCATCGTAGTTTCATGCATTGCTTTAAGCTTCGCAAAAGCTATAATTAACTTGCGGATTCGCACCGCTATTTACGTCTATCTGTTTTCATTGGAAATCAGCGAATCTGTTATGTTAAGCATCGAGGTTGTATGTTCTGCCTTAAGCTTCGCAAAAGCTATCATCAACTCTTGATTCGCACCGCCATTTACTTCTATCTGTTTTCTTTGGTATTCAGTGAATCTGTTTTGTTAAGCATCGTGTTTTGATGCTCTGTCTGAAGCTTCGCGGGAGCTATCATCAACTCTTTATTCCCAACGCCATTTACTTCTGTCCGCCTTTTTTGGTAATCGGTTACTCTGTTTTGTTCAACATCATGTTTTGATGCTCTGTCTAAAGCTTCGCGAAAGCTTTCATAAACTCTTGATTCGCACCGCCATTTTCTTTTGTCCGCCTTCTTCGGTAATCAGCGAATCTGTTTTGTTCAGCATCGGGGTTTTATGATCAGCCACAAGCTTCTTGAAAGCAATCATCAAATCGCGGATTCGCACTTCAATTTACTTCTGCCCCCCTTCTTCGGTAATCAGCGAATCTATTTTGTTTAGCATCGTAGTTTCATGCATTGCTTTAAGCTTCGCAAAAGCTATAATAAACTTGCGGATTCGCACCGCTATTAACGTCTATCTGTTTTCATTGGTAATCGGCGAATCTGTTATGTTAAGCATCGAGGTTGTATGTTCTGCCTAAAGCTTCGCAAAAGCTATCATCAACTCTTGATTCGCACCGCCATTTACTTCTATCTGATTTCTTTGGTATTCAGTGAATTTGTTTTGTTTAGCATCGTTGTTTGATGCTCTGTCTGAAGCTTCGCGGGAGCTATCATCAACTTTGTATTCCCAACGCCATTTACTTCTGTTCGCCTTTTTTGGTAATCGGTTACTCTGTTTTGTTCAACATCATGTTTTGATGCTCTGTCTAAAGCTTCGCGAAAGCTTTCATAAACTCTTGATTCGCACCGCCATTTTCTTTTGTCCGCCTTTTTCGGTAATCAGCGAATCTGTTTTGTTCAGCATCTGGGTTTTATGATCAGCCACAAGCTTCTTGAAAGCAATCATAAAATCGCGGTTTCGCACTTCAATTTACTTCTGCCCCCCTTTTCTTCGGTAATCAGTGAATCTGTTTTGTTCAGCATCGTTGTTTGATGCTCTACTTTAAGCTTCGCGAAAGCTATCATTAACTTGCGAGTTCGCACCGCCATTTTCTTTTGTCCGCCTTCTTCGGTTATCAGCGAATCTGTTTTTTTAGCATTGGGGTTTGATGATCAGCCTCAGGCTTTCCGAAAGCAATCATCAAATCGAAGATTCGCAGCGCAATTTACTTTTGCCACCCTTCTTCGGTAATCAGCAATTTTGTTTTTTTTTGCAGCGTAGTTTTATGCATTGCTTTAAGCTTCGCAAAAGCTATAATAAACTTGCGGATTCGCACCGCTATTTACTTCTATCTGTTTTCATTGGTAATCGACGAATCTGTTATGTTAAGCATCGAGGTTGTATGTTCTGCCTTAAGCTTCGCAAAAGCTATCATCAACTCTTGATTCACACCGCCATTTACTACTATCTGTTTTCTTTGGTAATCAGTGAATCTGTTTTGTTCAGCATCGTGGTTTGATGCTCTGTCTGAAGCTTCGCGGGAGCTATCATCAACTCTGTATTCCCAACGCCATTTACTTCTGTCCGCCTTTTTTGGTAATCGGTTACTCTGTTTTGTTCAACATCATGTTTTGATGCTCTGTCTAAAGCTTCGCGAAAGCTTTCATAAACTCTTGATTCGCACCGCCATTTTCTTTTGTCCGCCTTCTTCGGTAATCAGCGAATCTGTTTTGTTCAGCATCGAGGTTTTATGATCAGCCACAAGCTTCTTGAAAGCAATCATCAAATCGCGGATTCGCACTTCAATTTACTTCTGCCCCCTTCTTCGGTAATCAGCGAATCTATTTTGTTTAGCATCGTAGTTTCATGCATTGCTTTAAGCTTCGCAAAAGCTATAATTAACTTGCGGATTCGCACCGCTATTTACGTCTATCTGTTTTCATTGGAAATCAGCGAATCTGTTATGTTAAGCATCGAGGTTGTATGTTCTGCCTAAAGCTTCGCAAAAGCTATCATCAACTCTTGATTCGCACCGCCATTTACTTCTATCTGTTTTCTTTGGTATTCAGTGAATCTGTTTTGTTTAGCATCGTTGTTTTGATGCTCTGTCTGAAGCTTCGCGGGAGCTATCATCAACTCTGTATTCCCAACGCCATTTACTTCTGTTCGCCTTTTTTGGTAATCGGTTACTCTGTTTTGTTCAACATCATGTTTTGATGCTCTGTCTAAAGCTTCGCGAAAGCTTTCATAAACTCTTGATTCGCACCGCCATTTTCTTTTGTCCGCCTTCTTCGGTAATCAGCGAATCTGTTTTGTTCAGCATCTGGGTTTTATGATCAGCCACAAGCTTCTTGAAAGCAATCATAAAATCGCGGTTTCGCACTTCAATTTACTTCTGCCCCCCTTTTCTTCGGTAATCAGTGAATCTGTTTTGTTCAGCATCGTTGTTTGATGCTCTACTTTAAGCTTCGCGAAAGCTATCATTAACTTGCGAGTTCGCACCGCCATTTTCTTTTGTCCGCCTTCTTCGGTTATCAGCGAATCTGTTTTTTTAGCATTGGGGTTTGATGATCAGCCTCAGGCTTTCCGAAAGCAATCATCAAATCGAAGATTCGCAGCGCAATTTACTTTTGCCACCCTTCTTCGGTAATCAGCAATTTTTGTTTTTTTTTGCAGCGTAGTTTTATGCATTGCTTTAAGCTTCGCAAAAGCTATAATTAACTTGCGGATTCGCACCGCTATTTACTTCTATCTGTTTTCATTGGTAATCGACGAATCTGTTATGTTAAGCATCGAGGTTGTATGTTCTGCCTTAAGCTTCGCAAAAGCTATCATCAACTCTTGATTCACACC